>JARHVA010001333.1:3252500-3380000 GCA_037957365.1 Torreya grandis
TGAAGGACAAGGAGGGACTTATTAGGGATGATAAGGGATGAGGATAACCCTAACATGGGAAAATGGATTTTTTAGAAAAAAATTGGTATTCTAGTCTCATAAATGTCGATTTGAGTGTCCACTAGCCAATACAAGTGTTTGACCTAATAGAAAGTATGTTTATGGAATCTGATAGTTGGATCCAAATTTTTAGATGGACTATTCATGCACTATGCAATTTAGATATATTTTTTCTCATCATTGCATAAACTAGGTATAATTTATCCTTCATATTTTTACTTTCAAATTACTAATTGGAATTATTCTTTATATATTTAGCATATTCTCATAGTTGACATATTTTATTATCTAAATTTAATTAATTGTCATGATCTTAGAATAGTTTACTCCATTTTTTTTAGCTATTCTCTTTTAACCCTTAGAGATCCATTTTCCACCTATATATCCTAAAAGGGTTGACACCATAGATGTGAATGAGAATGATTAAAAAAACTATATCGTGATATTTCAATATTTTCAAAACTCACATGATAATTTGGTGATGTATATCACAAAAACTATATTGGAGATAATTAAATAGATATAGTGATAGCTCTATAATCAAAGGATATGGTCTGCAAGTTTATAGAAAACAATAAGTCTAATAATTCCTTGATCATGTGAGGATAATCACAAGAATGAGCTAAGTTAAAGATAGGGGATATTTTATTAAAGTATAAGCATAAATAAAATACTTTAGATACATACTTGAATAAATGTTGGGACTACAATGATACAGATAATTTAAAGAATGAAAGTAGATAAAATAAGGTGGATAAGGGAAAACCATGAGACACTCCATAATCCTTAAGTGATAATGCATCCAACAATAGATATGGATATGTATATATTTCATAATTAATATTGAACTCATGCGATGATGAATGGCTTGTAGAATATGAATCATCATGTCATATGACTCATGAGAAAGATTGGTCATATGAGTATGAAGAATATGATGGTGGTGATGTATTTTTTGGAGATAAATCAACCTATTAGATCATAGGGAGAGGAAGAGTGAATCTGAGATTTAGATATGGGAGGATAAAAAATCTCCAAGGTGTTTTGCACAATCTTTGTCATGTGATGAACTTGATCTTTATGAGTAAGATGAATGGTGTTAAGGTATACTACCTAGAGTATACTAGGTGGTGAGCATTTGTAGAAGAATTTTGGGGCTAAACTAATGGATATGACTTTTTATTCAATCAACCAATCCCCTACATTAATGTTAGTTGATAATATTTTTTAAGAAGTATGAACTTCTAAGTGGATATGATTGAAACATCTAAAAAAATCTGGTTGTGAGGCATACTCTCATATTACAAATGAGAAAAGGTTAAATCATGAATTTAAGTTTAAAAATAGATTATTCTTTGGGTATGAAGGTGGAATAAAAGAGTATAAACTATGGAATCCATAAATTAAGAAGGCCATCTACAACCAAATGTACTCTTAAGGGAGGTGTGCAATGTTCTTTCCCATAAAGAAACAATGAAGTATCTAAAGGAAGAAACATAAAAAATGCAATTTTATGTATAATCTGAAGAGTCAATTTTTTAATATGGTACAGTTGATTTTGAGTCACAAGTAGGGTTGTTTTAATGGCAAATTTTTTTTATTTCATGAATATTCTAGTTTTAGAAATTGACATTTGGTGATTTTACAGGTTAGTCAAAAGTGGCGAATCGCCTAAATTTTTAGATATAAATTAATTTTTAGGGTCATCTTGCCTACTTTATAAAATAAATTTATTCATAAATGTGTATTTTTATAGAACCTCAAAATTCATTATAGTAAAATACACCACTATATATACTTACTATATACACATAATATTTTCAAACTTTTATCAATTATAGATGCTCTCTATCTTGCAGGAACCCATCGAGTCCTAATCTCTCTAATTTCATGCTCCAAAGGGTGTATCAAGAAAGGGGTGGGCATACCATTGGTGATTTATAGGATTGTTGTCCCTTTTTTCACTTGTTATCTACACACTTATCTCTTGAAAACCATTCCCATAAGTTTGTTCTTCTCTGTTGTACACTCCTTAGTCATTTTCTACCTTTTGTCCCCCTTTTACTTACCTAAACCCACATTCAATAGTTTACAATACTAGGTTGATTGGGTTGACCTTGTACTCTTATGGCTGAAATTCATTTAGGGTCTAGGTTGGCTCTTGGCCGATCTAGCCCATGACCTAGTGAATATTGTCCATAACAATACTAGGTTGATTAGGTCAACCTTGTCAACTGAAACTTTTAGAATGTCTTAGGGTTAAATCCACCTATATATTCAAGATCATTTCTCCAATATTTAGATAATAGAATAATAATTAAGATCTATTATGTATCTATTTATCCATAATTCTAGTTGAGGATCAAGTTTAGGGTTTCATATTTTCTTTGGAGATACAGATCTTGTCTTGTGGAGAAGTCTTTTAGATGTACTGATAATTTGTGTAGCCTAGAGATAATTTATCCTTGTCATACTTACATACCACAACAACCTCTTCCAAATCACCTTGGCCAAGGGAGATATTAAGGTTTGGTGGGTTCATCTTGAATCAAAGGTAAGTATTCTTAACTTTGTTCCTCTTTTGTAAGAGTAGATAGATATGCATTTTTACTTCTATTCCATGCATTAGGATTATGTATACATTTATGTGAGTATATGTCTCTTATGCATGTTTACTTTTGTTTTTTATTACCCCCACATTTGCCATAAGCTTTGGTGAGCACTAGATTAGACTTTACTTGTTATTAGTTTAGTGAATATGAAAACATAGGGCCTAGTTAGGGTTATTGTGTGATTGTGTTTGACTGGAGGCTTTAGAACCTTCCCTAGTATTGTTTATTGTGATAATAGATTCCCTAATTGGGTCTAGTGGATCCCCATATTGGCCATGTTCTTTATTATCTAATGTATCCCCAATCGAAAGTGTAAGTATGATCTATCTTCTTTGAGTTACGATTTATTTATAGAAATGATGCATTTTTTATTGCATACATTCTGGTGAACCCGATGTGAATCTAACCCTTGCAAGTTTACTTTCACATTTTTATTATTTTATCATTTTATTTATAATTTTTCTATATTTACAATACTAGGTCAATAAAGTTGATATAGTTTCTAAGTTTTGTGTTTAGGTTTAACACACAGTCGCATCAAATGACTATGTTCTCATAGTATAAGTTTTCACTTCCAGATAGGCTACTAGGTTGAACAAGTTGACATAGTACAATTTTTCACTTCCATACATGCTATTGGGTTGAACAAGTCAACATAATATACTTATAGACTTCCAAAAAACATACTAGGTTGACCAGGATGATATAGTCATCTTCCAGACTTCCAAAAAACATACTAGGTCAATCAAGCCAGTATAGTATTCTTCACAGGCTTTAGTAAATAGGAAATTACAGAACTGGGTCGACCCAGTCGACATAATTAGTAGAATTTTCAAGTAAAAATCAAGGCACTTCAATAGTAATATCACTTTCATCTACATATTACAACCCACCAAATTTTATTTCTCTTTTTATCTATAATTTATGTTATTCATTATAGTTTTATTTTTCATGGTTTATAGTTTTTAAAACTACCCTTATACAATAAACTAGGTTGACTTGGTCAAACTAGAGTCAACCTAGTTCTATATTTTAGCTTTTATTTGAAAAACTAGGTCAATATTGTTGGCTTAGTTATTAACAGACCCTTATGTAAGTAGTATAGTAACGTCACTGTTGACTCTGTACTGTAATGTATGTATACATTGTCATTTGAACCAACAATGTACTATGTTTCAAAGTTAGAATTAACATCTATATGCTTGTAATTACTTCACACTTTCATTGTAAGTTACTTACATGCTTAGAATATATCACATAGTCTAATTAGATGGTTTATAAATATGTTATTTAGTTGCCCTATTTTTTTCTTTCTTTCACACACTACCAAATCCCATAATTTCAAAAATGCATTTAAATAATTGTCTACCCAAGGCATACCTACTTGGATTTCAACACCGAAGGGGAAGCCGACTTGATTTTTTAGCTAAGTATAAACACATGACTGATGGTATATATTGGAAAAACACCTAACACCCTTATCATTATAGTGTGTGAAGTGAGAGAGTAGGCCCCAGTACCAAGCCAGTACCATTTCCAACACAAATCCTTTTCAGCCTAAATTATCCTGAAACCATCCATAGATTGATTTATAGTTCCTTACTTAAAACCAACTTCCCTATCACATCTAAATTAACACTTTATGATCTAAAAACATTCAAGATGACCACTTAATTATCATTTAATTTCCAAGTTGATTGCTTTCTCTTTGTTCAATTGTATGTTGTATTATAAAAATTTACATTGGCCAATGTTGGTGCAAGGTTTTATGTTGTGTGACTCAATTGGATCATCCTCATTGATCGAATTGATTGTGTTTCCTTTTAATTTCTTGATTTCAAAAATACTTTCAATTTTTTTTCTATTTTATTACTTTGTCATTTTATTCAACACATTCTATTACAAACTATTTTTTTTCCCTGCCTATAGTACTAAGTCGACCCTATCAACACAATATTCTTTTCTGACCCTCAGGATACAATACTAAGTTGACCTTGTTGACTTTGTATCCTTATATACCTATTTTATATCCCAGGCTATAATACTAGGTTGACCTTGTCAACTGTGTAGCCTTGTTTTCTCAGTTTTTAAACCCTATTTTTAGTACTAGGTTGACCCAATTGATTATGTACTCTTATTTATCCCTTTGTATTTCCTTGATTTTTCATCACCTTTGCCTTATCTAGTCCTTCTCCTTCATCATTAAATTCTTATTTGAAGACAACACTAAGTTGAATTTAATGGATATGATGAGCCTTACCAACCCTTATAGGGTCTCCCATAAGTAGATTATGTCTCCTCTCCTAGATTAAAGTAATGTTCATATATCCACTCACACAAAAAATTATGGGACCCCTCCTCATTCTTCTTTACTTCATAATCCTCTCTTCTCACTTGAATATCAACCCAAATTAGAGTATACACCTAAAATACTCTTCTTTATCTCTAAATTTTCTCAACATAGAGGAATGGACCCTTCTACCATTTACCATCTCATGATTAGTGGTCAAACTGAAGAGCTTCATTCACCTTCTCCAACATTCTCACATGGATTTGGGGATACTAGATTCTTTTTTTCTCAACCTCTTCACTCTATTTTGACCCCTTCTTATAGCATGACTTTTTCTTCTTTAACTTCCTCTACCTCTATGCCTAGTATCTACACTAACATGGCATGTTCTACATCTATTGGGCCTCTTCCAAGACCCAATCTCCTCAATTATTCCACTAGTGCATTGTTTGCTACCCATGGTAACCATGAATCTAGTGTTTCTTCTTCTCACCCCTTTACTAGTCCATATTTTTCCACACAAGTAAATTTTGCCACTAGTGCCTCATATTCTAACAGTTTTTCTCAAGATCCTACTAACACCCATCGTGGTACCCAAACCACTACTTCCAATTCTAATACTTCAAACAATGCCAATAATGTAACCCAAACCCATCAACTCCTATTACAAACTCTTAAGCAAATGAATGCTTTTCAAGCTAACAATGCCAATCAAATGATTCAAATGAAAATCCACCTTATCCATGTTCAAACCCACCCTCAAGATTCCATGGGGCATGCATAATCAAAATGTTCCCCTACCTCATCTTCAAGATGTCCATAGTAATCTTATTCCGCAACATCCTCTTATCAACAAGAAAATCAATCATGTTCAAAATGAGCTTCCTACATCTCAAATTCCTAATATAGATATAGGAGGTATCATCCCTACCATTTCTTACAATGAATCAATTGATCCTACTCTTTATATAAAAACATTTGGAAATCTATATAAAGACTGGGTCAAATTAAATACCTTTATTGCTACCAAGATATTAGCCAAAAATCTCATGGGTAATGCTTTAGAATGTTAAAACCAACTTAAAACTCATTTTATTACTAGTTTGGAAGATTTAGTAAATGCTCTAGTCCAAGAGTTCCAAACTAGTGATCTTATTGAATATACATTGGCCCATTTTATCAATTGTAATCAAATTGAAACTAAAATTGCCCAAGATTTTGTTAAAAGGTGGAAAACATTGTCCAACAAATGTGAACATAATATGGTTGATGATAACCTTTTCCATCTCTTTACCAATGCTCTTTTTTCCATATTACAATATAGGGTTTGAACTCTTTCTCCACGTACCTTAAAGGAGGCTATTGACCAAGCTAAATGCCAATATTTCCTTATGCATCAATTCGATCCATCTCAAACTTTTGTGAGTACTCGTTTATTATTCAATAATAAGAATCATCATGCCACCAATGATGGTGTCACAGACTCTTATGACACCATTCACACTATTCAAGTTGTTATTCCTAACCAATATTTGGAACCAGTTCTCCCTTCTAACAAATTTACCAATCTTCATTTATCTTCACTTAATAACATCAATGTTCACAAACCATTATCCTCGGTATAATTACTAAAATATCTACCTAGGCCTCTACCATGATAATTTGATCCCACTCATCCTATGAAATCTTGGTATGATCCTAATAAATTTTGTTGGTTTCATAGTAGTTGGGGTCATTTACATGAGCCTTATATGTAGCTTTGTATTTTGGCTATGGATTTACTTTTTGGTCCCAATTTTGACCATGATTCTATCATTCACAAATGCCAACATTATTATGACATTGATTTCAAATAATATGACAAATACTAAATCTCAAGCTTTGAATCAATTTAATGCTCACTTGTTCATTTATAAATATCTTCTTTCAAATCATGAAGATACCCAAGACAAGACCACCCCTTCTACCAATAATGTCGAAAGTCTTATTGATCCAAACCCTAAAGAGAATGTAGTGAAAATGACTAGTATTCCAAGGGTAGTTGCTTTCATTGATCCTCAACATATCTACACACCTCCATTATCTCACACATTTTTTATTATCTAAGATTCTTCCCCAACTCATTGTTGAGGTCAACATGCCCCCATTTCTAAAAAATGGGGGCCCTTGTTTCAAATTTCAAAATTTGTGCTTAAATTTAAATTCACTTGATCAGAGTACCACTAACATGTTTTTCACATTATCTTTATTTGAAAGTCAACCACACCTAGTTTGGTTGGTATATTTATTCATGACTCTAGTTTGATTTTATCTAACTTTGCTAACATTAGATCTTTATGTTTTAGGTTGTAGATCTAATGGAGTCCATTTGGAATGGACAATGTTTGGGTTTCATGATTTAATGTTAATTTGGTCTTTTACTAGCCTTTGGTCTGTCAAAAATCAAATTGAATTGATGTTTGATCATCTTAAAACCCTCATTCAAATTTCCCTAGCTTAGGTCCTTTTGAATCAAATTCAAATTTATGCGGGAGTAATTTGCATGAGAACAATTGATTATGTCATTAACCTAGTTTAATTTTTATCCTAAGGTTTAGTCATGTTTATCAACATGACCAAACCTTAGTCTAAAAGCTTATATTAATCTTTTATGTCCCTTATCAAGAAATGGAGACTTTTATGGGAAACATATCAATATGTTAGAATTTAGAGACTCTGGTTCAAACTAATAACTAGGTTACTTATTCCACTTAATCAATCACATTATTTAGATCAATTCATGGTTAAAATAAGTCTTACACATGCATAATTAGGATTAAACATCAAAATTCAGTCATGTTATGTGTGTGCTTTGATTCCACTTATTATTTTTCATGGAATTTGGGAGACAACTTCTAGATTTTATGACTTTAACCATTAACACTAACTTACAGCATGTTTCGATATTCATTAAGAATAATGATTTAGCTTAGGGAAGGCTTGATCATTGCTCTATTATTAGCTAGGCATCTATAGCCCTGATAGAGATGCCTTTGGATCCACTCTAGGTCTTGATCCACTATCCACTGGGCATCTATAGCATTGGTGAAGATTACCAAAATCACCTATGCTTATAAACTTCTTGGAATTTTACAATAGGATACTATTTTTGTATTTTTTAGATCATTTTTGACTTTATATCCAAGGTTGGGAACCAGGTTAGCTAGGTTTTGGGATTTTGTCAAATATTTTTTCTTTAGATAATCATCCTTGGCTGCAAATTTTATCCCAAGAAATAATGTTTATTAAGTGCAAACATGACTGTGTCTTAATAATTCAAGATTTCATCCTACATGTGTAACCCTTATTATAATCAAGTTTAGATCAAAGCAAGGCTTAAAATCTCAAGGAAAAATTTTCCTACTTATTAGTCCTTATCAGTTAATCCAGACTATAACATCAAGCTCTCATTTCAACAATCCATGATCAACCAATGTTGAGAGGTCATACATGCATTCCTGATTGGTGAGGTTCTTAATTAATTAGGAGTGTTGAGCTAAGGACTATCCAAAGGACTTATTAAAAGCAAGGAACAAAGCAGAGAAAGAAAACACACCAAACACAAAGAAAATAAATAGAAATCAAAAGGAAATAAATGAATATATATGAATACTATGTGCAAGTAAGGGAAAAGAAATGAAACAAAAGCAAATAAACTAATCTACCCTACCAAAGCTAAACATACAGATTACTCCAATGAGTGTCCCTAGGTCAAATGGGAAACTATTTAATCTACCATGGAATATTGAAGGATGATTTATTTATTTATATGGTACCTTCTTGAAAATAGTAAGACTTGTATGTTCATGTCTTCTAGATGTTGTGTCTTGACTTCTTGTGTCCATTATCAAGTACATAGATAGAAGATATGAATCTAAAACCCAATCATGTTCTTCTCAGAGTATTTTATCTTACATCAAGAGTGCCAATTCTATTTCATGTATAGCTTTATAAAGGCCTATATCGTCCTCATTCAATAATGATAACTCAACTAGTAAGTCTGAACTGATGTCTCTATTAGGTTTTGTTTGAGGTGGGGATGGGTTATCAATATTTTCAGTCCAATTTTCTAAATCGTCCCAAAATGCCTCTTCATCATGATCAATTAGAAGGATAGGAAGTTCATCTAGAATCTCACCATTTGAATCATTTTGGTCACGTATTTCTAACCTTATGTTGTAAGGATATAAAAGCTCTTGATATGTTGTATCTGTTCCATCTTCATCCTCTAAAAATAATGGCATATCCTCTTCCTAGTCAAGCTCCAGCTCATCTTGCTTTGGGATCTCCAAAATAATATTGCCTTCTTGAAAATCCTCAATTTTTATTAGAAAAATCCTACTATAACCACTGTCAATGGTGTTTTTCTTCAAGAGTATCCTCTATTGTAGCAATGATTCCATGTGAATGGTCCTCATAGCTATCTTATAAATGGAGGTTAGCTTGTATCTGATCTTGTTCATGGGGCTGCTCATTTTTAATGGTTATTATAGCTTTTAGAGCATCTTCAAGTTCTTTTTTATTCTTCAAATGGAAAATCAAAAGCCTCTACTATAAGAGTGGTTCCAAAATATTTGGATATCCTTGAAAATTTAGATGTTCCTATAATATTATCTTGGTTAGGCACAGTTTCAAATGTATCTCTTTCATCTTAATATGCTTCAAAGATACTACAAGATTCTACATAATTTAATTCATCAATATTTGTAGCATTATCAGTTGGAGCTACAAAACAAAGATTCATTTCATATACATTTTGAGATGACTCATCATTGTTGCTATTGCTGTTCTCATGAGAACTATTTGTAGGTCCATTGAATCTTTGAAAAGAATAGTTCCTATTAGAGTCTTCCCTAGTATTACCTACTTGTTTTTACAACTACAGGACATCAGGGCTCAACTTTTGAACCATTTGGAAGATAAAATCATTCTCATTATTAGGTGTTTATTAATAATGGACCTAAGTGTTGCCACCATTTGGAGGTACCATAGTTATTTGATCTTGTGGATGAGGTCTATTTGTAACATTGCTTAAGAATCCTAGGTTTTAACCAAGATGAGCATGACTTAAGGGTAATTGGTTCAGGATCAAAATTTGATTCAGAATAGGTATATTTTGGTTTGCATTGGGAATGACATTTAGAATACGTATATGTGGATTAACATTGGGAATGGAATATACCATTTGACCTTGGGGTTGCATCTGGTCATTAATTATCATAGCTACAACATAAGCTCAGGCCAATTTATTAATGATCTAAGCAGATATTTTAAGAAACATAAAAATCATGGGATCCAAGGATTCTTTGTAAATATCTAAGGCTAAAGCCTCATCAATTTAGTAAGGAGCTATGGTTGTGTTGAACATCTTCTATAATCTAGCATTAAAGGCTCTAATGGGCTCATTGGAATCTCTTTTGATTGTGGTAAACTATTGGAAGAGGACACAAAGACTGATGGTTTTACCAAATTGATCAATGAAATAGTCATTAAAATTATTCCAACTAGATATGTAGTTCTTAGGAAGGTTAAGAAACCATTCATATGCATCATCTTTGAAAGTAAATGAAAACAACCTACATGTTACATCTTCATGAGTGACATTCAATAGTCTTAAACTAGCTTTGAAACTTTTAATGTGTTCTTCATTAGTTATAATACCATTAGAACTAAATGTAGGTAGATACTTTTGAATATTATGAGGAAGGTCATGTACCACACCTGGCACATTAATTGAATACCCACCTAGCCAAGCCATACCTTGATAGGGATTGAACACAGGAGCACCCTGTACTAGTGAAGTTGGTCAAGAATTTGAAATTCTATACTTACCTTTGTCTCACCTAGTTCTCCTATGAACTTATAATGAATGGATAGGAACCCTTGTATTTGAATGTGACTTGGACCTTATCCTTGGCAATTCTAGCTTGAGAACTTTGAACCCTATTTGAAATATGATGTGTAAATCTTATCTTTGCAAAGAACATGGATCAAACTTGAACATTAAGCAAATATTTCACAAATATGTATAAATAATGACAAAGGACATCAATGTTTAACTAAATTAGCTCAAATATATGTCCAGACACATGAATATGACTGATATTTACATGTTTAAGTTCAAATAAACTCAAATTTGTAAAGGATTTATCAATACTTGAACAAAATAGCTATTACTAAAATAAAAATCATTGTATTCATAAATTTTAATCTTTTTTTACACAATAACTCATGAATCTTCAAATAATATCCATATTTGTCTAAATAATCATAAAGACTAGATTAAAACCATGGGATCACTGGTATTTAAATAATTGAGTTAAAAGAAACACAAATATGCAAAAAAATACATTGATCTCTGAGTAAAATTCACAAAAATGAGCAAAGATGCTCCAAATTTTCAAAGATCCTAACTAAGGCCCTCCTTCTAGCACCAGTGAAGTCATTCCCTATTGATTCCTAAAAGTGTATCATAGGTGGTTTAGAGTGTTAAAGTATCACTTCTCATTTATAGACTCAAAGAATCCATTACATGAGTTGCCTGTTGCGATAATCCTGCTAACTTTGCTGGAATAGAGGCAAAGCAAATGAACTATTTCATAAATTTATATTAGTTGGTGGTTGGGAACCACCATGGCCTATAGTTGATCTATGAATTTGAAGAGGATTTGTGCTAATTAGAATTAATTATGCTCAAACCTAATTCTAATGCTAAACTAAGATGAATATTTAGAACTTGTATTACATCTTGTGCTATGAGTTTTATTGATAATAATTTTTACTTTTCACACCTGTTGGAAGTCAAGATCAATGCTAATTCATCTTACAAATTAATTAAGTTGTACTTGTTTTTTGGTTCCTTTTAATTTCTACTCCAAGTAAGGTTTAGAATTGGCAATATGCCTGAATTGGTTATCCAATGATTCATAAATCAAGGATAGAGTCAGATCATATGGTGTTCATGTTGATCAAATCCAAAGCTTAGGTGGATTGAAAAGTAGAAAAAAGTCCTCATTAGGGATTTAATAATTTGTGAATCTATTTAAGGCATGGTTGGAAACATGATATTCTATTGAGTAATCTTGAGAATGTTTCCTAGAAGTTTGTCCTAATTCAATATGGGTTATGCAAAATGATTGGACTTCATGTCAGGGTGTTGATTTTGGTTGATCAAGTGTCAAGGAGATCAAGAGGTTCCCAACACCTACTTATATGGGTGTAAAATTTGATGATGCAAATGATGCATGAATATGTGTATACATGAGTATATCAAACTACAAGGTGTGATATCATATGTGATTTAGTTGGTGTTATTGTATGACACTAGGGTGATGGAAGTCTGGTTTTCCACAATGGCCATTGCTCTTTGTCTTTGCCTTGGTTGGGTTAACCCTTCCTAATTTTGGTTGTGTTTGAGAAAGCCTCACTTGTTGACCTTTGGATTGTATGGGCGGGTCAATGGGAGATAATTAATAGTTCCCAATATATTTTGATGGGTTGTATGGGTAACCCATCACTAGATGCTTGGAATATTATGACCCAATGAAGACCAAAGGTTTAACTCTAACCTATAGGGCTAGATTGGGTATAAGGAGTTGGTCTTCTTGGGCAAATCAATTGAACTTATATTTTCTCCATAGTTTTAAGATGCTCTTGGTTAGGAAAGGCTATTCTAAGGAAAGTTTTCCTTTGGGAAGCCATGATGGTAAATTTTGGTAAGCGTATGCTGAACTATTGCATATATATAACTAGATTCTTTGTAGCAGTATATTTATATTAGTTTGTTTGACTGATTTGTGGCATGCTATAGATCTAAAACATAAACAACCTTGTAAGGCATTGTTAGATCCTCTATGGTTTGGTTGAAACATCAAAGGGTTGCTCCTAACTTCTTTTTCTCATTTTATTAAAACTCATTTTGGATAAGTTGTGAGTTTATATAGCTTTAATTATAAAGCTCAAACAACGTACAAGTGAGATAAACAGTGAGTATGTCCCAAGATATAAGAACATGCTAACTAAAATGACAAATCAAATGATTTATAATGAGATTCAAGATATTTTACTCAAAGCTTACTTACTCTTCTTCAATATTTTATCATGTTTGATAAGTTCAAATCCTTTGATTAACTATGCCATATAGTTAAAGAATGTGAGTTCAAATTAATAAAATTTAATAAGCTCAAATATAGCTTAAATGCTCCCTCTACTTCAACTATCAAGTTTCAAGGCAAGCATAATTATAAGATCAAAAGTAATGAAGGAAAGAATGAGGCTAAATATTTAATTAACATTATATCACAACCAATACCAAGGATTAAACTACAAGCTACACTAAGGAGGAAATTTTCAAGGCTACCTTCACCTCCTTTTGCTATTAAAAAAGTTCTTTAAATGTCATGTTATTACACTTCATCCACCATTGGAAGTAGATATATATAGACCTAAATCAATAATATTTGATGGAAATTCATTTTTTGATTATCATATATGTGTTGGATATTACACTAATAGATATATGAAGCTCAAGCATAAAATTCAAGACCTCATTAATGAGAGCATTATTGAAATTTGTACACCTAATGAAGAGGCTAATCCATAAGTAAAAGAGAATGCAGTGATCAAAATGTATAAAAAGACTTTTCTCAATCTTGAATCACAATATACCAAACAAAATTATGAAGTATATTATGCATATAATGTTCATCCTCCTCCATATTCATATGGACATCCACTTGATAGCATCATTGGTATAGTTACAAGCAAGTTAGCATCATTGGTTTTGTTGATGATGATTCTAATAGACATGCATTATTCATTAGAGCATATGTTGGTAAGCAACCAATCCTTAGAGTTATGATAGATAATGTATCAAATCAGAATATGTGAACCATAACACTTATACATTCTTTTGGTTATATGGAGCAGGTTATAAAACATACATCTAGAGTTGTAAAAGCATTTGATGGTCATACAAAAAATACTCTTAGACATATCATATTACCTTTATAAGTGGTACCTATTATACTTTAGAATCCTTTATTATTGTAACTAAGCATAGGTGTCTTTGATATATTATTAGGGAGACCTTGGTTATAGAAAGACATAGCAGCTCCTTCTATAGTTCATAAATCTCTAAAGTATATTCATGATAATCAAGTGGTTAAATTTTTAGACATTCAATATGAATATCTTATGGACCAATAGTACTTACTCCTAATCTACAATAGTTGGTTGGAATAGTTATTGATCAAATTAGTAATGAATTAGTTTATACAACTAGTCAAGATCATGATTCTGATTCACATAGGCATATTCCAAAATCAAGTTTTGCACATAGTCATGAGCATGATCACATTTAGTTTCCTCACCTATTTATGAGCATAAGGATATTAAAATTTCACCATATAATATTGAGCATCATATGGTTACACATGAGCATGGTCACTTGGCTATAAAATTCAAGACATCTACTCCAAAGTAGAAAGAGGCACATAACACAAGTTATTTATCTCATACAACATCAGAGACTATTCAAAGGGATCCTACATAAGTAAAAGTTGTTACATCATCACCTCATATGTATGAGGATGCATGTTTAGAAAAATATATGAACAGTTATTTAGAGGGTTATATTACAATACATGGTTCTTTTTTAGATTCAAAATTTTATGCACTTGGCACTTTTTCTCTTGCACAAGATCTTGCTTCTTCTTATCAAGGAGTTTGATAGACATATGGGCATTATATTGATGAGATAATTGGTTGGATAAATCATATTACACCCCCCCCATCCCCACCAACCTCATTTTTTGGCCAATGACCTTGACTAGCTTCATTGCTTAGTACCTACTTACACATAGCTTCTTTTACTCTTTATTTTTATTGATTATTCTTATACACCTAATCCAAACTTATTACATCCCTTGGTTCTATTTTTTATTTTTGGGGCACTTTCTCCCTTTTCTTTTTTCATTGAATTTAAACGATCTAAGATAATTATCTTACTAAGTTTTAATTCAAGTCTTTCATGGAAAAATCATTTGCTCATTAGTCCACATCTATACATGTTATAGTTCTCATTTGTACTTTCATTCTCACATATATCTAATTTTACATGAGATCATATGGCCATGTGTGTCATCTACACTACATACACACCTATATTAGGGGCATTTCACTTGCCTTATTTCTTTCTATGTTATCTTTCAAGCACCTTTTTTAGGGTTATTTCAATCTCCCCCTCCTTCCACTTTCAAAAACCTTTTTTATTTATTTATTTTTCAAAGTTTTTCCAATTTTCACTTATACATATTTTCACCTTTAAAATATGGGAAAAATACAAAAACATTCATATATTCTAGAAATACAAAAAAATAAAAATATTTGCAAAAATATAAAATCATGACCTGTAAGTATACTCTCATTTTGTTGCATTACATATTTTTATATGCCATCCATTTTTATGTTCAATATTTAGCATATTTCATGACCTTATCAATACATAATGCTTCTCATGAGGTATATGATTGTGAAACAAATATATTTTAACAAAACCAAGTAACATGCACATATAAAAGTTATTATCTTGATCAAAAATTTATGTATATAGTCAATTAGAACAAAGCCACATGAGTCAGACAATGGTGTATTATGCACCTGTCCTATTATGGACCTATCCCTATGCATTTTCAATCTTTGTTTCTAAGTGCAACATTGCCATAAAGACCTCTTATACTATTTTTATCATATAACAGAATGCATATTCAAATATTAGTCAAAATTCAAGTTAATACATATTTTTACATGGTTTTTATGTTGGGTTAACCTTTTACCAAACAACCTTGCTTAATTGGTGGCATCTCATCGTTCTATATGAGCACTTTTATAGTTTATATCTATCCATAACCTCTTTCCTATGTTGGGATAAACAAATATCTTATTTTCATTCATATTTTATATGTTTCATGATGAATATGATAATTGATAACATAGACATAGATACATATGATTAGAATATACTAGATTCATTTACTCTATACATTTACTTAACATTCTTCAACTTGCTTCTTTATTGTTTGTGTCCCTTAGCCTTGTGTATGTTCAACATACACCCTCTTGTTTGTATGGAATCATCATGCCATATGTGTGTGGCCTTTGGCCTTATATATTTATGTGACATTCGCATTTCCCTTGTATTCATCCTTTATGTCTTATGTGTGACATTTATGCAAAATTTATAATTTTATGCGACTTTTTACATCTTTGTTGTATGTGGCCTTTGGACCTTCTTGTGTGACATTGTGTGGATTTGCTTACATGGTAATTATTGGCTATTATGGTGCCATGATTATTATATTGTACTAATATAGATCTATGGTGCCATGATACATATCATGCACCATGCACATACTATTTTTGTGATTTAGTGTTTCATTTTTAAAAAATACTATGTTTACAATACATATTCAATACTTGAAAGTTATTACATACTTCATACACTAATTCACTGATATATTCAAATTACATGATGTAATGCAATATATAAGATCTTAATATATTTCATTGTTACATCTTTAAGATTCCAATAACAATTTGCGTATGCAAAATTTTATTATATGATTATATCTTTCACAAATGCTCTCATTTTTTCTTTTGAGATAAGTTATTTGCTGGAAATTTCCCTCATCTCAAAAAGGGGGAATCATAATGGGATTATATCCAATTTTTTATAAGTAATACATTTCAGATTTGATAGTTTATATGTTAAAAAATAGAATTTTTAGATTATGGGGGCATTTGGCTTGCTTGATGCACTCCATTCTTACAACAACTTGAACGCATATACACTTTTGTGAAAATAGTTACAAGACTTCAAATAGTTTTCAAAAAATCAAACTCGCACTTTATACACTACATGGCACCATGATATGCATTCATGTCCAAGCTACTATTTTACAAAATTAAGAATTTTTTTTTACCAATTTTTAAATTTAAAAAAAAATATAGTTTGAATCTAGATCCGTATACAGTGGTCTGATTTGTATTTTGTAAGTGGACCAAGTTTAAGCTTAGTGATACTTCACATCTTGGTTGCACTTTAGAAAACCAATTTTTTGGTTTCCATCTCTTCAAATATTACAAAGTACTCTATGAGGGTTAAAGCATATAATCTTTCTAACTCAAACATCTTCACTGATCATTCAAATTGAGAATTGATCATTCTGAATTTGCCACATGTTCAACACTTCTCCACATGCCTCAACAAGGGGGTATGCACATCTCCATGACAAAGACAAAGTGTATATACACACTCATGTTTGCATTTCATTTACTCTAGTAATTTTATGCATTACTAGAATAAAGGGGGTGGCGGGGGGGGGCAGCGGGGGCAGGGGGAAGGGGAATGTAGATATTTAAATTTAATCAATGAATACTTGACAAAACTTGTTCTTGACACCTTTACCTTGTTTGGATAATTTTTCATTCCAATAACCCACAATCTCTAAGAAAACCTTAAAAGTCTTTAAATTACTAAGAACATCTTCCAAACTTCTCCATTTCATCTCTATTTAGTAGATACTTGATTTTCACTTTTGTTTAAGGAGCCTTTGTCCTCTTAGAATAGTTTTGCACTCATATAAAAGAGCACACTACACCTTCATCCAGTAGTACAGACTTGTCTTTCATGATCTAACAACAATATTTTTGAAATGGAACGCTTCCTAATAGCTTTATCATGCACTTCAATAAGTCGATTATCAAAAATATTTTAAAGTTTCCCCTAGAAAATCACATCAAGTGTCACACTTAAAATAACCTATTAATCACTTACAAGGCTCTCTCTTTTTTATTTCAAAAGCATCTATTTTCTAAACAAAGATCTATATTATAATTCTGCTATAATTTTACAGTCCTTGGCCAATTCTAACATTTTTTATTACAAGTTGAGGGCATTATATTTCAATTATTCTAATCAAATTTTTGTATTTACATTTGTATGATCTTACCTAAAGGGATAACTACATTGGTGTTGGCCATTTTTGGCCCACATACAAAGCTTTAAAGAGTTGAGCAGAGAGTTCATGTGGAATGAAGGATCCAATGTCAAAGAAGAGGATCCAAGCAGGTTTCATGGTGTTTGAGTAGTTTAGAGTCATGAGATAGGTTTGCACATGCCTCATAAGATCATCAAAGCATTCAAAGGATCAAGCAAAAGAAGTAGTAGTTTCTCACACAAGTCCAAAAAGAGCCCGCAAGCTTAAAAAGATCAGTGCTAAGATTTCTTATAGGAAAATAATTTTGGGTATTTGTCTAAGTGTTGGGGACTAGTTATAAAAATTATCTAAAACAAACTCCCGAAGACCAAAAGCCAAAGGTCTAAAGATAAAAGGCACACAACAAATTATGTCAGATAAATTATCCAAAACAAAAGACTTGAAGGCCTATTTCCATCAAGCAAATTATTCGTGCAAAGTCTAAATAAGTTACAATGTTTAAAGGAAATTATTTTGGAAAAAATTTCTGAAACAATTGCCCCAATAAATAAGTCTGATAGATCTCAATGTTTCAGGGAATTTGTTGTGGGAAAAATGCTCAAAACAATTATTGCTGGTAAATTATCCAAAACAATTATCCTGACAAAATGTCCAACACAAAAGCCCATAAGACCAAATTATTATGGAATAAAAGTCTTAAATACTAAAAAGATGACTATCTAAAACATAATATCTGATGTAAAGGCTTTGACAGAATGGTTTGTTTTAGGGATATTATTTGATCCAAGCCTTCAAAGTTGATCCAGTCGAGTAATACAAGTGCACGAACATCAAATTTCAAGCCATGGAAAATAACCATTGGAGTTCATATATATCCAAGATAGGTGTGTAGATGTTAGATACAGTCATGTAGATGTAAAATATGGGTGCATGAATGTCAAATTTTAATCCATGAGAAATGATTGTTTGAGTTCAAATATTACAAAGGATCCCTAGGTTGAACGCATGGGTGATAAGTGGTGACTTTTCGGGAGATTGAACGAAATATAATGGTACATAGGAAATTTTGGGTCAATTACTCAAGCTACATCCAATAGAGTGAATTTAATCATGCATCAAAGATCAACAATGAGCAGGGGTCAAAGAGGTCAGCAAATCCTAAGAATAAATGTAGGGATGACAAGTGTCAAAAGCACGTTATCTTGGGTAGAAGATCTATGGCTCATGTTAATTCATACCAACGGATATATATGGTCATATCAAGGTCAACAATTCAACAATCTAATTTGATATCGACAACCAATGAACAAAGGTGAGCCTAGGAGACTTTCAACAAAGGTTAAAGAAGAAATTTTTGACCAAGCCAAGTAAATATAAAGGACCAGACTTTGAGCATGATCCAAGACCCAGGTTTGGATTTCAAAGAAAAGGTGGATATTTTTAATTAATGGAGTATCATCCCAAGAAAAAATCTTTACAAACCACCACTCAAAGCATGCATGGCATGGCTCTATTAGTTTCAAGTTAGGAGGATTTTATCCTCATAATGATGACAAGTGAAAGGTGGCATAGAAGTTCATAGATCAAATTAGGGAATTGGAGAAGTAGTTGGAATATTTAATTTTGTTTAGATCTTAAATATATTTTCTCAAATAGACTTAGTCATGACTCATCATGGAAAACAAACCCTTATTTTTCTAGTGCGCCTCTCTTAGCCAATGAGAAGAACTTGAAGACTAACTAGAGCTAATACAAGTTAACTTTTGATGATGGATTGATTCAGATTGGATTAAATTATGGTGGAGCATGCATTGAAAGGTGTAGATCATTAATTGATATGTATTCCTTCTTTTCTCTCTCCCTTCTCCTATATTTCCCATTCTATTCTCCATTGTAAGGGTTCTCAAATTTTTATAATTTTTATCTTTCTAGGAGATGAGGATACTCATTGAGACTCTTGCAAAAGGGTGCTCATTTGATTTGCCTAAACCCCATCAAAATATTTCAATAAATACCTCTTGAAGTAATAATATTAACTCTTTGCCTATCTCTTGCCTTTGATTAGTGTTTAGTATGCTTGTGCATAATGAATTTGTGAAGGAAAATCTTCTTAGTTCATTGTCCTTATGCTTACCTCTTCTAAGGTGTTTCAAGTTGTTTATAGGTTTGTATTCATGTTATTTATACCATTAATGTAAGCTCGATGTGGGTCTTAGAATCCCTCCTCATTCTCATTCATTATTTCTTGAACCTAGTCGAAGAAATACTTATGCAATTAGTGATATTGTGAGGCTATGTGAGCTATAGTTGTCTATACTGATCTAGTATGGGTTCAAGATTATGTGAGTGTCCATTCATTTTGGTGAATCGCCATTTAGCATTATTAGGAGCCATTTTCCCTCTTTAGAACCATTTTCCTTATGAAATCATTAGTTTAGGTGAGCATCAAGAGGAAGCTGGCCTTCTCCAAAGGTTCAGCCCCATCATAGGTTACCCACAACCTAGAGTTGTTCCCATATTATGGCCTAGTCAAAGGGAGCCTGAATAACTCCTTAAAAGGGTGAAGATTAGAGTCATAATAGTTTTTGGCATGCTTAGTAGGACTTAGGTCTAAGAGAGTGGAAATATTATTGGTGTGTCTTTCTTCTAATCAGTTTTTGAAAGCAAGCAAGTTAGCACCTATGGCAACTCCAAATCAAAACTTCTAGTTGTAAGTAGCCCAGGTGCCTAGTCATCATTATTAAGTATGTATCATCACTCTTATGATCAAAATGCTTATCCTATACCTCAACACCCTTTATACTAGATTATTAAAGTTTATGTCTTCACCCCAAGTGGTTTTCAAGATTTAGTGCATCAGCTTTCCCAAGCTCAAGATGTCCCTAGTTTTTCCCCTAAATGATCCATTTCAAGTTGGAGGCAAATACTCTCAATATATGAAAGGTACATGATAGACCTTAATACATAGAGGGGATATGGTCAATATATCCCTAATAACATTATTAATGGCATAAGAGATGCATTATAGTTAATGAAGGAAGAAAGAACACCTATTGAGGGAACAAATTGAAAAAAACTCTCAAGTGAGATGATGGATGTAAGTGGTTATATTAAAAGCATTGAGGATAAGCTAAGAATCCTTGAAGAACACCAGGTCTAACTCCATCAACCTTATGTATCTTCATATACACCACCTCAACCTGCATATATGCCACCCGTTCTTCCCCAAGAGACCATTTCAAGTGACCTTTCATGTGTTCCTTAAACCTTCCCTTCTTGGAATTAAATCCAAATGAGCCTTCAAATAAAGAAGTAAATTTTTATGAAGCATTCTGATATTGAGATCCAAGATCCCACTTAACTTCCTCAAGAATCCTCTTGTACCTATTGACCATTTTTGGTCCAACAGTTCAAAAATCAGTCCCCTTCTTCCCCTGCTGTTCTGGGCCAATTCAATTTTTTATTTCGCACAAGTCTAGAAATTTCTACAAAATCTACAGGTCTATTTTTATAGACTCTATAGGTCTATTTCTACAGACTCTGTAGGTGTTTTTCTACCTTTTTTATAGGCATGTATTTTCTACAGACTCTACAGGTGAAGTTTCTACGAATTTTGCAAAGAAGATTTTTCTACGAACTCTGCAGGCGAGTCCTTAGGCACATGAAGAACCAGTTTAAAGAGTGCAAGGTTTTGCAAAGCTTCTTTGGACTCTTGTCAAAAAATTCACAAGGAAGGTTAACATCTTTGAATCGTTGAACCATTGAACTGGTTTAATGCCTTGGTTCAACGCCTTGGTTCAATCAACAAGTTCATCACTTCAGTTCAAAGCCTTGGTTTAATTGGATAGTTCAATCACTCGATTCACTCAGTCAGTTCATCAGCTTGGTTCAATGCATTGGTTTAATGTTTTTGGTTCAATGTTAAAGTTCATTGAAAAATTTCAACACAAAGTTCATCAGCAGGTTCAATCAAATGGTTCAATGCCTTGGTTCAACAACTGTTTGAACCCTTGAATTGGTTCAATCAATTAGTTCAATGGTTGGTTCAAAGGAGCGGTTCAAATGAAGTTCAAGCCTCCCGAGGGATAAGTGCCCTTGCGGAGGGAAGTTATGGGTTCAAGAGCCCTTGCAGAGGGTAGGGAGCACTTCAAAGAAGCCAAATAAAGTAGCAAGGGTAAGTTCCTTCAAAATTTTGTTAAGGCAAAGGCATAATTCCTTCAAATTTTTTGTCTGAAGGAATTCCTTCAGAAAAAACATCCAAAGGAATTCAAAAATCTGTGAGCTCAAAAGTACCTAGGGAAAATTATGAAGAAATCAAAATGGCCGAGATAATTCTCGTGAACTTTTGTCCGCTAGAAAATTGTCTGCAGAAAAAGCCTACAAGAAAGCCTGTAGAAGAGGCCGAAGAGACAAAGGCCGCCGAAGGACCCCGAAGGGCAGGTACCCTTGTGGGGGGCTCTCGACTGGCCAAATGAAGGGAATTTATCCAAAGTCAAAGGGACACTTCCCCTTTGGGAGGGTCCAAAACAAAGGGCGAGTCAAAGGAAAAGGCCTGAAGTAATTTGCCAAGGACGGTGACATCCTAGAAGCCATCAACTTTAAGAAGATAGATTAGCCATTATTTTTTCAAATGGTGATGGGTCCATGAACATCATTTTTATGATAGATAAATAGTCGTTCGAGTGCCAAAAAAGATCCAAGGAGCTAGCGACCTGCCAAGAAGATAGCTCGAGGGCCGAAGGAGCTAGAAAGTGACAAAACCAGGGAAAGCCAGAGTGTAAAAGGTGCCAAGTGGCAACCGCATAAGGCTTTGACATGTTTTCTCTAAAAGAAGTGGAACACACCACATGTCCCTGCAAATCCCGGTGGAAGCCGAAAAGTGTCAACACCCGCAGTCTCTCCCTTTTGTCCCTTGAGAACTGTGGTGGGCCTCGGATGAACTGCTAAAGAGTGTGGAAGCCACCACGTGTCCTCTTCCATAGGACTCTCAAAAGGTGTTTGAAGCTTCTATAAACTTAGTGGATGTTGCCACATGTCCTGCTTGTTTAAGCAGTGGAACATGCCACGTGTCACTTATTAAAATTAGCAAAAAATAGCGAAGGCAAGTAGGGAAGACAAGAACAAATTGTTAAGAAGGACGATGAACACGAGGACATAGAATTTGTGGAAATGAAGTGGCAATTAGTCTTCACAAACTTAAGCACAAACCTAAAGTAACTCAAAGGGCTTAAAGCTAGAAGAAAGACCAAGTGTAGAAATAGACAAAGCATCCAAGTGGTGAAAGAAGGTGTCGACTCAAGGAGTTACTCCAGCAGGTGATACAGTGTCTGCAAATTGATCATTAGGAGGTGCAAACGACTAACGATGTGACCCATTTTATTTATTTTGAATTAATGATCAGCTAAGCCACATAATCACCTTGAAAGAGTGGTCTTGTAAGCAGACAAACGGTGCAGCCCATAATTTCTCATATGATGTTTAAACATCTTGCTCTTCCCAATGATCAAAACGCACATGGGTCATTTGTAAAAAGGGTGCCAAAAGGCCTCCTTTCTTCCTCTATATATTGTAGACTTCTCATTTGGAAAAGAATCAATCTTTCACATTTGTAAGGTGAAGCCCTGGCAAATTTTCACCTAGAATCAATAAAATGCATTTTTACCACTTTTCTGGTTAGATATCTCTGTGTGTGTCTGAGTGTTAGTCTTGTGTTTAGTCATTGATTCCTAATGCTTTCACAGGGTTGACACCAACGCATCTAGTATCTATAAGGCATCATTCTTGTAGGTGACAAGAAGAGTTGTACCTAGAGTGTAGAGATAGAAGGAAGCCATTACACAGTGTGCTTTTCCTATAGCACCTATGGTGAGTCCCTGTTCCTGTGTGTTCCATTAAAGCCTCCCTGTTAAGCTTCCTACAATCTGGTCCTTTTACCAGTTAAATTGTATGTATGTGTCTTATGGTTCTGAGTGTGAGTGTGAATAGGTCGAGTCATTTTGGTGCATCACCCTCCTAGAGTAGGTTTTGCTTTATGTAATCCTTCTCCCTTTTAACCCCCCATTATATATATATATGTATGTATGTATGTGTATATATATATATATATATATATATATATATATATATATATATATATATATATATATATATATATGTATATGTATATATATATATATATATGTATATATATATGTATATATGTATATATATATGTATATATATATATATATATATGTATATATATATGTATATATATATATATGTATATATATATATGTATATATATATGTATATATATATATATGTATTAGCACTTATTGGAATAACTCAGATGCATCAAAGGGAGCTAGCCCTTATCTAGAGACTTTCCCCTCCAGCTTCGCCAGTCCCACAGGCGAGAGGGGAGTTTCCATTTTGACGTGTGGAAGGCAGGAGCTAGGCATCCTGCCCTCGAGTGCAATCCACTGCGTCAACAATTTTTGGCATGCCCGATGGGACTAAGTTCTTTTACACTCAATAAAGTTTCAAGATTGATGCTAGTCCTGTTACAGCAAACCAATCATTTTCAGCATCTGGCGACTCTACTGATAAGAGTTTCATTTTTCTAATCAAAGACCAGTCTGACCTCTTATGCCTAAAATCACCAAACGCTCTACTGCCAAGGGTGTTCCTTTCAAATTCATTGAGTTTCCTTTGAACTCAGAAAAGTGACTGAGGTTTGAGAGGACCCATCCTTATTTAGCAAACCACTTTCCCAAACCTATTGCAAAGAACACATACATAGCAAGGCCGTAGTTACATCCCGTCATAGCTATGGCATTACCCTTTGTGACTTTTCATGGTCAGAGCCCCTTGAATCTCCAGTGCTATGACCCAATTCCAGGAGTAGTCCTCAAAAGTGTGCCTCCCTTTGATGGAGAGGGGCCCATCACAGTTATCAAACACATTAGAAATATTGCTAACCTTTACAATATTCACAATGTCATTGAGGAGAATATTGCAATCAAATTATTGGCATTGTCTCTCAAGGGCAAATATCTGGACTGGTATGGGACTTTGACTATAAATTCAATCAGTTCTTGGAATGAATTGGGCAATGACTTGATAAAACCATTTTGGAGAAAAGGGCGACCACCTCTCACTTACTGAGCAACTGACTACCATGAAAAGAGCCCCACATGAATACATGCAAGATTTCAACACTCGATTTCAGAAGACATGGGATAGAATCCCCATTCTGGTAAGACCTAATCCTAGCTATGCTTTCCTATATTAATTAAGAGCATTAAATAGTGATATCATTGTTATGATACAATCCATGGGAGGACATGTGTTGCCTGCCACCTATGACATAACTATAGCAGCTAAAAATTTCTTAGTGCAGGCTGGGAAGATAGCTCCTAGACCCCATATGCCAATTTTCCTTAAAATGTTGCCTCCAATCTAGACCGCTACTCCCACCTTAGCTCTTCTACCTAGCATAGAAAATCCAGCTATTACTCCATCCAATGACCTTCATGAAGTCAAGAGTCTATTGCAAAATATGTCAAATGAACATGTGGCTATTAAAAGGCAGCAAGCTCAAAGCAACAGACCAAACCAAAGATACCAGCAGTATGGTCAAGCTCCTAGACCCCCTTTCCAAAATTACAATCAAGGATAGGGTCAGCTTACTCAGACCAAACCCTTTTAAGGCTACAATCCAGGCACCCCTTCATCATCTAAGGTTATGGTGCCCGTTCAAGACAATCTGGGGCAAGAATAGCCAAGTTGTTCAACCATGGGAAATGGTCAGGAGCAGGCTGTTTATACAAATGAAATGATAGGTTATTACCCAAATGTATAAGACAATTAGGCAGCCACCCATTCCCAAGTCTTTGAGGCTCCAATGCAACCCAGCACGAGTAGCAGTCAGACCTAGCCTGATTTTACTCTCATGAATCATCTGGAAGGAGAATTCTATTCAGTCAATTATGTGGGTGTTGTAGACAATCAGGCTGACTGTGTTGCAGCCAACACAAGATTCAAAATGAGAGCAATGGAAGAATCTCAGGCTACTGCCCAAATGTTAGCAATACCTTCTTCATCACATGTAAATCAAAATGTCTCAAGTTTTAGACCATCGATTGTACCTTCAGCTCCTTGGCCTGTACCTCAAGCTATAAATAATTCCAAAGAAAATTTGAAGGAAGGCAACCCTCGAGTCAATGTGGCTGACCAAATGAAGAAGCTACATATGAACATCTCCTTGTGGGATACGCTATCAATACTAGGGCAAAATCACATGCTGCAAAAGGAATTGCATGAGCCAAATGAACAAGTTGTCCCAATAAAAGCTGATAATGTTTTGATGATGAATGGACAGCCTTCCACCTTAGGTCAGGCCCAGAAAGAAGAAAAGGTTCCTCCTTTTTATGTGTCCTTGGTCATAGGATATTTCTTGGTGCATAATTGCATCATTGACAGTGAAGCAAGCACCTCGGTGATGCCCAAATGCATAGCTGACAAGCTGGGCTTGAAATACGAAGAAATGACCAAGGGAGTCCTACAACTGGATGGAACTCCAGCAAAGACAGTTGGGGTGGTAAGAGGTTTGAGCTTGATGCTACATGCTTGCCCAACTTTCTTAGTTCCTCATGATGTGGTAGTGGTAGATGTCCCTCCTTACTTTGCCATCTGCTTATCCAGGGATTTTACATCCAAGATAGGTGGCTACTTGGCAGCGAATTAGTCTTATCTGGTTTTTAGAACCAAGTATGGGACTAAAGTCAAGATTGAATCTAAGCCACTCCATAGACATCATCTGGAACCTTACTCACTCAAGGCAACAAATGTTAGCTACGTCACCAATGACCAAGAAGAGTTCCAAGTAGACCAATCTCCATCCTCTGCCCTTGAAGGAGTTGCAGGCCTGATCTTAGATGAATGGGGAAGTGACAACTTCGAGCATGATCCTTAAAAATTCATAGAGGAGGTGGGCCTTGGAATTTATTGCATGCATGGAGAGGGTACTTTTGTACTAAATCTGATGAAAGCCAGCCAGGAAAGCTCAGGTCTATGGTAGTTGTTCTTTGATGGTTCAAAAATTAAGTTGGGAGCTAGTGGTGGAGCAGTGTTGGTCTCTCTTTCAAAAGAGGTATTTTTAAGGTTTTTGGTTCCAATTTTTCTGCACATGCAATATTGTAGAATATGAATCCCTCATCCATGGTTTGGAGTGGGTGAGGAAAAGAGGAGTCAAAGAGCTACAAGTCTTTGGTGACAGTGAGCTGATTGTCAATCAGGTAAGAGGCTAGAATTTGATGAAGAATTCTCTACTAAAGTCCTACAAACATAGGGTGTGGGACTTATTGGAAAATTTCTTTGCTTTCAATATTTCCTCCATTCCTAGAGAGTGGAACAAGCAAGCAGATAGGCTAGTAGCAGTTGGTGCCTAGTTTGATATTCCTCAGGAAATAGGCTAAGACCACAGCTCACATCACTTGAAAGTAGTGATCCAGCCCTCTATACCTGAAAACATCACCAACTGGCAGGTCTTCAATAGCGACTAGCAAATAGCACTTTTCTTGCAAGAAGAAGTGGAATTCACTGCTAAAAACCAAGCAAAGCTACAATAGCAATATGATAGCTAAATTGTTCAGCTGAATAACAATAAGCTCCCCAAAGGTTTGGTCACTCTAGAGAGTATCTTCAATGGAGATGACCAATTGAGAAGCGATAAGACATGCATTGCAACAAAGGAAGAGCACCATGAGAAGGTGGAAATATTCAAGGATAAGTTGATTGCACTTGGGAAAGTGTGCATAGACTGTGAAAGGTAGGCCTTCATCTTGTGCGAAGAACTTGCCAATATCTTTGCTTGGGAGTATAGTGATTTGAAGGGTTTTGACCCAAGCTTGGCCCAACATACCATTGAGCTAGAAGAAGGTGCCAAGCCAATCAACCAAAAGTAGAGGACTTTCAACCCAATGATTGAACCTCTCATGCGGAAGGAACTCACCAAGTTGATTGAGTCCAAGATAATATTTCCAATCAAACACTCTTCTTGGCTGGCCAATCTTGTTCCTGTTTGGAAAAAGAATTGGGAGATCAGACTATGCATTGATTTCAGAGACCTCAATAGATTCTCTTTGAAAGACCATTATCCTCTCCCAAGCATGGAGTAGATCCTTCAAATGGTGATAGGCAGCGAGCGTTTCTCCCTCCTGGATGGGTATTCAAGATACAACTAGATTTTGGTGCAAGACTGTGACCAGCACAAGACAGCATTCACTACCAAGTGGGGAATGTTTGCTTATAGGAAAATGTCTTTTGGACTATCTAATGTTGGTGCCACCTTCCAATGAGCTATGGACATGGCCTTTCAACGCTTGATAAATAATATTGTGCTGGTATATCTTGATGATCTGATAGTTTTCTCCAAGGAAGCGAGCCAACACATGAAACACCTTAGACAAATCTTTGAGAGGTGTAGAGAGTTAGGTATCTCTCTCAATCTGAGGAAATGCATGTTCGTTGTCCACAAGGGGAAGCTCCTTGGTCACATTGTTTCTTTGAAAGGTTTGGCTATTGATTTAGAGAGAGTTTACTCCATCCTGGAATTGTCCTTACCTAAGCACAAGAAAGGCCTGTAAAGCTTCTTTGGCAAGATAAATTTCATACGAAGATTTATCTTGAATTTTGTAGAGATGGTCAAGCCTTTGACCTCTATGCTGAGGAAGGGTGAAGAGTTCACATGGACAACATGAAGAAAGAATAGTTTTGAAGAAATCAAGCAGGCCATAGCCCGGGCTCCCTCTTTGATCAGCCCTGACTTCGTCAAAGATTTCAACCTCTACACCTTCGGCAATGAAGAGGTAATCTCTGCCATGCTTAACTAGGCAAGTGATGATAACCTTGAGCAACCAATTACATGTTTTAGCCAAGGTCTTGAAGGTTTTGAAGTTAGATACACATATGTGGAAAAGCAAGTCCTGGCAGTCATACGGAGTCTGAAGAAAATTAGACATATGTTGTCCAATAGCAAAATCCACCTCATGGTTCCACAGCTCAGCATCAAAGTTTTCTTGATCAATCGAGACCTAAATGAGAAGAGAGTGGGGTAGATCACTAAGGTGATGGAATATGATGTAGATATCAAGATCACCAAATTGGTAAGAGGGAGAGGCCTGTGTAAACACCTCACTGCAGACTTTAAGTAGCAAAAAGAGGATAGCCTGCTAATCCATGATGTAGCTCCAGCAGAAGAACCAGTAGTCATGAAGGATTGGACATTAAACATGAGGCATTTCCTTCTCACTGGTGAGTTCCCACACTCACTTGACAGGACCAAGAGAAGGTATTTCAGACTCCAGTGTCTCCCTTATGCCTTGATTGATGGAGTGTTATTCATAAGGGATCTCTCAGGAGTCTTTTTAAGATGCTTGGACTCAAGTTAGGCTAATAGGGTGCTATCTGAGTTCCATGATGGGCCAGTTGGCAGTCATTTTTCTCCTAGGGCTATAGCAGCAAGAATAATAAGAGCTGGCTATTTCTGGCCTACTCTTTTTAGGGACACCCATGCCTAGGTACGCAAGTGTCAGAGGTGTGCACTTTTTGATGGGAAGCAATGGTTAGCTACCATGCCTTTACAGCCTATTCAGGTGGAACATCCATTCATGCAATGGGACCTTGACTTCATAGGGATGATTAATCCTCCCTCCAATGCTGGGCACAAGTGGGTCCTGACCACCACAGATTACTTCACAAGATGGGTAGAGGCTATTGCTCTGACGGAGGCCAATGAAAGTGCAATCTTGGATTTTTATGAGGACCTAGTGGTAAGGTTTGGGGTTCCAACAACCATAATCTCAGATAATGTGTTAGCTTTTCTGGGAACTAAAACAAGTGAATGGGTGCTGAGATATGGTATCTATCTTATCACTTCATCCAATTACTACCCATAGGGGAATGGGTTGACTGAATCTACAAATAAGAACCTGATCAGGATCATCAAGTGAACCATGGAAGAAAATTAGAGGACTTGGCATGCCAAGTTGAAAACAACCCTGTGGGCAGATAGGGTCACCCCGAAGAGGGCAATTGGCAACTCACCATACACGTTCATCTATGGAAGGGAAGCTAGGCTCCCCAGTTCACTTGAGTTGCCAGCCTTGGACCTCACTTGCCAACTACAATTAGAAGAAGGAAATAGCATGGAGGTTAGGCTATGCAATTTGATGGAACTCCAAGAGACAAGGGCTATGGTTTCTATGACCAGCCACCAACAGTAAATGAAGAGACACTTCGACAAGAAATCTTCATCAAAAGGTTTCTCTGAAGGAGACATTGTCTTGAAATGGGATGAGGACAAAGCTAAGCCTAGAAAGCACACGAAGTTTGATGCCTTATGGGGTGGCCCATATGTAGTCACTTAGTACAAGCAGCATAATGCTTTCCAACTCTCCAAATTGGATGGTGAAGAACTGTATATCCCAGTTAATAGGATACATCTTAAGCACTACCACTAAGTCTTTTTTTATCATGTATATATTTCCCTTGCTTTTCTCTTATTTTCCCTAAGTCTTTTTGCACATGTTAGTAGTTTTCTTTGATTTGTGTGTGTTTTCATTTCCTTTTGGGGTAAATCTTCATGTTTGGTTCTTGAATTTATCGGGGCTATTGTTGATCTTTAAGTTGCATTCTGACTCCGTGCCCAATGGATTTTGAGGTAACTGGCTTCTAAGCATAGCAGGCATGCTTCCCCTAAGAGTCACCAATTTGTTGACCATTTTTGGTCCAACAAGTCAAAAATTGGTCCCCTTCTTCCCCTGTTGTTATGGGCCAATTCATTTTTTGATTTCGCATAAGTCTAGAAATTTCTATGGACTTTGCAGGTCTATTTCTATGGACTTTGCAGGTCTATTTCTACAGACTCTGTAGGTGTTTTTCTACCTTTTTAACAGGCATGGATTTTCTACAGACTCTACAGGTAAAGTTTCTACAGATTTTGCAAAGAAGATTTTTCTACGAAATCTACAGGTGAGTCCTTCGGCACATGAAGAACCAGTTCAAAGAGTGCAAGGTTTTGCAAAGCTTCTTCGAACTCTTGTCAAAAAATTCACAAGGAAGGACATCTTTGAACCATTAAACCGGTTCAACACCTTGGTTCAATCGGCAAGTTCATCACTTCGGTTCAAAGCCTTGGTTCAATTGGATGGTTCAATCACTCGAATCACTCAGTCAATTCATCAGCTTGGTTCAATGTTAAAGTTCATCGGCAAAGTTCAATGCAAAGTTCATCAACAGGTTCAATCAAATGGTTCGATGCCTTGGTTCAACAACTGTTTGAACCCTTAAACCGGTTCAATCAATTAGTTCAACAGTTGGTTCAAAGGAGTGGTTCAAATGAAATTTCAAGCCTCCCAAGGGCCTTGCAGAGGGTAGTTTCAAGTTGAGAAGCCCTTGCAGAGGGTAGGGAGCACTTCAAAGAAGCCAAAGAAAGCTGCAAGGGTAAGTTCCTTCAAAAAAAATTTAAGAGGCAAAGGCATAATTCCTTTGGATTTTTTGTCTGAAGGAATTCTTTCAGACAAAAAGTCCAAAGGAATACAAAAAGCTATGAGCTCAAAAGGACCCAAGGAAAATTTTGAAGAAATCAAAATGGCCAAGATAATTCTCGCAGACTTTTGTCTGTGAGAAAATTGTTCAAAAAAAAATCCCACAAAAAAGCCCGCAGAAGAGGCCGAAGAGACAAAGGCCGCCGAAGGACCCCGAAGGGCAGGTACCCTTACGGGGGGCTCTCAACTGGCCAAATGAAGGGCATTTCTCTAGATTCGAAGGGACACTTCCCCTTCAAGAGGGTCCAAAACAAAGGGCGAGTCAAAGGAAAAGGCCCGAAGGAATTCGCTAAGGATGGTGGTGTCCTGGAAGTCGTCAACTTTAAGAAGATAGATTATCCATTATTTTTTTAAATGGTGATGGGTCTGTGAACGTCATTTTTATGACAGAGAAATAGTCGTTCGAGTGCCAACAAAGAGCCAAGGAGCCAACGACCAGCCAAGAAGATAGCTCAAGGGCCGAAGGAGCTAAAAAGTGACAAAACTAGGGAAAGCCAGAGCGTGAAAGGTGCCAAGTGGCAACTGTGGAAGGCTTTGGCATGTTTTCTCTAAAATAAGTGGAATGTGCCACGTGTCCCTACAAATCTTGGTGGAAGCTGACAAGTGTCAACACCCGCAGTCTCTCCCTTTTGTCTTGTGAGAACTGTGGTGGGCCCCGAATGAACTACCAAAGAGTGCAGAAGTTGCCACATGTCCTCTTTTGTAGGACTCTCAAAAGGTGTTTGAAGCTTCTATAAACTTAGTGGATGTTGCCATGTGTCATGCATGTTTAAGCAATGGAACATGCCACATGTCACTTATTAAAATCAGCAAAAAATAGCCAAGGCAAGTGGGGAAGACAGGAACAAATTGTTAAGAAAGATGACGGACACAAGGACGTAGAATTTCTAAAAATGAAGTGGATGTTGGTCTTCATAAACTTAAGCGTGAACTCGAAGGAATTCTGTTGATGGTGTAAAATTGTACTAGATCTTAACCAATCAACAATGGGAAGTTTCAAGCTGTGGGACGATGCGGCTTGAAACAACCTCCAAATTTTAGAGAAGCTGGTCTCTTCTTTTGCATTGGGTGTTGGGGAAAAGGGATAGGAGACTGAACAGAAACACAAAATGTAGGAAATGAAACCTAACTATGGCAATGTGCCTGAGTGTAATCCTAATCCTAACCTGAGCACAGTGAGACTATTATAGGATTCAATTACATTTAAGAGCAGACAAGTGCATGATCAATGTAAGAGATTGAAATAATAGAAATAGAGGCTCACAATAAGGAAGTCTTTCACTGAGATATAGGGAATGTCAACAAAGGCATAGTGTTCAATCTTCCTAACAGAATCTTCCAATCACATTAGAGGCACAGAAGTCACGTATAATTATGTAAACCTTCCAATTCAAGAAAATGAGACAAAAGCAAATGACATTCTTAATCACAACTATAGAAAATCTATAGCATAAACTACTTTGCCAATGACACAGACAACACCAACCAAGGCATGGAGCTTAAATTTCCTTAATTTATTTAGCCACATAAAGGGCACAGAAACATGCATGGTTATATCAACTTTACAACTCAAGAAAATTGAGACAAGAGCAAATGGTGTTACTAATCAAAACTTTAGAAAGTATAAAACTATGTGAAAATCCCCCCTTTACTTTGTTTACAATTCTTCTTATATAGCCTTGGATGTCTCCTTGCATCACTTTCTTTCCTGTGCAATTCTACTTTGTCCTTCACTCGTAGGGGACAAAATAGACGGTGCATTCAATGCCTTGGATGCATCTCAGTCTTATCAAGAATTGCCCTAACTACGGCATGGCAATCCATGTCTAGTACCTCTCTTTGCACCTAAAATTCTTCATTCCATCACCTATTTGGCCCCTCAACTATCTCCTCTACCTCTGCTTGTAGGGGACAAACAGACGGCGTCTTTAATGCTTACAAGCCCCCAAAAATCTACCCAGTGCACTGTTCTATCTACAAGGAATAACTCACACCGAGTTTTTTTCCATCTTTGTCATAACAGGTAGACGAGCACTCTATTTTATTGAAATGGAAGAGGACACTTGGTCAATTCATGAAAATTCTCCCTTTTGATCTAGAAGGCATCAGAGGATGACACTTGGTTGGTTCTACTTTCTTTATATTTTGTTGAGAAATGCTCCACCTTTGACACCTGTCTCAACCCACTTCTTTGATACTTTGCAGCTTTATTAAAACAAAACTCACTACGTTTCTTGCCTTAGCAACTTTTAGGAAGGGATGGATGCACGTGGCAGTCTTTGTTTGTTGACACCCGATGCATCTTTAGTCCTTTGAAATAATGTATGGGACCCACTACAATCTTTATTCCTCAATTAGGCTCAAAGATGGTTTCTCAGAAGTTGACACATGGTGACTTCCACTGCTCCTAGGAAGATACGTGGCATCTTCTGCTTCTTCATCTAGGGGTACGTGGTGCCTTCCGCTTTTGCTAGGGATGGAGTAGAGAGGGACTCAGAGAGTGACAATTGGCAACTTTCACTGCACTTCAACACTTGAGCAAAATGAAATGACGCCTTTAAGTGTTGAATGAAAGCACTAGACCCAGGCATTGAAACAAAGTCTTCTCAGCAGTTGACATGTGGTGACTTTTGCTTCTTCTTCAAAAAGGTAGTTCAGGGTCTTCGCAACTACCACTTGGTGCTTTTTGCTCTCTATGTTGCTTGGTCCATTGAAAGTCTTTGCCAAATGAAACACGGGTGCCTCTATGAGACTCGGATGCTGACATGTGGTGCATTCCACTTAGCCATTAATAGGTACATGGCACATTCTGTGACCTTCCCAAAAGTTATAAAAAGGTGTTCGAAGGACCCCAACTGTCCAGCTTCATCTCTCAAAAATTGACACTTGGTGACTTCTGCTTGAATTTGATACTTGGGAAAAAATGAGATGAAGGAATCAAAAAAAAGGGGAAAAGGGATCCACTATCATAGGGTGACACTTGGTAGCTTCCGTTGCACTTTGACACTTAGGCAAAATGAAATGGCCCTCTGCTTCAAAATTTTGCTGCGACGTCTAGGATACGTAAGAACCAAAATTGCAGCTCGAGTCAAAAAATAAAATATGACATAGAGTAAAAGATTACTCTACAATTACTAGCGACCCCGAGGACTTTTGAGCCTACTCATAAAGAACCTGACTCCTGCTCGATCAAAATTTCAAAATTTACAGCTTCAAAAGAGCTATCTGGTAGATAGACCACTCTTGGTTAGATAATCCTTGCTTGCTCTACAACTCGACAAAAGCCAGATCTAGGTTAATGAGATCCTTGTGCAAAAAGGTTTGTAGGACCTAGACAGTGGCTTTCAGTCTAAACTCTAGCCAAAAAATAAGAACCAGAATAGTTTCGACCTCTGGGGCTGAGGAATCATCCCACAAGCTTTGGAAAACTGTTTGATCCCTTTATTTGGAGAGTAGTAATGGTTCAAGTTGATCAGCCATCAGGACCATCTTTGCATCTGAGAATGGGGAAGGGAGGCCTAGTTGCACCAGATCTTCAATGTGGCATCTCATCTCGTTGATGCCTTCTTTCATGACATTGAGACAATTCTTGTAATTGTTGGTCGTGGCATTGCGTTTGAGCTCCTCATTGACCCATTTTGTGGTGGCCATTCTGTCCAAGATTCCCACAGCTGCCAATGTTGTATCCATCATATTGTAGAGCTTCTCCAGCAATGAATGGGAGTTTGTGACTCTCCTGGAGATTGTGGATAGAGTGTTTTATACTAGATTCTATACCCTTTTGCATAGCTATTGTGCATTAAGCAGGAAGGTGAAAAATGGTCTGAGCTGGACAATCTCTGAAGAGATTCTCTCCCATGCTGACTCGTAGAACTCCTTCACTAGCTACACCACTCTGACACCTCTTGGCCTATTAGCCAGCTCGATTGCTAGTTGTGCCATCCTCTGTTGCTCAGCTTGTAACTGGGCTTGAAAAGCCGCAGCCTTGTTCAGCTCCTCCAGTAGCCTTTGTTGTGATTAGGTGACTTGTAGTTGAAGTCCTTCAACTCTTCCCTATAATGTTGCATTCTCTTGCCTGAGAGTTATTGCTACATCTTTCATAAGTGCAAGCTCTGTCTTCAATGAATCATTTTGGGCCTGAATTGCCTGTTGAGTCTGGAGGAAAACAATATCTTGTAACTGTTTCTGTAGACTAGCTATTTCATTATCTCTCCTATTTATTTCTTTAGCCAAACTGTTATAGTTTGCCTTTTCTTGGGCCAAATTAGTCTCCATCTTTTGCAGTCTTCTTGATTTCTTCAAATAATCTTTTGTGATCATAGAAGTGGATTCGATCAGTAGCTCGACTCTGTCTTGGGGCCTGAACAGGGACATATCAATGGCCACTACATTCATTGTGTAGTCTTTCGGCTGCATTTGCTTGCTCGGCTTAGCAACGTTGGGTGATAAATGGGTCACCATCAGCTGCTATTGGATAGGGTCAAATTGTGACCTCAAATGTGGGACCACCGGTGCTTTATTCTCTTTAATCCTCTTCTTCTCCAACCGGGCTTCTCTTGCCTTCGTAGCAGCATTGGCCTGCGTCTGGAAGGTGGAAGGGGATGCAATATGTCCCCTGCAAAGGGAAACCCTTGTGGCAGGCCGTATTGGAGAGCCATTAGTTGGCTAGGGGTGAGTTGTAGGGGCATCTTTTTGGGAATGGAGGGGGAGAAATGGGGTAATGTGAGGGCCTGATGCACTGATGATGGGGTGGCTTACGAGATGGGAATAGTAGCAGTGGCAAGAGGTGTCATCTGACTGGGTGGAGGCGCCATGCCGACAGGGTGAGGAATAGATTGAGAGGGAGGAGGGGGAGGAATACTTACTTGAGGAGAAGTTACAGTGCTTTGTGTTAGGTGTTGTGAAGGCTCTTCTTCCTCCTCTAGATCTAATTGGAACTGCACCCTCCTTTTTCTGAGTGTCTCCGCCTCTGGCTACATTTGTCTCCCTTCTACCTCTATTGTTACTGATGGTACATGTGGAGAATCAGCGACTTCAATTACCCCCGATGATGGGGTGACCCTTGGTGGTGATGACACCACACTTTGTTATTCTACGGTAGCTGTAGCTTGCTCTGAAGTCTGCGACTGTTGGCTTGGTCCCGCCCCTACTTCCTGCACTACCCCGAGTGTTGGCACTTGGCTTGTTTCTAGGCTAGATGTAGGGGATGGATGCCACTCATCCCAGGGTTCTTCCCACCTTTCATCTGAGTCTATGCCTCTGAAAGCATGGGTGGTTTGGGAAATTTCTTGCCTATATTTCCAATAGGCCTCAAATTTTCCTACATCCCATCCTTTATTCCTCGGCATCCTTCTCAAACCAGAGGTCATCCTGACTTTGGGATCATAATCCCTTTGTTTGTCATAAAAGGTTTCCCATGGCCTATTTAGTGGCATGGGCAAATCTGTCAGCTCAACATAGAGACCAGGTGCATCTTCAATAGGGTTTTTTTGGGTTTCCCAAAAGGGGCAATTTTCATGCGCAATCTTGGCTCCAATTCTATTTGTCCTCACTACATAGGCTATGTATTCTATTGGGTCATAAACCCACTTGTCCTCAACCAATAGGAACCCCAAGAAGGCTAGCTTCCTTAGCAGCACAGTTTCAGCTTCCAAGCTTACATGCCCTGCCATCCACGGGAGATTATACATTTTCCTCTTCTTTTTCCAAAAACCGTACTCATTGTCAACCACAGACACCTACCTGGTGACTTCCAAGAATGTTAACCTAAGAGTTAAAACTTTTGGCAGCAACACTGGTTCCCCACATAATTTATGGACCCTTATGATCATGTGGTGGGCCCCAAAACAGAAGTCACATGGAATTGGGCAACTGACCAGGAGGTTCATAACACTTGGGAATAACATGTTTATGATAGGCTAAGGGCTAAGGCAATGAAGAATAGGGGTAACAAACAGTTCCCAAAAATCATAAGGGTCACTGGTCTTTGATAAAATATGTGTCCATGCGGACACAGGGATGGTTCTTTGGGGGTCAAAAGTTGGGCCATACATGTTCAGATTCATGTAGTGGGTGAAGAGGTTAGGGTTTTGATGCAAAATTAGATGAAACAAAAAGTAGGAATACCTAAATATCCCTTTTGCCCTATATTGGGTTAGCTGCTCCACAATTGAGAAGGTGATGTGTTTCGAGAAGTCAAGATGGTACTCCTATGTCTTGTCGACTATTTTTAGCCTAAAGAGGATGGCCATTTGCTCTGCATATATTGTTGTGTCATCTTTCATGTTGAAGATGAGAGCCATCATCGATAGTGTGTCTTGGCTGGCGAGCGTGAACTGATTTCTTGATGCAGGGAGTGTGGGCACCGTTGTATCACCATCATCCATTTGCAACTCAGACCTCAAAAACCTTGTCTGAGTGTTGACGTTCACCCACGTCTTTTGCATCCTATCAATGGTGGGGAAGGTGGCAGTACCATTGTATTGCAGGGCAAGCATGTTGGGTGACTTGCAGCATGAAGGGGCCTTGTTGGATGGAGCAAAATTGTGGATGGAGCAAGTCCATGCATAACTCAATTATATCAGGGCATGGATGCACGATTGGGACAATGAATTGAGCCAATTATGAGGTCCATATCCTCATTTCAAACATTTCATACTGCCTTGCCTTGGGTCTTTGCAAACACCTTTAGTGTGCCCCTTCTTTGAGGTTCTTGCTACTAGCTCTTTGTAGGGTCGGGTCCACAATCCCATCGGCATAGTCCTTTACCTTGGATGGGTCACTGGTCTGACTGACTCCCAAGGCTTTTGTTCTCGAGTAGCTTCTTGGTAGTTTCATAGGAGCTGTAGTGTATGATTTTCTAGCTAGTAATTTATCAAGGTATCCAGGTGTCCCTATTCCTTGCTATGAAGCTGATGTTCTCGCCATCTTTAAATCTCTTGTATAATACCTAGTATATGAGCCTTGTGTAGGATGGAAACACGCTTGTTGAAATAAACTTTACTAGGCGCTACAATCACAATGAGTAGGATATTTTCATAGGAATGCTTGAGAGTTTGTAAACTTTAAAATTTGCTAAGGGATATTTATGGGCCTATCAAGTCCCAAATAGCATTAAATTAAGGTGATTGTTAGCAAATCCTACTTAATCTTTGGGAAATAGCGAGGCAGACACATTATGCGGCGTAAGGTACCTTGGAGATCTCAAAAGATTTGGGGAAGCATTTATTGTAGAAAAATTTAAAGAATTAAAACTTCTAAGACGCTGACTCTGAGTTCAAAATGCTTATTTTAAAAAGAAAAGTGGGAAAGCAAAAAACAAAAAACAAAACAATGCGAGAATGGGAAACTACCTAACTACATTAATTGAATATCCTTATTTCCCTTCAGGATCAAAAATGAATTTTCCAACATCTTCTTTATGACAAGCCAACTTATGTTGCCATACCAGTGATTGCAATGGGTATATCTTTGATGGAATGTCCTCTGCACTGGCCACACGGGTTTGCCTGCACTCGGATGAGTCTGAGTAAAACATGTGTTTAACACCCACAAATTCTTGTCCTTGAATGCCAATCGAATACTAGTTCTTCATACTATCGTGTGTCATCAAGAAATCATTGGCTATTGGTTCTTCACTCTGTGCCTTTGGATACCCATTCTCTTTTGGCTTATCTCCTTCTAATTCCAGCTCTATTACATCTCCATGCTCCTTGATGACTTCATCCTCTCGGAAGGATAAATTTGAAAGCTGGCATTCCTTCTGCATACTTTGCTGAGTCTTAATGCTGTCTTCTCCACATTTGGCCAATTCATAGCCTTCTTACAGGATAGTGTCATCTGTATCAACGACTTGGTCAAGGGAGTATCCATGTTCCTCCATATCTTCTTGCAAAGTGAGGAAGAAGTTAGAAATGATCTCCTCCTCATCTAAAGTTAAGGAAAAAGCTTGCGGCTTATCCTCTTGCTCATCAAAGGGGGTACCTATGGTGATTTCTTCCTCATCTGTACTTATGGAATCCTCTTGATTAGCCATGAATTGAGCGTACTCCTCTGCATACTTATTTGCTTCCTCCAAAACATATTCTTCTCTAAAAAGGGATAAGGAGGAAGGCTGTGATGAAAAATAAGAAGCTTCTTGAGGAATGGTGGAAGGGACTTGAGGGGAAAGTGAGAGTTTGGAGTCCTCTTCCCTTGCTGCTATCATAGACTCTGCATTATTGGGGAAATGACCTTGACAGGTTGGACCTTGCTCATGAACAGGGGTGGCATACGTCTGATATGGAATTTGTGGTGGTGAATATGGAGTTTGGTAGACTTGGTAAGGCTGGTTCTCATGAATGTTTAGTCTCTCTTCTATAAATGCAATCAATCCACACACATATAGCATCTCATATGTAAGCTCTTGCCAATTTGCCCTTTCAATGGGATCCCACTCACTTTTAATCAGGTCTATTGCGTCCCTTGATGGATGACATGACAATGAATTTATTGGCCATATCCCCTTCTGTTGTCAAGCTCTAACACATATTTATTAAACCCCAACAATGCTTTCTTGAAGGTGAAAATAATATCAGGTTGAACATGGGATGTGACATATTGGGGAGACTGGGCATAAGATTGGTATAGCTCATAACCATTTGCATCCTTGTTACTTGACATGATTCTAGGAGAAGTTTGTTCTTGATTAAATATATAAGGAGAATAAGACTCATAGCTATGAGTAATAGAATTATACATACCAAAAGGTGATTTCTTTGATGATACCAGGACTGCTTGATCGACTGCTTTGACTCAGAGTCATTGTTGGTGTTGCTCAAAACCTCCAAAGGCTAATTGGCCGAAGAACACACCAAAATTTATTCAACTCCTTGAAAGATTGGTCCCATCGGGCATGCCAAAAACTATTGATGGCATAAAATTACGGTAGATCTTAACCAATCAACAATGAGAAGTTTCAAGCTGTGGAACGATGCAGCTTGAAACAACCTCCAGATTTTAGAGAAGCTAGTCTCTTCTTTTGCATTGGGTGTTGGGGAAAAGGGATAGGAGACTGAACAAAAATGCAAAATTCAAGAAATGAAACCTAACTATGGCGATGCACCTGAGTGTAATCCTAATCCTACCCTGAGCATAGTGAGACTATTATAGGATTCAATTACATTTAAGAGCAGACAAGTGCATGATCAATGTAAGAGATTGAAATAACAGAAACATAGGCTCACAACAGGGAAGTCTTTCACTGAGATACAGGGAATGTCAACAAAGGCATAGTCTTCAATCTTCCTAACAGAATCTTCCAATCACATAAGAGGCACAGAAGTCACGTACAGTTATTTAAACCTTCTAATTCAATAAAATGAGACAAAAGCAAATGACATTCTTAATCACAACTACAGAAAATCTATAGCATAAACTACTTCACCAATGACACAAACAACACCAACCAAGGCATGGAGCTCAAATTTCCTTAATTTATTCAGCCACATAAAGGGCACATAAACATGCATGGTTATATCAACTTTACAACTCAAGAAAATTGAGACAAGAGCAAATGGTGTTACTGATCAAAACATTAAAAATTCTAAAACTATGAGAAAATCCCCCCCTTTACTTCATTTACAATTCTTCTTATATAGCCTCGGATGTCTCCTTGCACCGCTTTCTTTCTCGTGCAATTCTACTTTATCCTTCACTCACAAGGGACAAAATAGACGGCACATTCAATGCGTTGGATGCATCCCAGTCTTATCAAGAATTGCCCTGACTGCGGCATGGCAATCCATGTCCAATACCTCTCTTTATGCTTGAAATTATTCATTCCATCACCTATTTGGCCGCTCAACTATCTCCTCTACCTCTACTTATAGGGGACAAATAGACAGCGTCTTCAATGCTTGCAAGCCCCCAAAAATCTACCTGGTGCACTATTCTATATACCAGGGATAACTCATGCCGAGTTTCTTTCCATCTTTGCCGTAACAGGTAAAAGGGCACTCTGTTATGTTGAAACGAAAGAGGACACTTGGTCAATTCATGAAAATTCTCCCTTTTGATCTAGAAGGCACCAGAGGATGACACTTGGCCACTTTTGATTTATTTATATTTCATTGAGGAACACTCCACCTTCAACACCTGTCGCAGCCCACTTCCTTGATACTTTGCAGCTTTATTAAAACAAAACTCACTGCATTCCTTGCCTTAGCAACTTTTAGGAAGGGATGGATGCACGTGGCAGTCTTTGTTTATTGACACCCGGTGCTTCTTTAGTCCTTTGAAATAACATCTGGGACCCACTACAATCTTTATTCGTCAATTAGGCTCGAAGATGGTTTCTCAAAAGTTGACACATGGCGACTTTCACTACTCTTGGGAAGATACGTGGCATCTTCCACTTCTTCATCTAGGGGTACGTGGTGCCTTCCGCTTTTGTTGGGGATGGAGTAGAGAGGGACTCAGAGAGTGACACTTGGCAGCCTTTGCTACACTTCAACACTTAAGCAAAATGAAATGACACCTATATGCGTTGAATGAAAGCACTGGACCCAGGTGTTGAAACAAATTCTTCTCGACAGTCGACACATGGTGACTTCTGCTTCTTCTTCAAAAAGGTAGTTCAGGGTCTTCGCAACTACCACTTGGCGCTTTCTGCTCTCTATGCTACTTGGTCCATTGAAAGTCTTTACCAAATGAAACATGGGTGCCTCTATGAGACTCAGATGCTGACATGTGGTGCATTCTGCTTAGCCATTAATAGGTACATGGCACATTTTGTGACCTTCCCTAAAGTTACAAAAAAGTGTTCGGAGGACACCAGCTGTCCAACTTCGTCTCCCAAAAATTGACACTTGGTGACTTCTACTTGAATTTGATACTTGGGATAAAATGAGACAAAGGAAACAAAAAAAAGGGGAAAAGGGGTCCACTACCGGATGGCAACACTTGGCAGCTTCCGCTGCACTTCGACACTTAGGCAAAATGAAACGGCCCTCTGCTTCGAAATTCTACCACGACGTCCACAATACGCAGGAACCAAAATTGTAGCTTGAGTCAAAAAATAAAATACGACGTAGAGTAAAAGATTACTCTACAAATTCAAAGGGCTTAAAGCCAAAAGAAAGACCAAGTGCAGAAACGGATAAAGCATCCAAGTGGTGAAAGAACGTGTCGACTCAAGGAGTTACTCCAAAAGGTGATACAGTGTCTGTGAATTGATCATTAGGAGGTGCAAACAACTAATGACACGACCCATTTTTTTAATTTTACATTAATGAGAAGATAAGCCACGCAATCGCCTTGAAGGAATGATCTTGTCAGCAGACAAATGGCACGACCCATAATTTCTCATATGATGTTTAAGCGGCTTGTTCTTCCCAATGATCAGAACGCACATGGGTCATTTGTAAAAAGGGTACCAAAAGGCCTCCTTTCTTCCTCTATATATTGTAGACTTCTCATTTGGAAAAGAATCGATCTTTCACATTTGTAAGGCGAAGCATTGGCAAATTTTCACCTGGAATCAATAAAACATATTTTTACCTCTATTCTGGTTAGATATCTCTGTGTGTGTCTGAGTGTTAATCTTGTGTTTAGTCATTACTTCCTAATGCTTTCATAGGGTTGACACCAATGCATCTAGTATCTATAAGGTGCCTTTTAAAGTGTATGTATGTATGCTTTCCTGTAGGTGACAAGAAGAGTTGTACCAGTTAAAGTGTATGTATGTGTCTTATGGTTCAGAGTGTGAGTGTGAATAGGTCGAGTCATTTTGGTGCATCACCCTCCTATAGTAGGTTTTGTTTTCTGTAATCCTTCTCCCTTTTCACCCCCCCCATTATGTGTGTGTGTGTGTGTGTGTGTGTGTGTGTGTGTGTGTGTGTGTGTGTGTGTGTGTGTGTGTGTGTGTGTGTGTGTGTATTAGCACTTATTGGAACAACTCAGATGCATCAAAGGGAGCTAGCCCTTATCTAAAGACTCTCCCCTCTAGCTTCGTCAGTCCCACAGGTGAGAGGGGAGTTTCCATTTTGATGTGTGGAAGGTAGGAGCTAGGCGTCCTGCCCCTAGGTGCAATCCACTGCATCAACAGTACCTCATACCAACCCTCTTATGTTCCTTATCTTCATGAGGCCATTGACCACCTTAAAAAGGGGTTTTTCCAAGAGAATATAGATAAATAAATCAAAGAGTTAGAGATGAATATTAGGAAAGGGGAAGAGATTCAAAACCAAGAAGAGGTGGTTGTGTCTTACACATTCCCCTTATGGAAATCAATCAAGGAAGGCAAGAAGAAAAATAAGGTAGCACCAATTCAAGAGCCACCAAAGATACCATTCAATGTCCCTAGTTGGAAGGATACTATCATAAGATGCAAGAAAGGTGAACTTATTCACCCTCCCACCATCTCCCTCTTGGAGAAAGAACCTGTTCTAAAAAGTGTAGAAAATGAGCTTATTGTCATAGGTGAACTTGAAGAGGACAATGCAAGTGTCTATGATGAGCATATCATGATAGGCAACCCACTTCATTCATAAGGGGAAGAGTTAGGTTTGAACCAACCTTCTTGTCATCATGGCTTTAAAACTAATGAATTGGCTCTTAATGAGGACAATCCTCAAATTAAAAATATAAAAGACCTTGAATGGACTACTGAAGGTCCATTCTACATAAATCAAGAAAAGCATCAAAACCAGGAACCAGAGGATGGTTCTCATCAGGATTGGATGTAAAATGAAAGTAGCCCTAATGGATTAGAGCTAGAGGAAGGGAAATCAGACCTTGAGAAAGACAAATGTGTATTTTTATACCTTGGATGGTCAAATCAACCCTCATTTGTAGTTGAAGAACAAGATGAAATCTTGAGTGAGGTTGATGAAGAAGACATTTTAAGTGCTCAATAAATGCAACTTGATGAACCACCACTTTGTGTGAAGGAGGATAACCTTGAGGGTGAATAGATCTCCCCATATGAGCATGTGCTTCAGGAAGAAGATCCTAATCAACTCAATATCATCTTGCATACATCAACAAGTGAAAGGGAGATGGAGGACTTGTTTGAGATCTTGGGAGTAGGCTATGTTCCTCTCCAAGGAGACTATGATTTGACTATGCCTAAGGAGCATGATGATGGATTAGCAAAGTGTAGGAGTGAGGTAAAATCTAATTCCTCAATATTTGTATCGACAAAAGGATGTCCCACTAGGTACCTAGCTCAACTGGAAGATGATAAGGAGGAGCCATCACTTGTGCTCAATTTTGAGCACAAATTTGAGCCTCAAAAATAGTAAAGTTAGCTTGCCTATGCACTCCAAGATACTTGTATGTCCAATCAGTCAAATTGGATGGGTAATTTTATCATTGTTCTTTGTCTTGGGGAGGTGTATTATCAATATGTTAATTGTCCACTCCTCCATATTTGGTTGGTTGCCCTCAAGCCTGTAAAGTATAGTAAATTAGTGAGAAAGGGCATCTATTTTGTACAACCAGTCAATGGTTTTATATAGATCCCATTCTGATTGGTTAGTTTAGGGTGGGTAGATTTAATGTTTTTCTCTAAGTGCCTTTGTGCACATTTTTTTAGTAGGTTAGTTATTTTTTATTTATTTCAAGTGCCTACGTGCACTGGCCTTTGTTTATTTTATTTTGTTGTCCTTGTTGATTCAAGAGGATTTATCCAAAGGGACAACCTTATATCATTTCCAGTTTAATGGAATAAATACTTGTGACTCCATACCCAATGGACTAGTCAAGGTAAATGATCTAGGTTCTCAAGCATAGGATGCATGTTTCCCTGTGAGTCATCAAAGATATTGGTAATTTTTATCCCACATAAAAAGCTTTAAAGATATAAGAAAAGTTCTTATGGAATGAAGGATCCAATGTTAAATAAGAGGATCTAAGTAGGTTTCATGGTGTCTAAGTAATTCAAAGTCATGAGATAGGTTTGCACGTGCCACAGAAGATCATCAAAGCATTCAAAGGATCAAGCAAAAGAAGCAACAGTTTCTCACACAAGTCCTAAAAGAGCCCACATGTTTAAAAGGATAAATGCTAAGATTTCTTTTAGGGAAATTGTTTCGGGTATTTGGCTAAGTCTTGGGGACCAGTTGGACAAATTGTTTGAAACAAAGCCCTGAAGACCAAAAGCCAAAGGTCTGAAGACAAAAGGCATGTAAAAAATTATGTTGGACAAATTATCCAAAATAAAAATCCCAAAAGCCTATTTTCATCGGGAAAATTGTTCACACAAAAATTCCAAAGAAATTACAATGTCTTGGGGAAATTATTTCAGAAAAAATGTTTGAAATAATTGCCCAAATAGATAAGTCTGATAGATCTCAATGCTTTGGGGAATTTGTTGCGATAAAAATGTCCAAAACAATTGTTCAAGAAAATTGTCTAAAACAATTATCTCAAAAAAATGTCCAACACAAAATCCCATAAGACTAATTTCTTACAAAAAAAAAAGTCTCAAAAACCAAAAAGCCAAAGGCTCTAACAAAATGGTTTGTTTTGGGGAGATTGTTTGATCCAAGCCTTCAAAGTTGATCCATCCAAGTAATACAAGTGCACAAATGTCAAAGTTCAAGCCACAGTAAATAACTATTGGGGTTCAAATATCTCCAAGACAAGTGTACAGACATAAAATATGGGTTCATGAACATCAAAGTTTAAGCCATGGGAAATGACCGTTTGAGTTCAAATATTGCAAAGGATCCCCAATTTGAATGTGTGGGTGACAAGTGGTAAGATCTTGGGATCTTGGACCAAATACGATGGTACGTAGGCAAGTTAGGGTCAATTAGTCAAGCTAGATCTAATGGAGTGCATTTAATCATGCATCAAAGATCAACGACGAGCGAGGGTCAAAGAGGTCAGTGAATCCTAAGAATAAATGTAAGGATGACAAGTGTCAAAAATATGTTAACTTGGGCAGAAGATCTATAGATCGTGTTAATTCATAACAAGGGATATTGATGGTGTGAACAAGATCAAAAATTCAATAAGTTGAGTCGATATCGATAGCTAATGAACAAAGGTGAGCTTGGGAGACTTCTAGCGAAGGTCCAAAAAGTAATTTTTGACCAAAGCAAGTAAATATAAAGGACCAGACTTCGATCATGATCCAAGATCTAAGTTCAACTTTCAAAGCAAAGATGGATATTTTCAATTAATGGAGGAGCATCTCAAGCCATACTCTCGACAAACCACTACTCAAAGCACATGGCATGGCTCTGTCAATTTCAAGATAGGGGGATTTTGTCCTCATAATGATGATAAGTGGAAGGTGGCATAGAAGTTCACAGAGCAGATTGGGGGATTGGAGAAGTAGTTGGAATCTTTAATGTTGTTTAGATCTTAAAAATATTTTCTCAAATGGACTTAGTCATGACTCATCATGCAAAACAAACCCTTGTCTTCAAGTGCACCTCCCTCAATGAATGATAAGAACTTGAAGACTAATTAGAGCTAATGCAGGTTAACTTATGATGATGGATTGATTCGGATTGGATTAAATTTTGGTGGAGCATGCATTGAAAAGTGGCATCTCATTAAATTATGCATATTCCCTCTTCTCTCTCTCCCTTCTCCTATAAATCCCATTCTCTTCTCCATTGTAAGGGTTCTCAAATTTTTAGAATTTTTATCTTTCTGGGAGACGAGGATACTCATTGAGACTCTTGCAAAAGGGTGCTCATTTTATTTTGATAAAATCTATCAAAAAAATTTAATAACTACCTCTTGAAGCAATAAGATTAACGGTTTGCCTATCTCTAATGGTTTGCCTATCTCTTACCTTTGATTAGTGTTTAGTATGCTTTTGCATAATGAATTTGTGAAGGAGAATCTTCCTAGTTTATTGTCCTTCTGCTTGCCTCTTATAAGGTGTTTCAAGTTTTTTTCAATTTTGGATTCATGTTCTTTATACCATTAATGTAGGCTCAGTGTGGGTCTTAGAATCTCTCCTTATTCTCATTAATTGCTTCATGAACCTAGTCCAAGAACTACTTATGCAATTAGTGAGATTGTGAGGTTGTGTTAGTTATAGTTGTCTACGTTGATCTAGTGTGGGTTCAAGCTAATATGAGTCTCCATTCATTTTGGTTCATCACCTTTTAGCCTTCTTAGGATCCCTTTTCCCTCTTTCTAACCCTTTTCCCTATGCAAGCATTAGTTTATGTGAGCATCAAGAGGAAGTCAGCCTTCTTCGGAGGTTCAGCTCCATCATAGGTTACCTACAGCCTAGGGTTGTTCCCATATTATGGCCTAGTCAGAGGGATCTTGAAAATTTCTTTCCAAGGGTGCAGATTAGAGTCGTAATAATTGGCATGAGGCCCTTGGGCTATGTAGGTAGCACTCACTCAATAAGGGGTTTTCTAAGGATAGCTTGGTCATTCCCACTTCCCCCTTTTACATTTGATCTCATTTGTGCTTGTGAAAACTTAGGTTTCTTATTTTATAGGGATTATATGTGTCAATTTGAGATCCACAAAAAACCAAGATACATATAGACACAAGCGAACAAACTCAAATTTATAGATTTTGCTTATAGCTTGACAAGTCAAAATCATAATAATAGATAGCAACGTGCTACACTCTTGTCCACCTACTACAAACTTATCCTAATAGACAACAAGTCATTGTTTTCTAATTCATTTGTGCTTGCAAGTCTGTTTATACAGTCACAGCTTGTGAAAAGTTAATATAGTCCGAAATAAATCAGTTGTAAGGACCATTTTCTAACCCTAACCCTAGCTTCTATTTTTAGCAATTTACAACTTTTGTTAATTATGTGGATCTATGTATTTTACTATATTGTGTTTTATATATCACCCTAGATCATATTTCAATAGTTTAAATTTTCAATTATAGTTAATTTTAATTCATAATTAATTTTTGTGTAAACAATTGGCTCTGCAACTTCGATAATGACCACAATTGGAACCATAATGACGTGTTACTCACCTTAAAGGAAATAGCTACATAATTCATATAATTCAAGTGTATTGGCACCCAAATTCCAATAGATGAGTATCACTCGCAACCATTTGAAAATGGTTTGTCTAATAAGCAACAAGTTGGGTTAAAAAACATTGTAAAGCATGCTATAGAGGAGGAAAAGCTCCACCACTGAAAATTATTATCCAAGGTAAAACAAATATAGGGAAGTCATACTTAATTGTGATCACCACACAAACACAAGAACCTCTTCCCTTCTTATTCGATCTCCAACCAGGGAACCAACATTGCATCAACTATACATCCAACCCTATAAATTCATTAAAAAAAAATGAAGTCTCTAGAGGGCCAAGGATTAGTAATTTTGGAAAATTTTCAAGAACAAATGAAATGCATACAATGTGTTGTAATTGATGAGATGAACTTCATGGACCCAAAAATGCTCAGTAATATAAACATATGATTAAATATGGCATTCCTTAAGTATAACAATAAGTATTTTTGAGGTCGCTTAGTTATACTTGTTTTCCGACCTAGGGCAATTTCCATCCATAAAAGACATACCAATGTATGCCACAAATAATTTTTGGGTACACATTATAGTAGATATTTGACACAATTATAACATTAGACAAAGTTTTTTCCAACAAAGATGCAACACAACTTAGTTAATATTTGGAAATTTATTAACATCAGAAATGTAGAGCTGGCTAAATATGACTAGACTCTTTTTATGTCAAGAAGTGACTCTATGTCTTGAGAAGAACAACTAATCTTTAAAACATCAACACATTTGTACGTGACAAAAAAATTAACATTCCAATGTCAATAAGTAAATCAAAACAAAGTAGACAACAAGTTTCACCTAACTTAAATGACACTCAATTGGAAAATATAGTATTGTTTTTTAAAAGGAACAAAAATTATGTTGACATCTAATTTATGTGTAAAAGCAAGGTTAGTAAATAGAACTATTGGAGATGTAATTGACATTGTCGAAAACCAAGTCTCTAAGCCCGCTAACTTGCCAATATATAGTTATTAATTTTAACAAGTATCGTGGCCACCCATGGGATACAATCAACCTCAATCATTTTCCCATTCCTCATTTTAAACGAAGGAATCGTTGACAAGTCCCATTCAAATTGGCATGGGCCCTAACTATACATAAATCACAATGCATGACATTAGTAAGGCAACAATAAACATTGGAAACATTGATTGCCAACGCTTGACATTCTGCGATCACTATTAGCCCTATATATCTCCCCTACATTTTCGTTCAATAGATATGTGAGAATGAAAGACAATAAATATATAAATTTCAAAAAAGAAGAGGAAGTCAGAGTCTATTCAAAACCTCTTCCATTTCATTCACAATGAATATAAATATTTCCAACTAATTACAAGTTTATTTTAAACAAAATGTAAAAGTATGACTATTCTATATTTCCAAACTCATGCTTTATTCAAATACCTCTCCAAAATTTAACAATATTCTTTATCTTAACTTATATAATATTTTAAAGAAATAAATTATTACACTTTCAAATTACATCTAAAATAAATATATTATATACATAACTCTACAATCATTACAACAAAATACCACTTTAATTTATAATATTTATACATATACTAGAAATTCATATATAATAATCTCTCCAAACATGCCTCCAATAACGTATGCAACATTTCATAAACATATGTGCATAATTACATCTCCCAACAAAACATAAAAAAAAAATTAAACATTACATTTTTTTTTTAAAGTCTGTTTAATCTCCAATTACATAATTTAAATAATTCCACATTCGTCATATTAAAATAATACTTCATTTCTTTATGCAAACTATTAATTCCCAACTACACCATTCATAATGAAATTTTTTTGTATATATTAAATTTAATTTTGTTTTATAAGTAATATTAAATGTAGTACTCACATCTCTTAATAGCTCTAGATTTCAAATAACATCATAATTAAAAATTTATTTTGAGGAGTATTTTACACCCTGTGCAATTGCACAAGTTAATACATTGCTTTGTGTTAAAAGAAAAACAAAATAAATTTATATAATAATAAAAAGTTGCGACCTACAAACTTCATCTTAAAAAAATTTAAAGAAAATTAATTTTTTGAACATTAAAATTTGTTTTATAAATTAAAAATATATATAAATGTTATCTATTTTTTCTCTACACTGAAGGGTTCAACTATTTAAAATGTTTAGATCTTAATTTTTATTTTAAAATAAATTATAAATAAAATGTTGAAAAATCTGAATTCATAACTTTCAGTTTTTTTCCTCCACAATGAAAGGTCTAACTTTTTATAATGTTTAAATCTTAATTTTTATTTTAAAATAAATTATAAATAAAATGTTGAAAAAATCTGAATTCATATCTTTCTCTATCTTTTAAAATGTTTTAAAATAATTTTTAATTAATAAATAAGAGTTAATCTCACAAATAAAATGTCTAAAAAGTTAATTCGTGACTTTCATTGACCTTTGAAATATTTTTGATTAATGAGTTTGTCTCTTTACACTATTTTGGTTTATGGTTTAGGAGAGAACCTTTTTTTAATTGATTAATTTAATTCAATTCAATTTAGATATTAATGTTTACATAGGACCAAGAATACTCTATGGGAGTGAAGAATAAATTACATAAATTCTATATAATAAAGGAGTGTCAAACATATCTTTAAAAAAATAATAAGAGAAATAAAATTAATTAGAAACAACGATTCTATTATTTGAGGGTCCAAGATCTTCAAACGAGTAAAATGTGTTATCTTACAGATATGTATTGCGTTGTTTGTACATGTAGCTTTTTGAGATTTCTTAAGTCCATTATTTGGAAGTAGGAAATGATATTCCTATAATTATCTATGTGAAAACATCAATTTGAATGTTCTTTACCAAAATTGAAATGTTTTACAAATAAACAAGGCTAAATATTTCCGATCCTCATAACGAATGAAACTCCTCAAGGATCTATGAGAATATCTAAAAAGACAGTACCTTCCACAAATCTTGTAGCAAAGGGGGAACTTGAATACAAAATGCTTTCACTTTCAAGATCTAGAAAACATAATTGACATATACACACATTTTATGAAAGGTTATGATCAAAGCCCATTTAGAGTTGATGAGAAAAAATATAGAACTAATCTAATTTAATCCTTAAACATGATGGCAATGTCTTCATGATGTAACTAGGAATTTGATTTCTATTCTCGTGAAAACAATAATAAAATTAGAGATAATGGAGAAGTTTTGGTTTCAAACACTCTTTAAAATTAAATCATATAAGTGTCGAGTAAGATTTATTGATCTCTTCACGATTACTTTTATTGACTTCGTGTTTAGTGAGTTAAAAAATATTAATAAAAAACTCGAAAAATAGTCTTTCTATATCAATATTTAACCTCTAAAAGAAAGCCATAACTTTTGCATATCTATAAGATTTATATCCTTGTTTAGTGAGTTACGTAGAAGATAGAAGTGCCAAAAATAAATTTCTATTATACCCAGAAAAAGAATTTGCAATGCATCAAACCCTATGTAACACTATTATAACATAGAAAATTGTGAAAATATTGATTGTATATACTTGAAACTCTATAAAAATAATTGAATGAATAACCAATCTTTTAATTCAAATGTTCTTTGATAACATGAAAATGAAAACTCTTTCCATACACTTAAAATCATTTTTTTTCAAATATGAACCCCAAACCTCTCAACTATATAATACTGTGAAAATGACTAATGTATGAAAAAGTCAAATCTCTGTCCATATATCTTGAAATTAACACTCAAAACATTTGTCTTTCCAATGATATCAAAGCTACATTTCATTTGCTAAATTTTATTTCTATTAAATGAAAAAGGTCAAAAAATGGTAAAAAAAACCACCCAAATAAATGTAGGAAGACGCAACTTATCTTCTTTTTCATATCAAATTAATTGTAGTTGTTATTTTTTTTTATATCAAATTAATTGTAGTTGTTATCTTCTTTTTTATATCAAAAGCCTTAATTTTTTGGGTGAACATTTCTTTAATTGATTTATTCATTAACTTTTAAAATAATTTTAAATTGATTAATGAGTTGGTCTCCTTGCTTTTTTGACTCGTACCCAAGGGCAAAACATTTTTTTGATTGATAAACTCATTGACTTCTAAAATATTTTTATATTTTCAAATTGATTAATGAGTTGGTCTCCTTTGAAACATTTACATTTTTTTCTTATTCATTAATTGATTTGAAACATTTACATTTTTATCTTACTACTACAAGATATACTTTTTGATATTTTTAAATTGATTAATGAGTTGGTCTCCTTTGAAACATTTACATTTTTTTCTAACATTTACATTTTTTTCTAATTCATTGATTGATTTGAAACATTTACATTTTTATCTTATGCATACTACAAGATATACTTTTTGATTGATTACCGAATGTTGATCTCTTTGCCCTTCAAATCTTATGGAAAAAATAATTAAAATTACTTTATTATTTTTGAATTGTTTAATTTATAAGGATTGATTATTTTTGGATTGATTAATAAGGATTAAAAATAATGATTAATCAATAATAAAGATTAATGGATCAACACTAACCACAACTCCAATCTTTAGATATATTGTTTGCATGTGTTTTGAATTTTACATATATTTTAAATACCAACCATAATTATTAAGAAAAAAAATTAACTTTTAGATATGTTATTACATATGTTTTGAAAAAATTTGACTTTGGTATATGTTATTACATATGTTTTGAATTTTACATGTACTTTAAATACTAACCATATTTATTAAGAAATAAATTTGAATTCATGACTTTTTTTTGGCTAAAAACAAATATCCTTAAAATACCCTTTGAAAAAAAAACTGTCCTTTGTAACATTTTTTTAAAGAAGAAATCTGAATTCATGACTTTCCTTGCACTTGACAAAAAAGATTGTTATTCATGACTTTCCTTGCACTTGAAAAAGAAGATTGTTATTGCATGTGCTTTGAATACCAACCATATTTATTGAGGGAGAAATTTTGTTGTTGCATGTGTGTTGAATACCAACGATATTTATCGAGGAAGAAATTTGAATTCTACACTTTTGGAAAAAAAAATTGAATTCAGGACTTTCCTTACATGTGAAACATTTGTTTGATTGATTAAGGTTGATGAATCTACACCATAAAACACAAGCAAGGTATACATTTGTCTTAACTAGTCAACTTGTGAACCACAAACCCTAAAGACCATTTTTAAAAAAATTAAAGATTAAAATTAAAACTTACCTTAATTTCTTGTTCAATGCATTAAGAGAAAGATAAAAAAAATGATTAACCTTGTACCCTATCTTATTTGATAAATATATAAACCCTCTTCAATCCAAAAAAGGTAAACGAATGCTTTGCATTTTTTTAAATAATAAAGAAGTGGGACCCTTTCATATATTATGAAAATATCACCAATATAAAAACAAAAATCTTGGCCGCAGTGTCCTGAGAAATATAAAACTTGTATATTATAGGCATTTTCACAACATATCGCTAAAATAAAATAATCAGCTCAACGAGTTCTGACAGTGAGAGTCTAACGTATTTAATGATAAGCTCCATTTTCAGTAAAAATAACGATACAGTAATTACGAACTCCAATGACTAGCTGCAAAGCTCTCGAAAAGAGAGAAATAATACATACTAAGCTCAAACAAATCCAGCTAAAACAAGCCCGATGAAAAGGCTAATCATCGACGGCCTGAAATTGCTCGCGGCTCCCGGAGTTGCAGAGGGACTCGAACCCGGGCTGACCTTCTTTATCCCTGCTGTGGGAGAGCCCTCAGTACTTGAACTCGCCGGAGAAGCCGAAGGCGAAGTTGAAGGAACCAGGGCTGTTTCCAATAAACAGAAAATGTTAAACATATTTTTACACTAAACCCTGTGATGGTGAAGGTTTAGGGTCAATATCATGAAAGCTAAGTAGTTTTCTTTGAGACAAGAGAGACTCAACAAAAGTTCAGTAAAATTAATATTCTAATAACAAAAATATTTAAGCTTCCCAAGACGCCTAAATAATCTTTTACACCATTCACGCTAGAACTTTGAGGACCTGAACATTTAGGACATAGATGACTTGAAGCTGTTAAGTGTTTCCAGGGCTTCTCAGTTTTTGTTTTCTTTTTGGTTTTATTTACACCCACGATCAGGTTTATACCTCTACAGGCTGCCAAGACCAAGTAAACTAACTCTCTCGACCCCCTTACTTTTTTGAGTGCATAAATGCATTTAAGTTAGTGAGTGCCTAAAGAACCTCTTCCCTGAGGCCTCAAAATCAGCCAAACAAGCATTACACCTATAAGTTGGTGCGTGCCTAAAGGACCTGTTCCTTAGGGCCTCAAAACCAGCCAAAAAGCATTACACCTTTAGGTTGAAAGACCAGAGGCCTTAAACACAGCAAAAGCGCACTAGACCTTTAGGTTGAAAAAGAGGAGCTTGGCCAAAAAGGCTAAAAAAATCTATGGGCCCTTGTAGGACCAAGGCAATTTCATCAGTAGGCAAAATAGATACCCTCAATTCTGGCCCGATATATTAAACCACATGTCATCCACTAAAATGAGAATGACCACTGATGGAATAGATACTCCTCAGTCCTTTATGTTGGTATCAAATTAAACTTCATGCACTCTACAATGATGAGAAAGGGTGTTGGTGGGCATTGGTGAAACAGATACCCCTCAGTCATTTACTTTGTATCAAACTAAAGGACATGCACTCTACAATGATGAGAAAGGGTATTAGTGGGCATTGGTAGATTAGATACCTCTCAGTCCTTTCAGTTGTATCAAATTAAAATCCATTCACTCTACAATGATGAGAAAGGGTATTAGTGGGCATTGGTAGAATAGATACCCTTCAGTCCTTTAGTTTGTATCAAATTAAACTCCATGCACTCTACAATGATGAGAAAGGGTGTTGGTGGGCAGTGCCGGAATAGATACCCCTAAGTCCTTTATTTTGTATAAAAATAAACTCCATACACTCTACAGTGATGACAAAGAGTGTTGATGGCATGGACATCTCCAAGTCCTTGACACTAAGCCTAAGAAGAGTGATCATCCCCATGCACTCTGTTCTGATGAGAAAGGGTGTTAGCGAAATGGATACTGCTCATACGACTCAGGCCTTACATAAAGCCGAAGAAGAACATTCATCCCCATAAACTCTATTCAGATGAGAGAGTATCTGCGGAATGAATACCTCTTAGCACTTGGACACTAAACTGAATAAGAATTGTCCTCTGTGACCCTTACACCTAATACCAGTGGAATAATCGTTCTCCAATAAACATAAATTGAATTGCATTTTACTCTTAAGCTTCTATGGGTGAGAAACTTGAGAACTCTCCTATATGTTTGTTGGTTTATTCCATGCACTGAGCTACTTGTCCTTTCCGTCGGGAGAGTGAATAGTTTCAAACGGCTGAGCCTAAACATAAGATAAGTTTGCAATCGGCAGGGTTACCCAAATTCATGACCGCAAACAATTAAAACACCGTACCGCCCTAGCTGCATGAATCTATCCTTGCAATGTGTCCCCTACCAGCCCCTCCCCCCGACTTACTTTCTGCAAACATAGGACAGGGGGCACTTTATTTAACCTATAAAAGAGACGCTATGAAACCGACGGCATCTGAAAATCAGGATTAACAGCGATGAGACGGAAACTAACAGAAAGTAGCTTTTGGTTGGGCACGCTGAAATTATTTGTCCTTAAATCAAAATGTGCAACTATGCGTAAAGATAAGTTCTTCCCACCCGTAAGCCGCATCCACACTTCAGCGCTACTGCGATGACCTAAAGACTCGAACCTAAGACCTTCCAGGTACGGTACAGATCGAACCTAATCCAACCAATAAGTCTCCCCATAAATCTTACCCCACAATTTCATGAACAGGATAGAAAATAACAAAGTTTAATCCAGAAAAAACGCTACAAAACATCCAAAGCTTACCTTTGCACGCGCTGATAGGCGGGGTCTCGACCTTGCAGGCGGCAGGCATGCCTGCGGCTCGGGTCTGGTTAATAGTAATACCGTACGAACTGCTGCTTCCCAACAGACTACACAGACAGACTATATTCCCATTCACCACCTGAACCAGCCCGCTGCAGCAATCCTTCGAAGGCGGTTTCGTATCGTTTGCCATGATATAGTCCAGGCACGGCGATAAGTTCGTCAGAGTGTTGTCACATCCTCCTGAAGACGGCGACGGAGCCGGCCCCTGCGCCACCACCATATCTGCCAACACCACGAGAGCCAAAACGTACATTGCGTCGACTGACGCGAATGATCTGGTCCTCTGCCCCGCCATGACGAAAACCTCAAGCAGAAACACAGAAACTTGTTGATGAAAATGGAGGAACGATGGTGGTTTAGGGAGGGAGGTTGGTGGGGGAGTTTAAAGAGACATTAAAAGCGAAGTTGAAGCGGGGTATTAATGCTCACCAAAAAAAGAGTGGCGTGTACAGAGGCTCGTGATGACAGACGTTGAAATGGGTGTAAAAAGCCCAGTGGAGGAAGGTTACAGGCTGCTTTGATTTCTCCAATTATTTCGTTTTGAGATTAACAAAAGGCTGTTGCATTGTTTAAAGCTTTAAAATGTTATGACGAGTGAAACTTTTAAAAAGTATTTGTCCCTTTTGGCTGGCATGCATATGTAGTGGAGAAAATGCACGCCATTATTTCAAAGCATGTTAAGATGGAACATCATAATGCTCTAAATTTCTACGGTTAAGAGATTGACGCCAATTAGTGGAGTCTTTTCTTGTTATTATTATGCCCCTGAATTGATGGGTGAGGTTAATTTTTAGTTCTGGTTATGGAATATTTTTTAAGGTTCTAGATGTTAGGTATTTTAGTAATGATTTGTAAGGTAGTTTACAATGTTTGTATTTTGTTTAGATTTGGGTGTTGAAGAGATTTGGTTTAAAATGGGGTATTTGTTTGGATTATGGAAAGAAAGAGCCTCTTTCGATTTTATTTGAGTACGGTTTGGGTTAGTCGTTTGTCACAAAGGATTATTACGGCGTGACTACCAAGGGCGACTTGTTTGAGGGTGCCACAGTGGAGGATGGTGCTAAGGATCAAAGATGGTTTCCAATTGTCTTAATGTTTGGTGGTCTACATGCCTCAAGATCTCAGGGTCTTTGGAGAGGTCGTGTTCTTCTTTGGCAAGGATTTGTGTAAGTGTCTTTTTCACTCAAGCTCTTTGTTTCAGTTCCCTGGTGAGTTTGTAGTTTGTTTTTTATTGTTTGGTGATGTCTGTGGTTCCGGTGATGTTTGACAGTTTGAGTGGTTTGCATTGTCACTAGTTATTGCACCTTCTCGACATTGTTGGTGTTGTTTGTATTACGAATTGCGGCCTTTTGTCATGTTTGTAATGTTGGTGTTGGTTGTTCTCTATTTGAAGGGAGATCTGGGCCTCTTGCTTTGTACCCCAGACTGGGTCATAGCTCCAGTCAAAAGTGACCCAGTTCATAACTATGGTCTCTATAAAAGTGTTCTCGATTCACAACTGTAGGCTCTATAAAAGTGTTTGCCCACAATCAAATTAAAAATATATATAAGATTCCTTCACTCTTAGTATGTAGGGGGTTCTTGTTGATGAGAGATGGGTGAATTGGTTAAAGTGGCTTGGGACTACCTAAGTTCAAATTTTGTTAGGTATGTTAGGCTAGTTGTAACCGTTGGTGACGTTTGTGTGGCCGGTTGTAACCGTTGATGATGTTAGTGTGACCAATTGTAACCGTTGGTAATGTTAGTGAGGATTGTAATGATTGTATATAATTTGTAAGGAGATATGACCTTTCATTTATGTCCTAGATTAGTTTATAGCTCCAATCAAAAAATGTTTTAGTTTATAACTCCAAATTTTAGAAAAACATTTACTCATAATAATAAAAAATTGTAGAGGGAGCACACCCCTTCCCTTAGATCCATCCACTTAGATCCACGATAGTCTAGGGAACGCCCCTCCTCTCCCCTCTCCCCTCTCCCCTCTCTACATATATCTTATCTTATCTACTCTCGGGTGCTCCTATCTAGAGATGAAGGAAACTCCTTCCGATCTATGGAAGAGAGGGGCCCCTCTTAATAGAGTATCAGACGGCCACACCACTACCCCTATCTACTTGTCCCGACGGGCACCTTCTCTTATCGTCTATTTTATTTATCGATCGATCTTTCACGATGGTACTTTGGGGGCCCCCCTCCCAACCAAAAAGAATCCCTTATCTATATAAACTAACGAACCAACCCCTCTTTAAAATAAAAACTTATATTTAAAACATATTTAAAAATATAAAATAATATCATATATTATATTTCAAATTCAAAACGTATATATGATATCCTTACAAGATTAAACTTATACCTGACTTTCAAATATATCATCAAACAAAAGTCAAATGTACCATTACAACAATCTCCACCGAATATTTAACCAACTTAAATTCTCATCATTGAATGATTTATTTATTATAGACTTGTTGGAAACAAATCTCCACCAAATATTTGACCAATTTAAATTCTCATCATGGCACGATTTATTTATGATAGCCTCTGTTTTTCTAAGATAGTTGACCCACCTATGAGTAGTGAGGATTAAGCTTCAATGCAATATAATATTAAATAATAAAAAGCTGGAGCCAAAGTTTTTTTTTGAAAAAAAGAGGTTAGGATTTACAAAACATTATGGTAAAAGGTTAAAAATTTTAAAATATTAGCATGTCTTTCCATCGCCACATAATACATATTGAGGGGTCGATATAGATTTTTTTAAGCTTGATATGCCATCTAACAAATCGACAATTACAAAGTAGATAGCCATATTAATGATGCATGTTACTTGACGTTTTTGGAGGTTAGATGTCCCTGAATCATTATGTATGTGTCATGGATGTTACCAACCAAGTATTTAAATTTTTTTTTTTTTTTTAAAATTGCTCTGTGTTGTGTTGAGGTGCTGAATGACCCAACAAATATTAGTATTAATTAAAGATTTGAAATGTAAGTAAATCTTGTGTAACTATGAAAAATATAAATTGATAGAGAAGAAAAAGCTCAACCATTATATAAATATTAAAATTATTTTTCAAAATATTAAATGAAAGTAAATTTTATGTATTAAGATGTGGATGTTAATGTTCTCGTAACCATAGAAAATGTAAATTGATAGGGAAGAAAAAGCTTAACCATTATTTGAAACATTAAAATATCTTTCATTTCTTTTTTTGAATTAAAAAATTAAAAATTAAAGAAAAAAAAAGGTTTTCCTCCTTCCATTACCATTTGTAGAGTTTAGATGTTTCAAAAATGAATTTGGAATTTGTGAAAAGGATGAATAAAGAATTGATCTAAAGGGCAATGTGGGCTTCTCTCCAAGGAGGATGCACTGCCAATGAAAAAATTAAGAAACAATAAGGAGTTCATAAATTAATATATAGATTTTTTCCATCAAAAAATAAGAAGTTGGTCTAGAATAACAATTAGGAAATGGTTACACCGAATTTTTGAGACATTGGACAAGAAACAATAATGCACATTTTTAATGCTTCACATAAAATTAAATAAAATCTCTGATTAAACAATGCACCACTCTATAAATGTATCAAAACAAAAAGGAGAAAACACTTAATTAAATAGATAATTATTTCCTTGTCAATGATTAAATCCAATTTTAAAAATAAAATGTTGTTAAGAATATTCATAAATAAACCAATATCCCAAATAAAAATGTGTTTTTCCTTTATAAAATGAAGTGAGTTTAGAATTTATATAAACAAATAAATGTTATTTATTTTGAAAGTAGATAATACTTACATGAAAAATGTATCAAAAAAAGTGGATTTAATCATGGATTATGGACTCAAAAAATTTTGGTAACTTGAGGGAATCGAGGTCAATCGGTCCAATACTTGGAGTTGGTTGTTCTAACATAGGGTGGACCCTCTATAAACCTCGAGACGATGTGACATAGGCCCTCACCCCATCGTAATTTAAGTCAAGAGTCAAACTCACAACCAAGACTACCTCTACAAGTTACCAAGGCCAAGTGAGCTATACCCCAAGCCCTTATGATCAAATTGAATATGGAACAATTAATCTTAACGTCGCTAGATCTCATCATCTCTATAATAAATTTAAGTTTTTTTTTTCTAAATAAATGATAAGATCTTTGATATGATTAGAAATAAAAATGGGCATTCACGATATGATCAGAAATGCATATTACTTTTAATTATTCATTTCTTAGTAGATAAACATTCAAAGATCTTCAACACAATAAAAACTTAGTATTTGTTGACTTTATTATTGAATATGTTCTTTGTTACTTTATAAATAATCTAACCTTGAATAATGCAACCTATAATAGTTAGTTTGCTTTGAAAAAAAATATCTTTAACAATAATTACGGGTAGCATAGTTGGCTAAGGGCTTTGATTCGTCTCATATAGGACCTGAGATAAATTCTCGCAGCCCAGATTTAAACACTGACCAGTGTGTGTGGGTCCCATCCCTAGCCTTTAGAGGATTAGTCTCACCTCCACTCACCCTAATAAAAGTCGTTGGGTGGAGTCACAATGTCCCAATTAAGATCAGGAATACCTATGGGTTAAAATAATAATAATAATAATAATAATAATAATAATAGTAATAATAATAATAATAATAATAATAATTTCTAATAAATAAATAAAACCAAATCTCCAACATGGTAAAAATCTTAGTATTTGTGTGTTTATTATTGAATTGAATATGTTTTTTGTTATTTTATAAATAATTCAATCTTTAAAATGTAACCCACAATAGTCGGTTTGCTTTGAAAAAAATTACCTTTAATAACAATTTTTGGTAAATAAACAAAACAAAGTCTCCAACATGGTAAAAATATTAGTAATTTTTTTGTTTGTTATTGAATAGATTTCTTGATATTCTATAAATATATGTATTTATTCTAACCCTTAGCTATGAAAGTATAGTGATCATATAGATATCATTTTTCTTGCCTTAGACATGGGTTCTAAACTATGTACTTGTATTGGTAAAATATACAATATAGCATTGATAAGTATTGTGTGTTTTCACTTGCATTAGTCTTGATTTGCTATGAAAATATCTACAATAATTAGAATAATATTGTAAATACACAAAAATAAAAATATACTTGAAATGGAAGTAGATTATTTGTATTAAAAAGATAGCAAAATTGCATGGTAAGATCATTAGCCTCTTTGAGAGGGCAATCTTTATTGAGGGAGCTCAACACAATACATTTTGTGGATGCTTTTTACTAGTCTAAGCTATTACTTATACTATTTTTATACTAGCTAACTACTACTTCCCATGAATCTAAGATTATTACAATTAAATCGAGGGATAACTTATAAAGCATATATGTTTGTAGTTTTTACTAATTTGACAAGATTTACAAAGAAAAGAGTTAAGACGAAGGGGTCTTAACATGCCCTCCCCATTCAAAAAATTTCCCTCAAATCTAAAGATGAAAAAATTGTTGTTAGGGTTGACAAAGGGGTTCCCAAGTTGCATCTTCTAGTTACATACCATGCCACTAGATGAGAACCTCAGTGATGGTCCTATTATGAAGTTGATAGGAGCACCTACCTAGAATAACTTTAGGTTCAAGAATGAGATATCCTTCTGCATCGAGCTTAGGAAGTATTGTCTAGGCAGTGACATTATATATGATGATCTTCTTCAAACATGAGACATGAAAAAATAGATGGACATGTGAAGCAGGTGGAAGTTACAACTTTTAGGCGATGCAATCAATTTTGTTGGAGAACCTTATAAGGCCCATAGAACTTGGGGGTAAGTTTTCTATGACCCTTTAGCTTAAGGCAGGGTTGTTTATAAGGTTGTAGTCATAAGAACACCATATCTCCCAGTTGGAAGGTGTGTTTGGAATGGTGATGATTTGTTTGTTGTTTCATGTGAATATTGTCCTTGATAAGGTGAAGAATATTGTCTTAGGTGCTAAAGTAGTATCCACTGCCTACACAAGCAAAGTGCCTGTAATATAAACTAGAAGAGATGGTCACTTTTGACCATATATGGCTTCATAAGGAGTCATCTTGGTGGCTATGTGATATGTTATGGTGTACCACCATTCCAAAAGTGGAAACCACTTGACCCATTAATGGTTTTGATCAGAGGAAAAGTAATGGAGATATTTCTAGTCATTTATTGACAATTACAGTCTAGCCATCTATCTATGAATGGTAGCCAAAACTCATTTTCAATTGGGAACCTATGCACTTGAAGAGTTATTTCCAGAAGTGACTCATAAAAGCAATCACAATCATAAACATTAGAAGCTAGAATTCAATGATGGAAGAAAATTTGATTGAAGAAAGTCTGGGAAATAGTAAAAGAAATGTAAGGGTGTTCCAAGGTACAAAAATGGGTATACTTTGAAAGGAAATCAACCACCACTAGAATGATTGCTTTAGCCTCAAATTTAGGCAATCCTTCAATAACCATCATGGATATATCTATCTAGAGGCATTGTATAATGGGTAATGGTTGGAGTAAGTTGAGTGAAACCAATGTCTCTCCCTTAAGATGTTGACATGTGTCACATTATTCGATAAATGTCTTAATATCTTGCCTGAGTCCTAGCTAAAAGAAACTCTAATGGACTCATTCATAGGTTTTCAAAAACCCTGAAGGACCCATAGAGGGTGAGGCATGTAACTTGCATAAAATATTTTATGACAACTAAAATCTTGAAATCAAGACCAAGAAACCTTTATATTGTAAGGAATGGCCATCCCAAGTATAATGGGATTTTGATGTCATATCAATAGAAAATTGGCAAATGATTTACTACATGTAATTGTCTTGATGCCCTCTTGATATGTGTCATGCATCCATGATTGAAAGGGGAGGGATAAGGCATATAGTCATGTTTGGTCTTCATACTAGTGGGATAGTGAATTAGCGTCTAGCTTTTCCTTTCCTTTTTTATAAGTGATCTCAAAGTCATACCCCATCAATTTGGAAACCATTTTTGTTGCTCAAGGGACAAGATCCATTCTTAAATAAGTGTTTGAAGCTTTAATGGTTAGTTTTGATATAAAAATGTCGATCCACCACGTATGGGTGCCACTTATGTACTACATGGAGAATATCCATCATTTCCTTTTCATTTGTTAATCACACCAAATTGAACCTATTGATGGCTTTTTTAGTGAAGGGAATGAGACAATCTTCTTGCACAAAGATAACACCAAGTCCATTCAAACAAACATCACTTTCGATGATAAATGTTTTTTGAGAAATCAGGCATGACCAAAATAGGTATAGTACACATAGTTTGCTTGAGTGTATCAAAAGTTTGTTTAACTACTACAGTTCACAAAAGGAGTCTTTTTTATCATGGTTGTCAATGGGGAAACAATTTTCCCATAATATTTGAAAAAAATGTTGTAGTACACTGTGAAGTTGAGAAATCCACAAAATATTTAAAGTGTCTAGGGTTTAGGCCAATTTTTCATAGCCTCAATTCTTGTAGGGTCAACCAAACACCTTACTCTTGAGACAATATGGCCTAGGTACTCTACCTCCTATTAACTAAAATAACATTTTGACCATTTTGTGTAGACTTGGTGGTGTGCAAGGAGTTGTAAAGTGTCGAGGTGCTATAAATGTTCTTCCCATGTTTTGTTGTAAATCAGGATATCATCAAATAATACTATGATGAATTTCCTAAAAAAATGGTGAAATGTTTTGTTTATCAAGCCTTGAAATGTTGAAGGGGCATTAATAAGCCACAAGGGCATGATTAGGAATTTATAGTGGCCATCGTGCATGCAAAAATCAATTTTGGGAATGTCTTCAACCTGAATGCGGATATGGTGATAGCTAGAACACATCCAATTTGGAGAAGAATTGGGAACCATGATTTTCATCAATAAGTGCATCAATTACTGGAATAAGAAATGTATCCTTGATAGTGATATTTTTTAGTTCAAGAAATCATTGTAGAGTCGCTAAGATCCACCTTTATTATGGACTAGAAAAACTCAGGAGGAGTAGGGATTGTGCTTGGATGAATGATATATGTTTGAATTAATTCTTGAACCATATCTTAAATTTCTACCTTTTGGATATAGGGGTAACAGTATGGCCAAATGTTGGGGAGTTCTCATCAATATAAATGATATTATATAGAGAGGAGTTCTATGTGTATATATATTTGTATATTTTTTAATATGTTTTTGGTGGCCTAGAAAATTTGCCTAAAAATATATATATTTAAAATGAATGATAAGATATAAAGTGAATTTTTATATATTTTTGAATAAATATTTGGTGATTTCATTTTAAATTTTATTTAAGTACTTTTTGGTTAAAAGTTTTATACATTTTTTGATAGGTTTTTTGTGGCTTAGAAAATTTGAGTAAAAAAAATGTATTTAAATTTTTTTATTAAGATAAATGATAATATATAAAGTAAATTTTTGTATCTTTTTAATTATATTTTTAATGATTTATTTTTTTTTGCTTGGTAAACCGCATGAGAGTGCGCAAAAATTTATTAATATCACAAATTAACTTTACATGTTACTTGACATATATTTCTCAAGGAAATTTCAAGATTTTCAATGCAATCATAGGCAACAAAGATTTTGCAAAAAGAAACAATGTCCTCAACCTCCTTCCAACTTAATAGACTCCTTGATCACAAACCCACAACAAAAAATACACCTCAGCTACTATCAAGAGGGATCGCTGCCCTCAAAAGGCACCTACCACATTGAAAATAAGATGGCCTTAGGATTTGGAAGGAATTAAGCTCCATTTCTGAGTGACGACCAATCTTACAAAGTGCAATTTTGTCTACTACCCTATTTGCCAATTCATCTGCCTCATAATTAGCCTCCCTATAGACGTGATTCAACGTGGAAGCTTCAAAAAAATTTAACAAATCTAAAGCCCACTCCAAAAGAGCTCTCAATTTCTAGTTCAATATAGACTCTGACCTCATAGCATTTATCACTATAGTGGAGTCTCCTTCAATTTCCAATTTATCCATAACCAAATCCTTACAAAAAAGAAGGTCATGGATGAGAGCCTTGAATTCTATTATATTATTGGTATCCTCTTCCAGGGGTACGACCAATCTCCCTACAAACTCCCCATTCCACAGTTTGATGACACATCTAGCTCCAGATGGCCCTGGGTTCCCTTTAGAGGCTCCATCGAAATTGAGCTTGTACCAACCCTGTTTAGGAGAAACCTACTTGACATTCCTTCGTTTAGACTCTAAATCATTTCCTCCACTACCAACATGTGGAGGAATATTTAAACCATGCCACCTGAACCTCATCTGACCATCTCATTCTGTGAACTTCCCTTTTTGGCTCAAGCCTCTTTTGGCCCAACAATTAACCACCTCCACTATGGCTTCTTCTACTTTGTTTTTGAAGGAAATTAATGGAAAATCCTTATCTTCAAAGATCCGTCTATTATGTTCTTTCAAAATTTCCTAGATGAGAAGGGAGGACTAGTAATCCAAAGGTAGTTTATCAATCTTGACCAGGGTCTAATAGGATAAGCAAGAAAAAGGCTCATTATATCATTAGGCAAGGTTGTTATCCACCCCAATTTGGTGCATAGCCATCTCCAACACTCCTATGAGAAAGGGCAGCCTAAAAGAGATGATCAATACTCTCCTCTACTTTCCTATAAAGGACACACCAAGAAATCCCTTCATAGCCCAATCTTTTGATTTTTTTTGCTGTTAAAATCCTTTTTTGAAGCACTACCCAAGCAAAAATTCTTGCTCTTAGGACACATTATTTGTTCCAATGTAAGGAAATGGGAAGGGTTGTGTTCTCCATCTCTGCAATACTAGCAGCTACTCTATAACCATCCTTAGCATTAAATAGTCTAATTTTAATTACTAACCATATAAGTTTATTTGTCCCTCTCCTGAAGAACACTTTTCTTTGATCCAAAGTCCTCTTTAGGATGCTTGCCTCCCCTATAGGAATGGGGAGAGAAGAGAAATCTTTACATTTCCAGCTCATGGATGGATCATTATGGGAGAAGATCACATAATCCTTTACCATGTCAACCCACCTACCTTTAAGATGGATCTTTGTGAGGTCCATTGAAAACACATTGTCAAGTCTGAGATAACCCCCCCAAGATTCCTCCCAAAACAAAGCCATACTTCTATCCTAAACATCCCAAGTCACAAGATCTAAAATGATTGATTTGTACCTCAACATGAATTTCCATACCTTGGAGCTTTCACTATTTCAAGGATTCATCACTATTTAGATACTTTGATTGCAAGATTTTTACCCATTTCAAATCAGGTTCGTGAAACATCTTCCATACTAATTTATCTCCTAATGCTTTGTTTTGGTGGAATTGATTTCTCAGACCCGATCCTCCTTTATCCTTAGGTTTAAAAACCTTGTCCCAAGCAATGAGAGCTAATTTATCCTTGTTCATTGTCCCTTGCCAAAAAAATCATCTCATTATGTGAATCATTTCATTATTTTCTCTTGATGAGAGTGCCAAATATGACAACAGATATAATAGAATGGAAGAAAGGACCGTTTTTAGCAAAAGCAACCTACCCACCCAAGAGAGCCACTATCCTTTCCAATAATTCAATCTTTTATCCATGTTATCCTTTAAAGGGTCCCATAACTTCATATTTCTAAGGCCCTTGTGTATTGGCAGACCCAAATAAGCACATGGCAGTGACCCCTTTTTAAATTTCAAGATGTTTAAAATTTCCATTTCCTTCCTCAGTGGAGTTGAGAGGAAAAATACCTCTGACTTGGTTTAGTTGGATTCTTGGCTAGATGTTTTGGCATATGAAGCTAGTAACTTCAAAAAGGACTGAGCCTCTTACCTTCATATTAGCCCCGAACAACATTGTATCATCTGCAAATTGTTAATGGGTTACTTGAATGTTTCTTGCAACTATAATGCCATCCAATTGTCCTATGCTTTGAAGAGTTTGAATTTCCCATCTAAGAGCTTCGGCCATTATAATGAAAAAGAATGGGGATATTGGATCCCCCTATCTCAAAACTATGGAGGCTTCAAAGAATCCTTATAGAGAACCATTGATGAGGATTGAGTATCTGGGGCTCAAAATACATTCAAAGATCCAACTGACCCATTGCCTATCAAATCCAAAAGCCTCCATAACCTTGCATAGAAATCTCTAGTCCACTTTGTCGTAAGCCTTCCTAATATCCAATTTGATAAGCATCCCTGAATCCCTAGTATTTTTTAAGGTATGAGTGACCTCTTGAGTAATAATAACCCCATCTAAGATGGATCTGCCAAGAATAAACCCTGTTTATTCTTTTGATACGAAGCTAAGAAGCAATAGTTTTAGCCTATTGGCTAGGACCTTTATCAAGATCTTATAGAGTGTATTGAAAATGGAAATGGGTCTAAAGTCTTCCAACTTAGACACTCTTTCTTGGGGATAAGGACAATGAATGGGTTGTTGATCTCTTTAAGCAATTTCTAGAATTCTTAGCCGCTTCTAGAGTATCAATTAGTTTTTGGATAAGGAAATGCCAACAAACTTGAAAAAAAGTAGTGCAAAAGCCATCTAAAACTGGAGCTTTATCTGGATGAAGCTTCTTGAGGACCCCTTCCACCTCTTATAAGGAAAATTTTCCATTTAACACTTCATTTTTATCTTTGTTAACTATTATATGAATGTGTTGCAACAAGTCTTGTTGAGCAGCAAGAATGGAACCTTCTCTATTGTTCAGAAGAGTATGATAGTACTCAAGGATGTGAATTATAATTTATTGAGGGTCTTCAATGTGGGAACCATCATCCCTATCCAAACTATGAATCTTGTTGACACCCCTACGCTATTTAGTGATGTTATGAAAGTATTTGGTGTTCTTGTCTCCCACCTCTATCCAATTTTCTCTGGACTTTTGCTTCCAAAAAATTTCCTCTTTTGAAAGAATACCTTCATATTCCCCCATCAGATCCTTCTCCCTTAGATAACTATCTTGAGACATTCCATTCTTAATGACCTCTTCACTAATTTTGGATAGATTCGCTTCAACCATTTCCTTTGACTGAAATTTTTTCTTAAAATGTTGTTTGTTCCACTCTAAAAGTCTCGACTTTACATGTTTTAGTCTTGATAGAAAACAAAATAATCTGGAACCCTCAAAATCTTCTTCAAACCACTAGCGTTGCACTAAGGGAAAAATATTCTCATCCTTTAGCCACATATTCTCAATTGAATGGAGATCTTATAGGCTTATTATCCCCAATGATATTAAGCAAGATTAGGAAGTGGTTAGACCCTAAACAAGGTAATATGTTTGATTTTAAAATGTGAGGGAAGGAAGATAGATCCCCACCATAAAAGAATCAATCCAATTTTTTAATGATGTTTTTGAACCCAGATCTTCTATAGTTCCAAGTGTAAGTCTGTCTCCCATAATCGATCTCCAACAAATATTTCCTATGCACCCATTCAATAAAGTCCTTTTGAGATTGCCCAGGCTTGGAAATCCCACCTTTTTCATCCCAACTGTGTAGTGTGGCATTGAAGTCACCCATTATGATTGTATGAGGAAGAAAGTGGACTCTCAAAAATATATCCACAACTCTCTTGTTGATGCAACTTGTAGGCCCATACATGTTAATAAGCAGAAATTGGGATTTTAAAGAAAGAGATTCAATCCTACCTCCCAACCAATATTTCCCTGACCCTAAAGGTTCAAAAGTTACCTCAACCAAATTCTAAAGAATGGCTAGGCCACTAGAAGCCCTTTTCGCTTGGACTGCTACATGCTTCCAATTTCTAAGACTATTGAAAAAAGAATCCATTTCTTTTGTTCTAAGTTTTGTTTCCTGAAGTAGGATAAATTGTGTCTTGGTTAAGCAAATCCTATGCTTAACCAAGAACTTTTTGTTAGGGTAATTAAGGCCCCTAACATTCCATGATAAGAGTCGCATGGCACCTTGGGAAGGGGAGCTCCCTTCTTAGAATCCATCAAAGTTGTTATTTTAAGCTGCCCTTCTGCTTCACCATCCTGACTCTTGAGTACACTCAAGGATCTTCTCCCTAATTTTTTATTTAAACTACTCCCAAAATCATGTTTGATCTTATTATAAGTGATTTGATGAATGCCTAGCTTGGTCTGATCTGTTTGAACATTGTCGATTGAAAGAAGTTCATTTTCTTTTACCTCAAGCTCCCCTTCCTCCAACAGCTCCTGTAAGAGAACTTGTCTATTTATTTCCATTCATGAATTGAAAGGTGGCCCCTACACCCCTAAGCTATTATCTTCTCCAAAAATCCCAAGGATTTCACTGATAATGCTTAACTTAGAGGTCTCCTCGACCCCTCTACAGCTTTCTGATTCTTTTGCCTTGTATGTCTCAGCCTCTAAACTCATCTCTCCTACACCAGACATAGCTAACTTGCTATTATTTATGTCAGATTCTATAATGGTTGCAAACCCTAAACCCTCCAACTATTGATTGATATCTCAATGTAGGATCTCAGTGTCTTGGAGCAACTGAATTAATTCCTCTTTAGTTTGAGAAGGTAATGGTAGGTTCTCAAGAGGAAAATGAGTGGAATCTTCTCCATTATTTGACCTGAGGTTGTTATTACTACCCCCATCTGCCTTGGAGATAAACTTGTCATTATGTGAGTCTTCATGGCCCTGACTTAACAAACAATTTCTAGTATCCCCTTGAGTTATAATTTGTGAACCGACTTTATCTTCTTGCCCCTGATTTGAAGGGGGAGTTTGTGGCTACCTTTTTTCCATGGCACTCAAACCTGAACCTCTAGCCCCTATATCTCTCCTAAAAAGACACTTTTGGATGTTCTTACCTGATCCTCTTACAATGCACTATTTCCACCTACTGAAGGCTATAAGGATCTCTAGTTCTCCATAGATCCTACCAGTTGAATCAACTTCTACTAAAATATTTGGTTATGAGCCTATCTTCCCATTCAGAAAGTCCTCATCTATCCCTAAACATGATCCCAAAACATCTCCTATTTTCATTAAGGCTTTTAAACTCCAGTATTCCATTGGAAGCCCTTCTAAAGTGATCCATGTCAGTATTTTCTTGATAACATGTTTCCATGGGTCAAAGTTTGGCATCCAATTTAAGCAGTGGAAACTCGAACCATTAAAGAGTATGGGGTTACCATATAAAATTTCATGTTTCAGGTTCCTATCAATACATTCAACAAGAAATAAAGAGTTAGGGAGTGACCGCACACTCACCCTATCTTTGAAGGTTCTATGCCACTAGTCAATGATTGTTTGATTAGGGAAATCTACCCACACCATTTTGTAAACAGGGCTCTCTCCTTCAAACAGTCCATCAATGGTGATAAAGATTCAAGAGGAAGCTTAAATAGTTTACTTCCCTTGAAGTTTAGGTTCTTCTGAGCCCTAAACTATCTTTTTACGACCTCTATTTGCCCTTGCCTTCCAAACTTCCTAGTGTCCAAACTTTTTGTATTCGCCCATTTCAACTGCCACGGGTCATCATCCTGCACATTTTTTCCCAACCCTAATGGAACAACGTTGGCCCCTGTGAGAGTGGGAGGAATTCTAACAGTGGGGTGAGTTGGTTTGGTTAGAAACAATGCCCTGTGACCAAGGAAACCCTTTTGACACCAGAAATAATTCAACCTTGACATTTTTTGTTTAATATTTTTGTTTGATGATTTCATTTTAAATTTTATTTAAATTTTTTATTAATTTTGTTTTAGTACTTGTTTTGCCTTAATTCTTTATAATATATTTTAAAAGTATTTAGGTGAGGCTCTTCCCTCATTTATATAATTATAAAGGCTGTAAAGAGTCTACTTTTTGTTGTTATATTGTGATTAATTGTTTAGGTTTCTTAAAAAATAATTATATTTTTTAAATATTTTAAATGTGATTATTTTAATTTGTAACTTGTGATTCTTTTAATTTTGAAAGCAAATTTTTATTTTTATTTTTTAGTTTACATATAATATGTAAGTAAACAGGTGTTATAAAGTGGTTATTCTTAGTATTGTGTAATCAAAACAATTTTTATAATTATAATGTGAAATTCTTTAAACAAAATAGTTTATAAAAATTAATAATTATTAGATTAATTAATAAATTATTTTTAAAACTCATTATATATATATAAATAAATTCTAAAAAAAATATATTACATAACTATGATTAAAATAATAAAATGGCTAAAACTTTATAATCCTAACCTCCTTTCAAAAAATACCAAATATATCCTCTAATGCATATAATATAAATTAAGATAAATATCTTGAAATAAGTTATATATTTTATATTTAAAATCATAAAAGTTATGAATTTATTACTTAAAATTAAATTTAAATTATTATTAAATAAGTTACATCAAATTGTAAGTTGTAAATAAATAAACATAAAATATATTAAAAAAATTATAAACATATCACAAATAAATTTAAAATAAAAATATATTATAAATAAAAAAAGGGAAAAATATAAATATGTCCTATAAACTTAATGAAACATTTAAAAATAATAATTAATAAAAATAAATTTGAATAATAACAAACAATACAATACAACTATTTTAAAAATTCATGAAACTTGTAATAAGGTATCAAATCAATTACTAAATTTAATGAAAAATAAATTAAATTTTCAAGTAAATGTAACATAATTATTTTCTTCACACTATGATATGAACATTATAAAATGTAAATATAATTAATTAATAATTTAATAATTAATTAAATTTTTTAGAATAACATATTTTTAATATAAATTAATAATTTTAATATATATATATATATATATATATATATATATATATATATATATATATATATATATCACTTCTATTTATATATTAATATGAAGAAGAAATTATATTTTTTAATATAGAAAGATAAACAACATTAAATAGTATGGAAAAGTATCGTAATTCTAAAACATTACTTTAAATTTTTTTAATTCTCTAAAATCTTTACAAATTATAAAAAAATTTATCTTCTAACATCTTCACAAATTGTAAAAAAAAAAATTAAATAAATACATAATTTAAAATTCTCATTTGCATAAAATTGTCAATGATATTATATGAAGGCAATGTTTTGTATGATCCTTGTCTTGAGCATACCACCCCCTCTCTATATAGGGTTGGGTCTATACTCATAAATAGATGGAGTAGTGAATATTATCTTATCTTGAGTCTAGCGAATATTTTTCTTATCTATCCATTGTCGGTACGAGAAGTTAAAACTCTCATTTGCATAAAGGAGAGTACATTTAAAATTCTCATCTAATATAAATGATATTATATAAAGAGGATATGTGTGTGTTTTAATATGTTTTTTAGGTGGTTTGGAAAATTTGCCTTCAAAATGTATTTTTAAAATAAATAATAAAATATAAAATAAAGCGTTATATATTTTTGGATATATATTTAATGATTTCATTTTAAATTTTATTATTATTCTTATTTTTTAAATCTATATATTTTTTGATATACTTTTTGTAGTTTAGAAAATTTGAGTTAAAAAATATATATTTAATTTTTTTATCAAAATAAATAATAAAATATAAAGTAAAGTTTTATATATTTTTGATGATTTAATCTTAAATTTTATTTAAATCTTTTATTAATTTTGTTACATGGTAGTGGGTTTTGGCACTTGTATTGTTTTGGTTCTTTATGATATATTTTAAAAGTATTTAGGTGAGGCCCTTCCTTCATTTATACAATTATAAGGGTTGTATGTGGTATAGTTTTTTTTTTTTAATATTGTGATTAGTTGTTTAGGTTTCTTCAAAAATAATTTGAGTTTTTAAATATTTAGAATGTAATTATTTTAATTTGTGAAAGTAATTTTGATGCATTGTTTTAATTTTGAAATTAAAATTTTATTTATATTTTTTAGTTTAAATATATTATGTAAATAAATAAGGGTCATAAAGTAGGTATTTTTGTATTGTATAATTAAAATAATTCTTATAATTATAATTTAATATGTAGTGAAATTCTTCAAACAAAATAATTCATAAAAAATAATAATTTTTAAATTAAATAATTAATTAATTCTAAAGCTTATTTTACATATGTAAATAAATTCTCAACAAATATATTATATAACTAATGATTAAAATGGCTAAAATTTTATAATACTAACTTCCTTAAAAAGAATACCAAATATATCTTCTAATGCATATAATATAAATTAAGATAAATATCTTGAAATAAGTTGTATATATTATATTTAAAATCATAAAAGTTATGAATTTATTACTTAAAAGTATCTTAGATTGCACTTTAGCTGAGAAGGGAATTGTTCAGGGCCTCTTGCTCAAATCTAATTTAACATGGGAATGACCCTAGGCTGTGGGTCACCTATACTTGGGTCAGAACTTTAAGATTTCTAACGAGGCTATCTCTTTTGATACATCACTTAGCTCATTTACACTAAAACCTAACATTGGTAAGGAAAAAGGGGGAGAAAGATAACTGAAAGGGAAATCTAATCCACTCTACTTGAACCTTTACAAATATCAATGAGACAAGCAAAAGACTGGATCGACAACCTCAAAAATATGTTATGCATTAGTATTTCATGTAGAGGTTCATCAAGTGATCAAAACCTAAGGGAAATAATGGGGAGGCCTGATTCAAGGCACTATAACCACATGCTAGCTTCAATCAAATGTCATCAAACACTAAACATGACCTATATAATAAGATGAACTAGTAGCTAGGTGAGATCAGGTCTTGACAAGAGATAGATTTCTACCACATATGCAAATCAAACTAACATGAACACACTATACCAAAACAATGGAATCTAAAAATGATATTATATTGATCTCAAGAGGTTAAAAAAATCAATCTTGGTAGAGCCTATTTATGCCCAAGAGAGGGATTCTCTTTAAGGCTTAGAAGCATATATATATATATATATATATATATATATATATATATATATATATATATATATATATATATATATATATATATATATAGCAGAATAGGAATGAGAGAGATGGGGAACATGCATGGGATAATGGAGAAGGAGTCATTAATGATCAAGAAATGTGGTGGTAGTTCATTGGTTGCTTTCTATACGCATTCTTTCTTCCAATCAGGACTAATCTTTTATCAACAAGCTAACCTCCATATGCTCCAATAGTCTTCAAGTTCTTCTTATTGGTTGAGATCCACTAGAAGACAAGGGTTTGTTTTGCATGATGAGTCATAATCCTTCATGTTAGACAAAAGATATTCATGGTTTTGAACGGCATTGAATGCTCCAACTGCTTTCTCCAATCCCTTAATCTGATCCATGAATTCTTATACCATCTCCCACTTGCTTCCTTATGAAGACAAAAATCATAATATCTTGGAACTGATAGAGCCATGCTTAGTCTACCTAAAGTAGTTATATGTTCCTACTGAATTGTGGATAATTTGACTCTTATATTTATACCTCAATTTTCTCTTTACTGTAAATCCCGAACATGGATCTACTATAGGCTGAAAATCAATCTCCTTTATTCATTTTTAGATAATCAATACCTCGACCTCGACACATCTATTGATTGAACAACTAGTGTCCCACCTTGATTTATATTAGGTTCAAAAGGACCTATTGTGCCTCTATGCATCATGGAAGCTAATAACCCTTTGCATATGTGGATCTCCTTTAAAGAATGGTGAACATGATCATGAATGGATAATGTAACCTTCGAAGACCAAGTTTGTAGGTCTAAAACCCTTGAACCAAGAGCCTGCCTGAGCTTTAATGATGCCCCTAGGCTTGAAATGCTTATTTTAGCTCCACTTGGGTCATGCTTGGATCTCAGTTCTATGTATTTAAGTATTTAGGTGACGAAATCCTTTGATCCTATATGTCTACCCATGTGGCATCCGCTTAAGCTCTTTTACCCTTTGACTTTGTTCACATCATATATCTCCTTTGGTACGAATGAACGTGAGCCATTGGATCTACCCTTGACTTGTCAAACTTTACCTAGCTCACACACTTATGCCACATGGTGGCCTCATATTTAATCTGAGCCCCTTGAATTTTCCAACCATGATCTGCACTGTTATATCTTACCTGTATTATTTAACACACATCATTTATTTGCCTTCATTTGAAAACAAATGACTACTTCACGGGGCTTAATATTGATGTTTGTACGCCCATCATTTAACATCTACATGATCGTCATTAACGTCCACATGACCAATAAAATTTGAACCCTAATGGATAATTGTCAAAATTTATTTTGACATCTGCGTGACCATCAATGACGTCCGTGCAACCGTCACACTTTGAACACCAAAATGTTAATTGCTGAGCTTAATTTTGACGTCTATGTGCATGTCCCATTCTGCAAGTTAATCTTTGAAGGCTTAGATCTTGAGATAACAATCTCATCAAGACATGCATTTTTTAGAGTAAGCTCTTGGCACTGAGAACATTGATTCCATGTTGTGAGGCTTTCTGAGCATATTTATAAAATTCATAAGCTGACTCATCCATTTTTGCATAACATCATGATGATGGTTTGGCTCTTCACAACTTATGTGAGTCATTTTTTGATCCTTCAAAGCTTTGGAACTCTATTCATCTGTTTAATCTAAACAAAAGCTTGGATGTGGACCAAAATTAACCAACAATAAATTACATAAAATTGAAAGTTGTAAATAAATAAACATAAAATATATTAAAAAAGTATAAACATATCACAAATAAATTTAAAATGAAAATATGTTATAAATAAAAAATAAAAGGAAAAATATAAACATGTCATATAAAATATTTTAAAATATTAATTAATAAAAATACATTTGAATAATAATAAATAGTATAACACAACTATTTTTAGAAATTCTTCAAACTTATAATAAAGTATCAAATCAATTACCAAATCTAATGAAAAATAAAATAAATTTTCAAAGAAAATATAACAATATAGTGTGAACATTATAAAAGGTAAATATAATTAATAATATAATAATTAATTGAAAATATTAAAATAACATATTTTCATATATATATATATATATATATATATATATATATATATATATAAAACTCACTCACTTCTATTCATATGTTAATATAGAGAAGAAATTATATCTATTAATATGATTGGATAAACAACATTAAATAGTATGGGAAGGCATTGTGATTCTAAAGCATTACTTTAATTTTTTTATTTTCTAATATCTTTATAAATTGTAAACTTTTTATTTTCTAACATCTTCACAAATTTTAAAAAAAAATTAAGTGAATATATAATTTATTATTTTTCTTTTTTTATAATTATTATGAATATAAATTTATCTTTAAAATTTTCTTATAATTTTTCTAAACATTAAATATTAAATAGATAATAAATTTTTCGTAAACAATAATATATACTATCCATTATTAATAATTAATATGTAGTTTATAAATCTTTCTCTCACACAATTATTCTTGTAAAATTATATATATATATATATATATATATATATATATATATATATATATATATATATATATATATATATATATATATATACGCTTAACTTCTTTCTAAATAATATTAAAATGTTATTCATTAAAATAATTAAGAGTTATATATATTAATAATAATTATATAGATTTTGCACTATTTTTAAAATAAAATACATATATAATTTCTAACAAACTTATTAATTTTCATTAAAAATTAAGAATGACTAAAAAATTAATAATTATATATATAATTTTATTGATGCTAGAGAGTTTATGGGTCCCTAGTCCTTATAACATATGAAATTTAAAAGAACAAAAATTGATCTGGCTTAACATTTATCTATGTTAAGGTATAATGACCAAACCGAATAACAAAAATAGTTCTGAGATAAAGAATACACCATCTTTACTCCCCAAAAGATATTATAAAAACTACTTATTACTGTATACTGTCTTGATATTACGAGACAAGCAAAACTTATTCCAAAATTACTAATTCCACCATTTTACTATTATTTGGTAGGAAGTCACCCGACGTAAGTGACATAGCTAACTTTTTGAAATTGGCTTCGTGCACCTCCTACTCTTTCACCTCAAAAACTGCTCCAACCATCGCTACCACCTTCCCAGGCTCCCCACCAACTGCCTCCTTCAGATGTGAGAAGATCATGCATCTCTGAGTGCTACCTAGTTCCTTCGTCAACTGAACTTTTCCTTTTCACCAAGGGGGTGACTTAAATACCCCCTTGCAACTCCCTTTTCCAACCATTTAATTGCCTTCACTCACTTCGACTACCTTCTTTGTGCCCTCCATTCTTCCAAACTTGGAATAGGTTGTAACAAATCTTGAACTTTAGGCATATAGATGCCCCTATTCCTTGCAATTTTTTGCATACCTGTGTAAGCCTCATCCACTTCCTACGCAAAATTCACTAATACCAAAAATCTAGATTCCAGATCATGAAAAAGAGATAAAGGAATAAAACCCAAATTATCCCTACCAAAGAAGGGAAGAGTAGGAAACATATCAAGAGGGAGGGTTTCAATCTCTGGCAATAAACCCAACTTGTATTTAGGCCAAACAAAAAATTCTACCAGCATCTGAACCTACTATTAATCTAACATTACAAAATAAAGATTGCTTATGAATAATGAAGCCAAATCAGAATTAAATCTTACCTACTTGCTTGTAGTCAAAGCTTTCATCCCCAAAACATGCTCAATAGCTTCAACCACTTCCATCATAGGAATCCCAAAAATGTTGAAAAGGCACGTCTGGGAAACCATGCCCGTAAACCCCATCTCTCTATTTTTGGCTCTACCAAAATTATCAGCCACCCCAAAGATTCAAAATGAATTTGATCTATCTCTCTAACTCGCAATGCAAAAATGGCCCCAACTCCAGTTGCCAGACCCATATTGAAAGCCAATGTGCGATCATTGCTCTCAAAAAATAATTTGTAGCAATAAATGCATATGCATGAAAACTTACGGTGGTAATAATGAATCAATCAAGGCACATCCTTTCACTTGAAAGTTGGGATATCCTCCATCGTCAAAACCCAAACTGAATCAAGTGTGCAGACACATCAGCTTTTTTATTTTCTTTTTTCTTTCTTTTTTTATTTTTTAATTAATATTTAAAAAAAATTGAATATCACCTTTTAACAAAAAAGAAAAGCAAGATTATATATTTTTTTGAAAAAATAAAATACTATTCAACACAATTTTTGCTCAAAGATCAATTTGATCGAAGTCCTTGCAGTCTTCCCAACTTGTTTGAAAATTATCGATTCTTACATCCATAATTAGGCCAATTGCTACATTAGCAAGGAAATTAACAACTTTATTAATTTATTGAAAGCAATGGGAACAAGACCAATCTTCAAAATTTTCCAATTTTAGCCAAATAATATCTAAAATATTTGCTAATTTCTAAGATTTATCCCTTTGATTATTTAAAGTTTGAACCACTATTTGAGAGTCACCTTTAATTTCTAGGAAGGAGATACCACATTCTAAAGCCATCTCCACTCTAGCTGCCACATCCTAAGCCTCAACTTCATTGTTGGTTCCATATGAAAGCTTTAAAGATAATGCTTTAATTAGAGAACCACTGCAATCCTCAATCACACAACTTGCACTCGAAGCTCTTGGATTTTGCCTACAAGCCCCATCAAAGTTCAATTTAAACCAACCAGGTTTAGGTGGATTCTTAACTACCTCCTTTCTTCCTTTATTTTCTTTATTATTTACCATTGACCCATTGACAAAAAGAGGTTTGATATGTTTTCAGTTTTCACACATTTGCATATCCCATTTGGTCAACATACCTTTTTTCCTTTGAAGATGGGAAGATACCACTTCAAAGATGGAAAGGTCCATTTCTCTCAATAATGCATGCAGTGGGTGAGATTTATTTTTAAAGACCTGGGCATTCCTTTCTTTCCAAATTATCCAAATTAATATGGTTGGGCTACATCTCCATAAACTAAGGAATTCTTCACATCCCCCACCAGCTAGGAAGAAAAGGCTTGAAAAAGTGTCTTTAACCAAGCTCGAGACCAATTAAATTTATTACAAAGCCAAATCCAACACCAATATACAAAATAACAATTATACAGTAGATGATTAGTAGAATTTTCCTCTTTCTCACATAATCAACATATAGATGGACCCAAAAACCCAATCTTCTTCAATCGATCTTAAGTCATAAAACAACCATTAACTACCAACCAAGCAAAGGCACCTGCTTTTTGCAAACCTTCTTTACTCCAACAAAGAAAACTTACCCAACTTATAGAGTCATCTTCAACTTTTGTCATTTGATAACCTAATCTAACCGAATACAAACCCAATTTGTCTCTAATCTAGTGTAGTTGATTTTCTTGATTCTTTAGAAAAAATTTCCTTTTCATGAGAGATGCCTCTAAGGATAGAGCCTCTTCACATGGGATTGGAAGGTCCTACAAACTTTTCCACTTACAATCTACTCTTCTTGATTGTGGATCAAATAATACATAATCACTCACTTTCATACCCCACTAATTTTTGAGAAGAGATTTAATCTATCATCAAAATCCTCCACCAAATGATGATGACCATTCCATGAATTATTCCAAAAGTCTACTTTTTTGCCATTATTAACAGTCCAAGAAACATGTTGTGCTATAACTAATCTGCATTTCAACATAAAATTCCAAACATGAGATCTTCTCGGAGGATTCACAATTGAAACCATGCACTCAAGAGAGTTTGAATCTAGATAATTAGCTCAAAGAAGTCTGCACCACAATCTTCCTGAATCAAAAACCATTTTCCAAATCAATTTTGCTCCCAATGCTAAATTTTGGAGATGAAGATCCTTGATACATGTACCCCCTTTCTTTTTTCTTTTGCAAATACATTCCCATTTCATCAAAGGAATTTTTTTATCTTCTCCATAGCCTTGTCAAATAAAATACTTCATGATCTTATTCATAGAATTTATTACTTGTTGCAAGGGATAGAGAATCAAGAAGTAATAGGTCAGAAGAGCACTGAGAACTACTTTGATGAGAGTTATTCTACCAACCAATGAAAGCCATCTTCCTTTCCAGGAACTCAAATGAACCTTAAACCTTTCAAGAATTTTTTTCCAAATTTCCAAGGAACCAACCCCTTTGAAAAAAGGAACTCCTAGATATTTGTTTGGAAGTTTCCCAATTTTAAAACATAGAATCCTGCTTAAATTTCTTTCAACCATGTGACAACAATTTACAAAATAAATTTCAGACTTACCTTCATTAACTCTTTATCCAGATGCTTCTTCATAACTTCTCAAGATTCTTTTGAACTCCAAAGTTTATTCTACCACTATTTTTACAAAAAGAAAATTGTCATTTGCAAATTGATGATGTGCAAGAGATTCAAAATTATCAACAATTTGAGGACCATGCAACTTTTATCAATCTTGCACCTCACGAACAACTCTTCCTAAGGCTTATGCCATAATTATAAAAAGAAAAGGGGATAAAGGATCCCCTTGCCTCAAACCTCTGTAAATAGAGAAGAAACTAGAGAAGCTACCATTTACTAACACTGAGAATTTTGGATTTGAGATGCAGTTGAAAACCCAATCACACCAGTCTTTGCTAAACCTAAACTTTAACAAAATTTTAAACAAAAATATTCAATTTACTCTATCATAAGCTTATTTATATCCAATTTTATCATCATTCCTTTTTGATGGTTATGGATCAGATAATGCATTATTTCATGAGCTACAATAATACCTTCTTGGATACTTCTCCCTAGCACAAAACCCACTTGTTCTCTAGAAATCAATTTTTTAAGGTAAGGTTTCAATCTCTTGATAATTACTTCTGAGATAATCTTATAAATAGTATTACACAAAGAAACAGGTCTAAATTCCAAGAAAGAATATTGATAATCACCTTTCAAAAATAATGATATAAAGGTCATATTCATCTCCGATTTCACTCTTTTCTTCTTTCGAGATTCTTCCACCATCTCTCAAACATCGATACCAACCACCTCCCAAAAATGTTGAAAAAAGGCTACGAGGAAACCATCTGGACCAGGGGATTTATCTTTTGCCTTAGAAAACATCACCCTCCTAATTTATTCCAAAAAAAAATAGAACCATCATCTTGTCATTCATATCATAAGATATAACCTCAGGGATAAACTATAGAAATTCATTATGCACTCTCAAAATAGAGAAAGCTTCATCATTTAACAAATATTAGAAGGAAAGGACTGCTTCTAAGCCAAATCTCTTTAGGAGTTTCTAAAACCACCTATTGCTTGGATTGAATGTGAGTAATCCTAGTTACCTTCCTTTTAGCTTTGATGGACTGATGAAAAAAGGCTAAATTTATGTCCCCTTCTTTAAGCCAATTCTCCCTTGATTTCTATTTTCAAGATGATAAGCTTCCACATCCATCCCGAATATTCTATCATTCAACTTAACTTCAATCCTTATTTTTCTTGAAAAATGCTATAAAAGTGCTCACGATTCCACACCTTTAGATTTTCTTTCATAAATTTCAATCTCTTAAACATCTGAAACATCCTAGAACCTTGTGTCTCCAAAAATTGAGTCCACCAATCCTTAACAAGATCAAAAAGAGAAGGATCTTAAAGCCACATCATTTCAAATTTGAATGGGCATAGTTCCACAGGAAAATCAAAATCTATGTTCAAAGCAGTAGGTTGATGATCTGATCCAATATGATGAAAAACCCAACAATCTAATTTTATGTTACTTTAATTCCAAATATAAGAAATAAAAAACCTATCCAGTCTCTCCAAAATATTGTCCTTGCCCATCCATCTATTATTCCATGTAAACCAACCTGAATTAGGTGTAACATCTTCAAGATCATTCTGAGCCACAAACAAACCAAAATCCTAAACCACCTGAGAGTTTGAGAACACTCCTTGCTTGTCTTTATTACTCCAAATAACAGTAAAATCACCCCCAAGCATAAAATTTTATAGCTAGAAATCCTTTAAAAAGGATGAAATATCTATCCATAGAGCAGATTTCAAGAATGCTCCCTACGACCCATAGATATTGAACAAAAGGAATTGGAAATCTGATTTTAAGCTTGAGATTTTACCCATTTACCAATTTTGACCTAAAGCCACCAATTCTATTCTGAAGGAAAAAGGTGACCAAATAATGGCCAGACCCCCAGACGTTCCTACTACCTTCACAAAAACTCCAAGCCAATAATGCCCAAATGAACTCAAAAAACCTTTTGCTTCTACCTTATTAATTTTAGTTTCTTGTAGCAACAAAATATCTATTTTTTTGATATTTATTAGATGATTAATCAAGCATATTTTGTTAAGGTCATTCAAACCCCTACCTTCATGTTTTGAGAGGAGGGAATGCCACCCCCCACTTTCCAACATCTAAAAAGTCTTCTAGAGTGCCCTATTTACTAGCTAAAACTTCACTTGTAATGAGATATTTTTTCTACCACACCCACTCTTAGGTCCCCAATTAGGGTTTTAAATATTGCTTTGAGACTAAGAGATAAAAGTAATTTCTTTAGAGTTCAAATCCCCTTTAGAATCTTCTTCTAATTCTTTTTCACCATCCGACCCCTCCTTATCAAAACTTGTGACCTCTTGAGCTGCTACCTCTAAATTTCTCAGCTCATTTTTATCAAAAATCATCTAATTTTTCAAGACCAACTCTCTAATGGAGAGATATTCTTTCTCAATGAAATCAAAACTTTTTATCATTGAATCTAGGGAGATTACTCCAGTTGTACCTAGCTTTACCAACATATCCTCCATTGCCTTAATTTTTTGAGAATGAAATTTCCAAGCATCCTTATCCTTCTTATTCTAATCTACTTGAGGCTCCAATCCCTTCTAGTTTGAATTCTTCCCTATTACATCCTTCTTTGGTTTCCATTGTGGCCTCATGTTGATAGATTTGGTTTGAAGAGAGGTCCTCTTATTTTTGCAAAACTTTTGTATATGTCCTAGTTGGTGATAGTTATAATATTTGAGGGGAATATTTTCTACATCAATTCTCTAATGCCAAACCCTACCCCCTGTCTTGATTATCACAAACTCTAGAATCTCTTGATCCAAATCAGACTCAAGCCTAACTCGAGTATAAGTGGCTCTACCACCTTTCAATGAAGTTGCGTCAATTTCTACTACTAGATCCACCAAGCCTCCCAAAGCAGCCAAACAATCTTCACTCCAATATTCTAGAGGAAGACTATAGAATCTTATCCAAACTAGATAAGTGCCCTTAGCTTTTAATGGATCAAAATTAGGGCTCTAATTTTGAATCCAAAGACCTAAACCATTCATCAACCAAGTTTTAACATTAAAAACCTTTTCTTTCTTTTATTTGGAAGAAAATACCACAACAAAAAACCTTTTCACAGAAAGCTCACCTCTACCTCTGGACCCCAATGATCTTTAATCCAAAGTTCTATAACTCCCACCACTGGCCATTTATCGACATATTTTCAAATTAGGGCACAATCAGAAAGAAGTTGAATCTTCGCATTGAAAGGATCATAAGACTATTCTAGGGTTTTGGCTTCTCCAATTTTCACTCCATCCCCCAAGGAAAACCCTTTAACAAATGAGGCATTGACTGGTTTTCTGAAAAAAATCCAACCTAGCCTCCTCTTCAACATCAATAGTACCCAAAGATTTGTTATTCCCCTCATGTTTCTTCAAGATTTGTTGTTGCACCCCTACAAGCTTTCCTTTCCAGCTGGTGCCAATTCTGCTCGCACTTGCCTCTTCATCTCACCATTCTCAATCTTCTTTAATAACTACTTCTAAAACCTTCTTATGTTCTTTTTACCATGGTTACCACCAGATTTACCTTTCACACTGACAAAATTAAGATTTTGAAGACCCACTCCTCGTGGAAACATTGTTCCTCTACTTTTCTCACATAAACCTCCCTTCTTCTGCTCCTCCTACACGCCCTCTTCTCCTTCGTGCCTTCCTTATCCTGCTCCTTCGCACACACCATTTTAATCGTACACACCTTATAAGATGACACTATTATTCATCATAATTATATATTTTATTAATAATTATATATATATATATATATATATATATATATATATATATATATATATATATATATATATAAATTTTCATTCTAGATTAAAAATGACCAAAGAAATTGAATAATACATTAAAAATATATATTAAACATATTTTAAAAATAAAAAAGAAAAAGAAAAAATAAAGTTATGAAAAAATCAAAGAAAATAAAAAATAAAGCAACTATCATAGTAATGGAGGGCAATAAGTTTTGGAAGTGGTAAAGTGTTATGATGAAACATGTTTAAAAAAATAAATAAACATGTTCATAATTTAAACAATAAAATGAAATCGCTAATCAAAATCAACATCATTAAAATTAATGGTTTCTATCATATTTTAAAAATGATATACATCATCCAAATAACGCATTAAAAGTGTCACAAGTAACTATGCAACTAATCACATTAACCTTAAAAGATTGAAAGAGAAAGTAAAATTGTGACAAAAAGGCAGGTATGGGATTCATGAAAACTTAATTTATTCTATACAGTAGTGTTCCATCTTCACCGAGAAGAATCTATTGCTCCATATGTCCAACCATTCTATGGTTTCCAAGATATTATTGCTACAGGGTGCAATTGTAGATTTTGAGTGAGGAGACCATTAATTGTTAAACCAAGGGAATAGTGTGTTTTCTTTAGCTACAATAAAGATACATACCTAACAAGTTCTTCATAGCATTTTATTACAACAAATATGTTTTGAATTATAGACAAATTTGGTGGATGTGAGATTCAAAGAAAAAAAAATTAATCTCATATTCAAGTGATTGATATATTTGTGGAGAAATATGTCACAATTGTATTAGAAATGATAAAAATCAATGTATCAATGAATGACAATTATAATGTTATAAATTTAATTTGAAAATATTATATTAACCAATACATATAAATTGATAGATTTTATTGTTTCCATAAATCATCTAAATCATATCAAAAAATATAATTAATTATACATATAATATAATTATTTATACATGCTAATTAAACTTCACCATCCAAAAACATATCATATTAATGTACTCAACACCTTAAAAAATTGTAAGCCACCATACTAATCTCCAACTCCCTACAAACACAAAGTGAAAGCTAAAACAACTTGTCACATAAATGCATGTTTGAGGGAATTCCATACAAATTAAGATAGAACATAAATTTTTATTGCCAAATAATGTAGCTATTTTTTTTAAGTAGCTGACCATAACCATGCATAGATATTGATGGCAAAACATTGAAGATGCCTATTAGAGGATCGATAATAAGAATAATTTTTTAGTATTATAATCTAACGTCTCATACATGGTTCCAAAATACATTACTTTTCACATTTTTCTAAAACAGAAACACATAAAATGACATGTTAAAAATATACATGGCTATAACTCACTTCATGGCAAACACAATATTAAAATGCATGTAGAACAAGGCCTTCACGAGGCTTTAGAAATTATTGTTTAGAGAAATATTTATAGAAAGAGTTTTGAAACATGTTTACACTTAGTGTTAAAAAATTAGTTTTGAATTATATATATATGTAATTTAAAATTTAAAGAGGTTTTACATTTGTAATGTTATGATAATAATAATTATTATCATTATCATCTTCTTAAAATAGTATATAGTTTATTATATTATATTTTAGCTTTTCACTTTAGCAACAACTTATCTCTGATCATGCTACATATTGATCAACACAGTTTTTGGGAGGGTACCATTCCAGTTGCAAATTCACTTTTATTTTATTATGTGTGACTTAGTGTTATATTGTTTAGGGTTATAGGGGCTTCGTGACAAGTCATGTGGCATCTATATTAACATTACGACTTGTCTTTGTAAAGTTAAATTGGAATGCAATTTTGTGAAAGAGTGAACATGTTGGTTTATAGGTCAAAGCTTAATGTGTTTGAGATGTGTGGAAGGCCATAGGTTTTAGACACTGTTTGATATGATAAATACTTATAGTGCAGGAATTAAATGGATCTATAAAAGCTTTATTACATGTAAATAAAGTGATGATAGTGTGGAGTTATAATTATTTATGGAAGGCCATGTAGAATGTCATTATCCCTTCAAAGAATTAGTGACTAAGTGGATGTGGTGGACCCACTATCCCTTTTATCTCGAGCATAATGCCAATATCAAGTTTGATATCCATGATATTTAGTCAATTATGTGGATGTTTTAATAAATGGGTTCTAATTTATATTGGGATTGCATTTGCGAGGAAAAGTGGTAGTAATAGACACATAGTTTGTATTACAACCATGTCGATACATTATGATATCCCTTCTCTTTTTAATGAATTTTATATTTATAAATACTATAGAGACCTCTTTCGTGGCATTGTGGCCATGTAGATATTATCGAGACACTATATAGTAAGGATAATTAAATTAATGCAACCAAGATGTGTGTGAGAATATGTGATTTGGTCAGTGGCCACTCTGTTGGATATATAAGGAATGATGTGGCCCAAGACCTCATGAATTGTGGTGGAAATTAGGTTTTGATCAAGTAAATATATTTTTTGTAGTTGGTGTGAATTTTAATGAATTAAGATTAATAATTGAAGGTGAAAATTAAATTAATTAAGATTATATGATAATATAATCTATGATGCTAAGCCAAATGAGAATTTTAAGTTCGATGCCTAGTTTTGACAAAATGACTGTCTAAGTTTTTTGTGTGAATTATATTGGTGAGTTTGTTGAGAATTAGGCTCATAAGCTTTATGTAATCAAAATTAAGGTTTAAAAAGGAAAAATCAATACATTTATAATTAATTCAATTGGATTAATATAGATATCTTGACTATGGTTTAATTCACCAAACATATGCTAGGTTATGATGATTGGCTTATCATTAAGGACCTCAAGATCTATAATTATTTCCAAGTTAATTAGAAGTTAAAATAGACACCACCATCAGATTTAATGTATTTGAAAACTTGTAATTTTATTATGACCAACGTGCCCCATTTATTTAGGAGAAACATGGACCCTCGTTAGTTTAAATTATTTGCCACACAATAATAATTTCTAAAACTTATGTTTCCTAGTTGACCTAATTCACATATTTTAAGGTTTCACACTTTATATTCATAACCACATCCATTATAATATATTCACATAAGTCTAGGGAAACTTTGATGTTATGTCGTTGTTTAACCCTAAAATCTAGATATGTGGGGAATCTAGGGTTAAAGGGGTAGAGATAGCCCAAAGCACAAGGATGGTAGACTATCTCTAAAGTAGGCCAATTATTTGTGAAACTCAAATAAAACATAGACTAAATTTATTATTCTACGATGCTAAATATAGAAAGTAAAACTATGCTAGATATTGTAATGATAAAGAAAATAAGATAATTAATTTTGATGTTAATACAAATATAGATCTGGAATAGGTATAAAGTGGACTAAATATAGACTATGAAACACTCACCTAATTCTATAAATTTGACCTATATAGCCGTAGACACTTGTGTTGATCTAAGATAATTACGTCGACACTATTGTTTGACTCAAATTTAGATGTCCAGTATAGAATACATGCTGAAACTGGATGCAACCACCTAGATGCTTATGGGTTCTATGTCACCTTCACTCTAGTGCATTTAGATTTGGGTCATAGATTATCGCTCTTTGTCAAATAATAAAACTCTAGTTCTTCATCTTCATAATGGCTGTGGAAAAAATGGGTAAGTGGGTACACGATGTTGAGTTACCCCAAAGACCTCTCTATCAATGAGCATTGCCTACATAGCCAATACTCTAAAGAGGGCCTTAGACTTATATATTTTTCCCCTACATGTTGGTTTGTATGTGAATCATGCAACATGTGATAATCAAGTACAATAGTGACCTAGCTTGTAACTTGAAAAATATGGCTCATGGAATGCTCCTTCAGTACTTCAGACCTATTGGTGTGTTGTCCCTATGATTGATATGGAAATAGGAAAAATAAGGGAAGCTTTGCTCACTTGAGTTCTTGATTAAATTCTCTTTGATTTATGTTAGGTTTGTGTTAGGTGAGGAATGAATGAGGGTTGATCTTGTATTTATACCAATTTCTTTTGAGAATATCTCGCATTAAATCACTTAGGTTGACCATAGGAATATGTTTTGTTTGTAAATTGGATGACTTTAGGGCATTGAAAAATTGTGTTGTAATAAGACAATTGTGTTGACATAAACATTTGATTGAGACATAAGTGTCCAGGTAGTTATAAAATAGGTGTAGGTCCAAAACTTGCAAAGATAGAAGATAAGCAACTTTATACCATTTTGGGCAAGGTAGAAGTCCTAGGTCATTAGAATAACATTGGTTAGATTAAGATATAATCAATTTGGCATAGAGAGATAGTGTATGTGAGATTTTGGTAGTAGAAAATGTCTAGAAGCTGAAGTTACATCCATGATATGTATTTTTTAAGTGTACAAGACTGAGGTGCTATATAATTCATAAATAGTGTCTACATTTCCCCTCCTTTAGTCTAGTAATGAAATTGCTAGTTTAAAGGAAAAAGAATGCATACCTAAATCTGTATAACATACCTTGCCTTTGCTTGAATCCAACTTGAGTGATTTACTAGTGATTGACCTGTAACCAAGAGCATGTTACAGTACATAATCAGTGCATAAAATCTAAAATTGAAAGTATTGAAATATTTGAAATTGAAAAAGAGCAAAGTTTAAGATTACACCTGTGTATTGATGCGACTGTCTTGCCTTTTGATAATTTGATTTAAAATATGTATCATTATAAATCACTAAAACTAAGATTAGGACAAATAAAAAATCTGAAAAGTGCATATATCTAAAGAAACAGAGAGAGATTGGAGGACACATGCCCCAACCTTAGAGAAAAGATGAGTTGCCACCTTGCAGTTGAGATTAACATAATTTGTAGCCCAATCATACTCATAACCTGGTGAGTGTGAGAGAACCAAATCAATTCACATTATAAAATTGGTGAGGTTGGATGATGTAATCAAGTCCAACCTATAAACTTGGAAAGATTAAGTGATTTAATCACCTACTATACCAAAAATTGAACAAACTAATTCAATAGATTGGATCAATATAGTTTATAACAGTCCAACCTGGTGGGTGGTGATAGTCCCTAAAATTATTTCAAATATGAAAGTGATTTGACTTTGTAATATAAGGTGCACATTGCATAAAATATGCATCTTAGTTATGCCTCATACTAAAACTATATATAATAATGGTACCAATATATATATAATTCTACTACAAATGTGTATTTGAATCATATAACTATGCAATTTAGCAAATTTAAAATTGTGTAAGTGTATAGAACATGTTTTTAAAACATGCCCCCATTGTAATGTGGGTATGTTGAATATATTGAATAAGTATGGAGAACATGTTTCTAAAACATGCCCACATGAAATCTAAAACTGTGACAAATATAGAGAACATGTTTCCAAAACATGCCCCGACTGCAATCTAAATTTGTTAATCATTGTGGAAGTCATGCCTCTATGGCATGCTCCCACTGATAAGCCCCCCCTTTTGAGGTGAGGGTAAATATAAATGGTATTTACCTTACTTCAAAAGGATAAGATAATAGTATAATTTATGTATGAATCATGTGTCATATAGAAAGAACATGTTTATGTAAATATATCATTGACACATGAAGAATGTGATCACACCAAGTCTTAAGATGCTTGATGGAGATCATGGTAAAGCCTAGATAGTAACAATACAAGCTCAACAAGAAATCAAACACACACACAAGAGCATTAAAAATCAAATCAAAAGGCAATCCAATACAAGGAGACCTCAAGCAAGGGGCATGTTAAAATGCTACATAATTGAAAGGACATGACTTATTCAAATGTTTACAAAGCAAGAAATGACATTCAAATGTCAACATACAACAAACTAAGACATATTCAAATGTCAAAAAGGCAAACAAAAGCATGAGGGCCACAAACAATGGAGCATATTCAAATGCTTAAAAAATAAAGATAATAGCAAGGCAAGACATTTAAGGAAGTGCATGAATGAAAGTATAAGAAACCATCATAAACATAACATACTAGTTCATGGATCATGCGTTAGCAAAAAATGTGAAGTACATAGCATATCAAGTACACTCCAAAATATATAAACATGTAAAAGGGCATGTGTAAGTACATAAGCTCAAACATAATAATGTAAAATGACCATAGAATGATATAACCTAGATGTATTGTGATCAATGAAGTGGATGCCCCCAATGTCCACATGACATGAGTAGAGGGAAGGCTCAACATTTGAAAGTGCGTAGATGATGCATTTGTATATACCAGAATCACACTCAAAAGGTGCAAGAAACAAATGTGTATATAATATATAATAATATGTCACCTACCAACATGAAACCAACAACATATATGCCAAAGAGCTAATAGGGTATGTAAATGCTTAACATACTACTGGATTTTTAAAGTTTTTTTATTTTTTTGGTATTTTTGGAATGTATGAAAGGAAAAGACTATCATATGATCACATCGAAAGGATGCGCATAGATATCTCCCCACTATGAACCTGGTGTAATAAATTGGTGGTACTATTGAGGAACATGTATATGTGCAAGATTTGTCACTATAGTAAGGGTTTTGAAACTTGTTTACAATTGTATTTAAAATTAGTTTTGATTTATAAATTTATTGAAACATGCACAATATGTGTATTACTTGAAGAGGCTTTACATTTGCAATGTTATGACAATTCATATTATTATTCTATTCTTAAAATAACGTAATCTTATTATACTATGCCTTAGCTTTTCACTTTGGCAACACCTTATTCACAATCATGCCACATATTAATCAAAGTCATATTTTGGTGGGGGCCACTCCATTTGTAAATTCACTTTTATTTTATTTTGTGTGACTTAGTGTTATATTGTTTGGGGTTATAGGGGCTTTATGATGAGGCCATGTGATGCCCATCTTGACATCATGACCTATCTTTGCAAAGTTAAATTGGAATGTAACTTCATGAAAGAGTGAACATGTTGGTTTATAGGTCAAGGCTTAATGTGTTTGAGATGCATGGAAGGCCATAAGTTGTAGACACTATTTGCTATGATAAACACTTATAGTGCAAGGGTCACGTGGATATATTGTCAGGATCTTGCTCCTCAATTATAGCACATATGATTACTTCTTGTATTAGCAACTAAACACAGAATTTAACCAGAATCAATAAGTAACTAGAAATATGAAACAACACAGGAATGTGAGAGACAATACACAATTGTATTAATAATCACTCAGAAGAATATACAATAAAGAAGATGCCACTTCTTCTTCCACCTCAAAGGCTCACCACACCTCAAGACCTTCTTCCCTCTCTCACTCGGTCTCAACAATCAACTCCAATACAAAATTGATGTTCACCTCTCCAACCAGTCAGTAACATGCTGCCAGTATGTCAAGTACACCACCGTACTCCAAGTAGATCTCCTACTCTCTGCTGCTACCTGCAAATCACTAGACCTTACTCACCATTGTAGATCTCCAAAAGAAGCCATGCTCACCTGCTGACCAAGATCATACAAATACAAAGAACCCTTCTGATTCTCCAAACCAGCACCCACACTTGGTACTGTGGCACTAGGAGGAACACTCCATTGCTCTCTTCTCTCAGAAGGAGCTTATTTAGCTCTCTTACTCTCTAGCTACAAGTTTACAATATAGCCCATGAGTCCATATATAGATCTCATGCTTACAATAATTAGACTATCTTACTTACAATAATTAGACGTGTAACTCAAGACTATGACTAGCCTTTAACATGCAAACTAACAGTCCAAAAATAGACTCTCCGGAATCAACATGCAAACTTCATGTTCACGTATAGGCTGTCGACGTCGGCACCTTCCTGACCGATGTCGACTGACTGGTAACCGACGTTGGTTGCTTATTCACTGTTCTATGACCGATGTCCGCTGATTAGACTGACGTCGGTTGCCCTACAACTCATTCTGCAACTCTTCGCAACCTCCGTAACCTCTGTAACTTTTCCTATTTGCATCCTGGTGAAGCTTTTAGCTCCACAACCTAACAATCTCCCACTTGGAGGTAAACAACTGCACCTGTACCTATACCTGTACACCGTCTAAATTATTCCCTAGCTTGTATCCCTCTTCAAGCTCAACCCTGAAGACCAACCACCACACAACCTATGATGCTATACCTGTCATCCAACTAACCTGCCACATCCGAACCTACAACTCCATGTAGTGAAGACCTTGACCCTACATAACAAGAATCCCTGTTGTTGATCCCTCTCAGATACCTGAGAATCCACTAAACTGCCCTCCAGTGCTCCTTCTCCGAATTGGCTCCATACTTTCTGACAACTCCCACTGCTTGGGAAAACTCAAGTCTACACTAGACCTCATGTGATTTTGAACCCTGTTCTAAGCTCAGCTTGAACTATCTAGCCCTTTGTGTGCTTTATGATTTTGCATCCTGCATCATGAACCCCACCAACACCGTCTTCACACCAGCTCCCACTGGAGATAAAATCTCCATGTCTCTTATGCCAAAGAATTTCACTGCTCCAAATTCTTCATGACATACCTCTGAACTAACCTTACCTTTAGCTTAGCAAAACCCTGTATGTACAAACCTACTCCAAAGTCATCCTCCACATACAGTAACAAGATAATGTTGCAACCATCATCCACCTGGTAAGATAAACACAATAGTTATACTGACATTGACAAAAGCTCTGCTTTGTCATCTCCCTGGTACCACCTGTCAGCTCTATACCTGTAGCTTCCTCAAGACCATATACCTTGGCCTTCCGTCTCACATATCCATCCACTCTCTTCTTTAACTTGGGAATTCATTCTGTCTCTCAGTGCTTACTTTCAGCTAATAACTCCACCAACAAATACCTGTTTGGTTCTTCTCCAAGGACTCACACTCCTCATCCATGCCAAGCTCCCACTGTATCTGGATTCTACCTGCATTGCGTCTTCACGTCTTCCTGTACTTGACCATCAATAAGCAATATAAAGAAGGTGAACAACAAATATGAGGTTCACTTACCCTTTCTGACCTCCATATGAGCATTTGAGACTTGTTGACAGCTTGTTGTCCGCTCAATATCTATTTCAGTGACCGATCTCAGCCATCTCCCAGTCTGCTCCCGACCGATGTTGGTTCCCTGCACTGACCCTGACTATCGACGTTGTTTCCCTGGCTGATGGCGGTATCCCTTCTGCCGACGTTGGTTCCTTCATGATCGACATCGGTCTTCCTGTTGCCAATGTCAGTTACTGTATGACCGATGCCGGTACCTGTGTTTGCCTGTGAGTGATAACTTTTTACTCGCGAGCTCTCCATGGATCAAAATCCTGTTCAAATAAACACAACTCTACTCAAAATAATTTAGTTCCCTCACCTGATCTCTATCCGTCATCTCTTCCATGAACACCAAGGCTTTTTAGTTCTTTAGCTTGTCAAAAACATCTGTCTTCCGCTTAAGAACATGCATTCCCCTCCTACATATGTGACCAAGCCTACGAAGCCACATCTCTGTAACAAAAGGTGAATCAGTAATATAAGTAGATAGGTAAAGGATACCTACTTTCTTACCACCATCTAATTCAAGTGCATCCGCTGTGAGAATTACAGTGCATCTCCCATCACCCAAATTTCTTGAAGAAATTAGACTCATCCCCAAGACTGGTACCTGCATGACCTCCTTCAACACTTGCATGTTATATGTCTGCAATTTTAGCTTCACTTCCCCTTTGTCAATAATCTGACAAGGCTCTCCAACCCCTAAATAAATCTCTCCAAAGTCTCCAAAGACATACCCATGAAAAGATGCTCTATTTTGGGCTGCATGGAAAGAGGCAAAAGAATCTGTAAACAAAGATTCTACTTTATCTAGAGCAACCTGTGCAATGACCCCTGCAACATCTGCTTCTACACATTGATCTTCTACCAACCAACAATCTCCTTTTACCTGCTCCTTCTTTCCATCAATCAGACCATTCGTGCTATTTAGTTTCTCCATTCATAGCTTACTTTCTTCTGCCATTGCTATACTCTCCACTCAATCTGAAACCCCTGAGAGTGACTTGTAATAAAAAACACTACCAGATCTGAAACCACCTGTTAGTCAACCCAACATAAATCTTTGATACCACTTGATGGTATCAGCTCTTGAACCTACAACCAGGCTCTGATACCAACTTGTCAGGATCTTGCTCCTCAATTAGAGCACATATGATTACTTCTTGTATTAGCAACTAAACACAGAATTTACCCAGAATCAATAAGTAACTAGAAATATGAAACAACACAGGAATGTGAGAGATAATACACAATTGTATTAATAATCACTCAGAAGAATATACAATAAATAAGATGCCACTTCTTCTTCCACCTCAAAGGCTCGCCACACCTCAAGACCTTCTTCTGTCTCTCACTCGGTCCCAACAATCAACTCCAATACATAATTGATGTTCACCTCTCCAACCAGTCATTAACACGCTGCCAGTACATCAAGTACACCACCGTAATCCAAGTAGATCTCCTTCTCTCTGCTGCTACCTACAAATCACTAGACCTTACTCACCATTGTAGATCTCCAAAAGAAGCCATGCTCACCTGCTGACCAAGATCATACAAATACAAAGAACCCTTTTGATTCTCCAAACTAGCACCCACACTTGGTATTGTGGCACTATAAGGAACACTCCATTGCTCTTTTCTCTCAGAAGGAGCTTATTTAGCTCTCTTACTCTCTAGCTACAAGTTTACAATACAACCCATGAGTCCATATATAGATCTCATGCTTACAATAATTAGACTATCTTAATTACAATAATTAGACGCGCAACTCAAGACTATGACTAGCCTTTAACATGCAAACTAACAGTCCAAAAATAGACTCTCCAAAATCAACATGCAAACTGCATGTTTACGTACAGGCTGCCGACGTTGGCACCTTCATGACTGATGTCGACCGACTGGTAACCGACGTCAGTTGCTTCTTTACTGTTGTATGACTGACGTCGGCTGATTAGACCGACGTCGATTGCCCTGCAACTCTCTGCAACCTCTGTAACTTCTCTTATTTGCATCCTGGTGAAGCTTTTAGCTCCACAACCTAACAATCTCCCACTTAGAAATAAATAGCTGCACCTGTACCTATACCTGTACACCGTCTAAATTATTCCCTGGCTTGTATCCCTCTTTAAGCTCAACTCTGAAGACCAACCACCACACAACCTGTGATGCTATACCTATCATCTAAGTAACCTGCCACATCTGAACCTACAACTCCATGTAGTGAAGACCTTGACCCTGCATAACAAGAATCCCTGCTACTGATCCCTCTCAGATACCTGAGAATCCACTAAACTGCCCTCCAGTACTCCTTCCCCGAATTGGCTCCATACTTTTTGACAACTCCCACTGCTTGGGAAAACTCAGGTCTACACTAGACCTCATGTGATTTTGAACCCTGTTCTAAGCTCAGCTTGAACTATCTAGCCCTTGGTGTGCTTTATGATTTTGCATCCTGCATCATGAACCCCGCCAACACCGTCTTCACACCAGCTCCCACTAGAGATAAAATCTCCATGTCTCTTATGCCAAAGAATTTCACTGCTCCAAATTCTTCATGACATACCTCTGAACTAACCTTACCTTTAGCTTAGCAAAACCCTGTATGTATAAACCTCCTCCAAACTCATTCTCCACATACAATAACAAGATAATGTTGTGACTATCATCTACCTGGTAAGATAAACACAATAATTATACTGACATTGACAAAAGCTCTGCTTTGTCATCTCCCTGGTACCACCTGTTAGCTCTATACCTATAGCTTCCTCAAGACCATATACCTTGGCCTTCTGTCTCACATATCCATCCACTCTCTTTTTTAATTTGGGAATCCATTCCGTCTCTCAGTGCTTACTTCCAGCTGACAACTCCACCAACAAATACGTATTTGGTTCTTCTCCAAGGACTCACACTCCTCATCCATGCCAAGCTCCCACTGTATCTGGATTCTACCTGCATTGCCTCTTCACGTCTTCCTATTCTTGACCATCAATAAGCAATATAAAGAAGGTGAACAACGAATATGAGGTTCACTTACCCTTTCTAACCTCCATATGAGCGTTTGAGACTTGTTGACAGCTTGCTGTCCGTCCAATATCCGTTTTAGTGACCGATCTCAGCCATCTCCCAGTCTACTCCCGACTGATGTCAGTTCCCTGCACTGACCCTGACTACCGACGTTGTTTCCCTGGCTGATGCCGATATCCCTTCTGCCGACGTTGGTTCCTTCATGACCGACATCGGTCTTCCTGTTGCCAATGTCAGTTACTGTATGACCGATGCCGGTACCTGTGTTCGCCTGTGAGTGATAACTTTTTACCCGTGAGCTCTCCATGGATCAAAATCTTGTTCAAATAAACACAACTCTACTCAAAATAATTTAGTTCCCTCACCTCATCTCTATCCGTCATCTCTTCCATGAACACCAAGGCTTTTTAGTTCTTTAGCTTGTCAAAAACATCTGTCTTCCGCTTAAGAACATGCATTCCCCTCCTACATATGTGACCAAGCCTACGAAGCCACATCTCTGTAACAAAAGGTGAATCAGTAATATAAGTAGATAGGTAAAGGATACCTACTTTCTTACCACCATCTAATTCAAGTGCATCTGCTATGAGAATTACAGTGCATCTTTCATCACCCAAATTTTTTGAAGAAATTAGACTCATCCCCAAGACTGGTACCTGCATGACCTCCTTCAACACTTGCATGTTATATGTCTGCAATTTTAGCTTCACTTCCCCTTCGTCAATAATCTGACAAGGCTCTCCAACCCCTAAATAAATCTCTCCAAAGTCTCCAAAGACATACCCATGAAAAGATGCTCTATTTTGGGCTGCATGGAAAGAGGCAAAAGAATCTGTAAACAAAGATTCTACTTTATCTAGAGCAACCTGTGCAATGACCCCTGCAACATCTGCTTCTACACATTGATCTTCTACCAACCAACAATCTCCTTTTACCTGCTCCTTCTTTCCATCAATCAGACCATTCGTGCTATTTAGTTTCTCCATTTGTAGCTTACTTTCTTCTGCCATTGCTATACTCTCCACTCAATCTGAAACCCCTGAGAGTGACTTGTAATAAAAAACACTACCAGATCTGAAACCACCTGTTAGTCAACCCAACATAAATCTTTGATACCACTTGATGGTATCAGCTCTTGAACCTACAACCAGGCTCTGATACCAACTTGTCAGGATCTTGCTCCTCAATTAGAGCACATATGATTACTTCTTGTATTAGCAACTAAACACAGAATTTAACTAGATTCAATAAGTAACTAGAAATATGAAACAACACAAGAATGTGAGAGATAATACACAATTGTATTAATAATCACTCAGAAGAATATACAATAAATAAGATGCCACTTCTTCTTCCACTTCAAAGGCTCGCCACACCTCAAGACCTTCTTCTATCTCTCACTCGGTCCCAACAATCAACTCCAATACATAATTGATGTTCACCTCTCCAACCAGTCAGTAACACGCTGCCAGTACATCAAGTACACCACCGTAATCCAAGTAGATCTCCTTCTCTCTGCTGCTACCTACAAATCACTAGACCTTACTCACCATTGTAGATCTCCAAAAGAAGCCATGCTCACCTGCTGACCAAGATCATACAAATACAAAGAACCCTTCTGATTCTCCAAACTAGCACCCACACTTGGTATTGTGGCACTATAAGGAACACTCCATTGCTCTTTTCTCTCAGAAGGAGCTTATTTAGCTCTCTTACTCTCTAGCTACAAGTTTACAATATAACCCATGAGTCCATATATAGATCTCATGCTTACAATAATTAGACTATCTTAATTACAATAATTAGACGCGCAACTCAAGACTATGACTAGCCTTTAACATGCAAACTAACAGTCCAAAATAGACTCTCCAAAATCAACATGCAAACTGCATGTTTACGTACAGGCTGCCGACGTTGGCACCTTCATGACTGATGTCGACTGACTGGTAACCGACGTCAGTTGCTTCTTCACTGTTGTATGACTGAAGTCGGCTGATTAGACCGACGTCGGTTGCCCTGTAACTCTCTGCAACCTCCGTAACTTCTCTTATTTGCATCCTGGTGAAGCTTTTAGCTCCACAACCTAACAATCTCCCACTTGGAGATAAACAGCTGCACCTGTACCTATACCTGTACACCGTCTAAATTATTCCCTGGCTTGTATCCCTCTTTAAGCTCAACTCTGAAGACCAACCACCACACAACCTGTGATGCTATACCTATCATCTAAGTAACCTGCCACATCTGAACCTACAACTCCATGTAGTGAAGACCTTGACCCTGCATAACAGGAATCCCTGCTACTGATCCCTCTCAGATACCTGAGAATCCACTAAACTGCCCTCCAGTACTCCTTCCCCGAATTGGCTCCATACTTTCTGACAACTCCCACTGCTTGGGAAAACTCAGGTCTACACTAGACCTCATGTGATTTTAAACCCTATTCTAAGCTCAGCTTGAACTGTCCAGCCCTTGGTGTGCTTTCTGATTCTGCATCCTGCATCATGAACCCCGCCAACACCGTCTTTACACCAGCTCCCACTGGAGATAAAATCTCCATGTCTCTTATGCCAAAGAATTTTGCTGCTCCAAATTCTTCATGACATACCTCTGAACTAACCTTACCTTTAGCTCAGCAAAACCCTGTATGTACAAACCTGCTCCAAACTCATTCTCCACATACAGTAACAAGATAACGTTGTGACTATCATCCACCTGGTAAGATAAACACAATAGTTATACTGACATTGACAAAAGCTCTGCTTTGTCATCTCCCTGGTACCACCTATCAGCTCTATACCTGCAGCTTCCTCAAGACCATATACCTTGGCCTTCTGTCTCACATATCCATCCACTCTCTTTTTTAATTTGGGAATCCATTCCGTCTCTCAGTGCTTACTTCCAGCTGACAACTCCACCAACAAATACGTATTTGGTTCTTCTCCAAGGACTCACACTCCTCATCCATGCCAAGCTCCCACTGTATCTGGATTCTATCTGCATTGCCTCTTCACGTCTTCCTATTCTTGACCATCAATAAGCAATATAAAAAAGGTGAACAACGAATATGAGGTTCACTTACCCTTTCTAACCTCCGTATGAGCGTTTGAGACTTGTTGACAGCTTGCTGTCTGTCCAATATCCGTTTTAGTGACCGATCTCAGCCATCTCCCAGTCTACTCCCGATTGATGTCGGTGCCCTACACTGACCCTGACTACCGACGTCATTTCCCTAGCCGATGCCGGTATCCCTTCTGCCGACGTCGATTCCTTCATGACCGACATCAGTCTTCTTGTTGCTGACGTCGGTTACTATATGACTGACATCGGTACCTGTGTTCACTTGTGAGTGATAACTTTTTACTCGCAAGCTCTCCATGGATCAAAATCTTGTTCAAATAAACACAACTCTGCTCAGAATAATTTAGTTCCCTCACCTGATCTCTGTCCGTCATCTCCTCTATGAACACCAAGGCTTTCCAGTTCTTTAGCTTGTCAAAAACATCTATCTTCCGCTTAAGAACATGCATTCCCCTCCTACATATGTGACCAAACCTATGAAGCTACATCTCTGTAACAAAAGGTGAATCAGTAATATAAGTAGATAGGTAAAGGATACCTACTTTCTTACCACCATCTAATTCAAGTGCATCCACTGTGAGAGTTACAGTGCATCTCCCATCACCCAAATTTCTTGAATAAATTAGACTCATCCCCAAGACTGGTACCTGCATGACCTCCTTCAACACTTGCATGTTATATGTCTGCAATTTTAGCTTCACTTCCCCTTCGTCAATAATCTGATAAGGCTCTCCAACCCCTAAATAAATCTCTCCAAAGTCTCCAAAGACATACCCATGAAAAGATGCTCTATTTTGGGCTGCATGGAAAGAGGCAAAAGAATCTGTAAACAAAGATTCTACTTTATCTAGAGCAACCTGTGCAACGACCCCTGCAACATCTGCTTCTACACGCTGATCTTCTACCAACCAACAATCTCCTTTTACCTGCTTCTTCTTTCCATCAATCAGACCATTCGTGCTATTCAGTTTCTCCATTCGTAGCTTACTTTCTTCTGCCATTACTATACTCTCCACTCAATTTGAAACCCCTGAGAGTGACCTGTAATAAAAAACACTACCAGATCTGAAACCACCTATTAGTCAACCCAACATAAATCTCTGATACCACTTGATGGTATCAGCTCTTGAAGCTACAACCAGGCTCTGATACCAACTTGTCAGGATCTTGCTCCTCAATTAGAGCACATATGATTACTTCTTGTATTAGCAACTAAACATGGAATTTAACCAGAATCAATAAGTAACTAGAAATATGAAACAACATAGGAATGTGAGAGACAATACACAATTGTATTAATAATCACTCAAAAAAATATACAATAAAGAAGATGCCACTTCTTCTTCCACCTCAAAGGCTCGCCACACCTCAAGACCTTCTTCCCTCTCTCACTCGGTCCCAACAATCAACTCCAATACAGAATTGATGTTCACCTCTCCAACCAGTCAGTAACACGCTGCCAGTACGTCAAGTACACCACCGTATTCTAAGTAGATCTCTTGCTCTCTGCTGCTACCTGCAAATCACTAGACCTTACTCACCATTGTAGATCTCCAAAAGAAGCCATGCTTACCTGCTGACCAGGATCATACAAATATGAAGAACCCTTCTGATTCTCCAAACCAGCACCCACACTTGGTACTGTGGCACTAGGAGGAACACTCCATTGCTCTCTTCTCTCAGAAGGAGCTTATTTAGCTCTCTTACTCTCTAGCTACAAGTTTACAATACAACCCATGAGTCCATATATAGATCTCATGCTTACAATAATTAGACTATCTTAATTACAATAATTAGACGCGTAACTCAAGACTATGACTAGCCTTTAACATGCAAACTAACAGTCCAAAAATAAACTCTCCAGAATCAACATGCAAACTGCATGTTCACGTACAGGCTACCGACGTCGGCACCTTCCTGACCGATGTCGGCCGACTGGTAACCGACGTCGGTTGCTTCTTCACTGCTGTATGACCGACGTCGGTTGCCTTGCAACTCATTCTGCAACTCTCCGCAACCTTCGTAACCTCCGTAACTTCTCTTATTTGCATCCTGGTGAAGTTTTTAGCTCCACAACCTAACAATCTTAATGGATCCATGGAGGCCTAAGTACATGGCCCCTTTAATATTCCCTAAGCTAAGGGTCACTTAAAGTTGCATGTCATTCATAAAGTGCGGACTCGTGCACGTTATAAATAAAAGAGTACAATCTTATAGGATCCATGGAGGCCTCCCTTTGGGCTAAAAGTGAAAATATATTTTCTATGATATGTAACATATATTATTTAGCATTAAGGGGTATAGACATAATTAGTTTTCTAATTTTATTTCTCCAAAGTACAAAGAAAAAACCTGCCTGTTCATGACAATTCGTTCAATATCCTGAATGAAAAATTCAAACAAATGCCATATAGTCAGAAAATTACGTGTGCCTACAAAATTGAGAATAAAAATGGAGCCTTGGCTGTAAGCCTGCACATCCCTAAAAAGTGAATATATATATATATATATATATTCAACAAACTATATATATTTGACAAGATGTTTCATTATGATTTTAGTATTCTAAAATTCTATTTTGCCAACTCTAACAGTTAGGCTATCTAGGAAAAATCAGATTCTTTACCATTTTTTATTTTATATATATATAAAATTCAATCAATGGTTTGTAAGTGTATTTTGTGCATTAAATTATATATTACGATTAAAAAAATAATATGTCATAAATATATACATCATAACAAAATAATAAATTGTAAATTTGTTAATAATTTCTCATTTAATATATATTATATCTTATAAAATAAGAAACTGTTGTTTAAATAAATATTATATTTTTATTAAAAAATAACAATAAAAAAATATATTATAGATACACCAAAAATTGGCAACAATGATTAATTTAAAATTCCATTTAGATAAATATTGTATTCTTATTAAATATATATATATATATATATATATATATATATATATATATATATATATATATATATTATAGATATATTGAAAAATTGACAAACATGATTAATTTAAAATTTCACGTTTGAAGTTTTGAACTTGTAATTGCTTGATTTTAACTTTATACTGAAAATGTTGAAATTTCATGTTTGAGGTTCTGACCTAATCGGTTCATTTTAATTGTTTGATTTTAATTTTAAATTGAGAATGTTGGTCTAATAAATATTTAACTTTTTTTGAAATTCTCTGGCTTTTTTTGCATCTTCGGGGCAATTGCTAGTTATATGCAAGTGTGGAGTAAAATTGTGAAAAATAAAAACAAGTTTGAAAAATTAACGGATCTGTGGACTTGGTTAAGTTCATTGTGAAACATAAAGTATACCCATGGAGATATTAAACTAAATTAAAAATATTAACTTGTTCATAGAGTATTTTAAAGTCACGGTTTAAAAAAAATCATGCTTTATTCCATTACCTCGTTGCCATTGGATGGTTGCCATTTGTTGGCTTTTGATCACAATTTATTAAAGTAGTTTGTTTCATATGGTTTTTAATATGTTTTGAATTTAAAGATGGTCAATTTATTTATTATGTAGGGGTCAGTGAAAAGATAAAGTATACATGAAAAGGAAATGTATTGATGTGTGGAAGACTTATTAGAATATGTTATTTTCATGCTTGTTAGGTTTTAGATAGTTTTTCATCTTTTTTTAGTTTTGTCCTTTGTGTGGATTTATTCCACATTGATTAGTTAGGTTTGTTTCTTATTTTTCCTTCCCTACTTATGCAAGGTCTCTTTATTGTACTTGCATATCTTATTTTGAATATCTTATGATTTGCCTTATCTTTACATTTCATCTTTGTACCTTCTTGTGATGCTTTTATTGTGAATGCTTTAGTTTTGTGGGTTCTTGGAATGGTCTTATTTCTCATTATTTATATGGTATTAGAGCTTTGAAGGATTTCAACCATCCATTTATTTGTTGTATTTTTTAGATAATTCTAAATATCATATGATTTGTTTTGTCTTTGCAGTTCATCTTTGCAGCGTCTTATGATGCTTTTGTTGTGAATGGTTCAAATTCATGAGTTCTTGAAATGGTCTTATTTCTCATTCCTTATATGGTATCAAAGCATTGAAGTGTTTCAACCATCCATTTGTTTGTTGTATATTTTAGATAATTCTATAGATTTCAGCACTATTCTTGTCTTTGGCTTCTTCTTTTGGTGCATTAGAGCATTGGATAATTAAGATCTAGAGGAAGATATTCTTGTTCTCATTTCATTCTTCCCAAGTCAGTGTTGGAATTGGTGATTGACACCATCTGCTATCTTTTTTGTCTAGTGCATTCGATAGGATAAGATCTGCTTTTTATGGACTGTATTGGAGACCAACATAAGTGCATTAGAAGATCCTTTTGTTTGCATATATGTACTATATTCCTTTGGCGTCCTGCCTATTTGATGCATTAGAGTGTTAAAGATCTGCATGGTTTTTTCTTTGAGACCTGCATTCCATTTACAAACAGATCTGGTTGATATCCCTTTGGTGTCCTTTTTTTATTATCTGCATGGAGTTGTTTTTTGGACTGCATAGAGGTTAGGCATCGTATCAAGATAGTGTGGAGGTCAACATGAAGGAAAGGAAGTCTCACATCTTGGATATTCTCTTCTAGCTTGCATTTTTTCTCCATTCTTCTCTTATCCATAACTACCACTCCTTGGACATCCATCAGCTCCCCATTCTCTGTTGGCAAGCTAACTCAAAATACATTCTTTTCTAGATCTGTTCTAGTTGAGCAAGCCTCTATCCTTGACATTTTTCTCAGACTGACAGACCTATCCCAGCACATTGGCAACCCCTTACAGCGATATTCTGATTCTTGGTGCCCAATCAAACCTTTGGTGCCCAATTAGACCTAGAGATTCCTTGGTTAGAAAAATTCTTCCTCTTGGTGGCATCCCATTTGCTTGATCAAACACCTTCTAGGACACAAACAACAGTAATTATTTTTTTTGCCCTCTTAAAAAATAGATGTTTTATCCATTATTTATTTTTAATAGCTATATTTATTACTTTAAGAGGAAGTATCTTTCACTAGCATGCACATAAGGGTCACCAGTAGATTATTTCCCCCCTTTTGTTAGCTTGAAAACATTCATGGTAAAATTTTGGTTCCAAAGAGTGATTGGAAAGCTAGGTTCATCACCAATTTGGTCACAGAAATCTATGTATGGTGTAATTATTATTAATTTTGACCCATTTACAAAAATTCATAAACCCTATAAATTTTGAACCGTAACTCAAAATTGAGTTCTTTTTTTTCAAAAGTTTATGGTTTTCAATTATCTATCCATTAGTGTCATCTATTTGTAAAAATGCACTACTTTATAAAGTGCCAAATTTGAGTGGAGGGCTCAATACAAATCTTTTAAAGGTTTATCTCAATACCAATTTGTGCACCCTTTTTGCATTATTTCTGCTCATTGGTGATTTTCTAGCATGGATTCTTAATTTGGTTTAGATCGATGTGAGATTTTAACTACACATAACTACTATACATGGAGACCTATAATAGAAACAATCATTAAACACAAAGGATTATTGTCCCTACTGAATGAAGTTCAACCATAGTTCACTAGAGAATATGAAAAATTTTAACACCAATTTAAATTTGAAGTGTATAGGTTTGATTGGAGGTTATGTGAGTGATATTATTTTGTTTCATTTGGGTAAATGTTATTCTCCATTCAAAATATGGGCTAAACTAAAGTCTTTATTTGGGAAAGTAGATCACATGGGAGCCATGCAACTTGAATTCGAAATTACTTCTCTCAATCCTAAAGATTTTCCCTCTATTTTAGACTATCTCACTAAGTTTAAAAACTTGTTGACAAAATTGAAGGAGAGTGCATAAGATAAGAAATATGAAGAGTGTGTGCACCTGATTCTATCTAATTTGAAAGGTCCATTCCAAATCTTTGCTTCTACCTTTTTCTTTAGCATGGTTTCCTTAGGTGTCATATTTCAAATGTCTATTTTCAAGTTAGTCTATGAAAGATTTACTAGGGAGGAATCTAAATTGTCTCACCTTTAGTCTTCCACCTCTCAAAAAGTATCAGTAGCATCTAATCCTACGAACAAAGGAAAATCAAAGAGTAAATCCAAGAACACTCTTCCATCTCAAAGTGCCCCTAAACCCAATTATTCTAAAGCCAAGTCATCTTCTAAATCCAATAATAAGTCTAGCCTTTCATGCTCTTTTTGTGGGGGGACTGGTCATGAAGAATCTAGGTGTTTTAAGAGAATGAAAGCCTTGGATGATGCAGCCAAAAAACATAAGATTTCTATCTTCACTCCACCCAATGAACATAGTAAAACACTTAATGTTATTGGGAGATATCAATCACCTATTTCAGATAATTGAGTCATAGATTTTGGTGCTTCTCACCACATGACTTCTTTTAAGGAATATTTTGTATCTCTTGGTTTGAGTTCTACTTCTAACATTGATGTTGGAGATTATTCCTTTGTTAGTCTATGAAAGATTTACTAGGGAGGAATCTAAATTGTCTCACCTTTAGTCTTCCACCTCTCAAAAAGTATCAGTAGCATCTAATCCTACGAACAAAGGAAAATCAAAGAGTAAATCCAAGAACACTCCTCCATCTCAAAGTGCCCCTAAACCCAATTATTCTAAAGCCAAGTCATCTTCTAAATCCAATAATAAGTCTAGCCTTTCATGCTCTTTTTGTGGGGGGACTGGTCATGAAGAATCTAGGTGTTTTAAGAGAATGAAAGCCTTGGATGATGCAGCCAAAAAACATAAGATTTCTATCTTCACTCCACCCAATGAACATAGTAAAACACTTAATGTTATTGGGAGATATCAATCACCTATTTCAGATAATTGAGTCATAGATTTTGGTGCTTCTCACCACATGACTTCTTTTAAGGAATATTTTGTATCTCTTGGTTTGAGTTCTACTTCTAACATTGATGTTGGAGATTATTCCTTTATTTATATTAAGGGAAAGGGTGATATACAACTTGATGGTGTCCACATCAATGATGCACTATATGTTCCTGACATCACTACAAATTTATTTTTTATTTATTAAATCTGTTAGTTTGGTCAAGGTAAGATAGTGAATTTCACACCATAGGGGGTTGAAGTTAGAGCATTGATAGAGCCTCATACACTCATTACACAGGGTGTTATTGATCATAGTTCTCAACTCTATTACTTTGAGGTTTTTGATGATACTCCTCATTAGGGACTTGTTTAGTCTCTCATGGAGATTTTGAAAGCTTTAGGATGAGAAATTTGGATATCTTAATTGTAGATACTTGAAGGAGTTGAGAACTCATGGTATGGTTGATGTTATTCCTACAATTTCATGTCTTGATATAGTTTTCCCTAGTTGTGCATTAGGGAAACGACATCAAGATCCATTTCCCAAGGGCAGTCCAAGAGATCTAATTCACCACTTGAACTTGTGCATTGTGATTTGATGGTATTTCCTACTCCTTTTAATAGAACTAAGTATGCACTTAATTTTATTAATAATTTCTCGAGGCATACTTGGTTTTATTTTCTCAAGTACAAAAGTGATGTTTTTTCACACTTCAAAATCTTTAAGGCTTTGGTCAAGAAATATTCTTCTAGTTACATCAAGAAGCTTCATAATGATAATGGGGGGGATTACTTCAGTAAAGAGTTCTCTAATTTTTTGGTAGCTCACGATATTATTCACTAGAATTCTATTCCACATACTCCATAATAGAATGGCTTAACAGAATGGAAGAGCTAAACTTTGAAGGAGATGGCTAATTGCATGATGCATTCATGAGATTTACCTCCTATCTATTGGGAAAGAATAGTTAATTGTGAGAATTAAATTCAAAATCTTACACCGAACAACACTTGAACATTTGAATCTAGAGGGGGCTTAGTTTGGAACCAATCCTAATGTCTCATTGTTACATCCCGATTTCACCCTAAGTTTTATAATTTTTGAATCCATGGATTATTATGTTTATCATTTGATTTTTATTCCTTTGATTGAGATTTATCACATATATTGGTGTTCTTTGCACTTTATAATTCATATTCTAAGCTTTTGTAGTTGTTGTTTTTTATACAAGTACAATCCATGCAAATCCAAATGAGTATGGCAGGCCAAATCACCTAAATGATCAAAGAGTGATTAAAAAGCTTGGGCCAACCAAATTTTTGAAGGGAGGTTTGCTTTATGATGAACATATTGATGATTCCAATTCCTCTTGGTTTTATTTGGATGAACTAGCTACATGTTTTTTCACCAACCAATATCCTATTGCAAAATCTATAATGTGTAAAATAATGGACTACAAAGGCAAATGTCTTGGTATCTATGAATAAGGTAACATTGAACTAATAAACATAAAATCCAATGAAGGGAAGACTGGTATACGATTTAATACACTTAATGTCCATCTAAAAAACTCTCAAAGTGATTCTTCTAGTGATTTTGGAGATGATTCATCAGGCAACAAGATGGGTTCCATCATTAGTCACTTTGAAGATCTAACATTTACCAATCTTTTCCATGAACATGTCATCTTAACACTTGACCTCACATATCCTTATTTAATCCATTGGGATCAAACATCCATGCCTCAATTTGACTACTTCCAAAATGATGAAGCATTAATTGAGTTCTTAAAAATAAGGGATCAAATTCCTATTGGTGACCATAAGAAAGGTTTCTTCATACAACTATCAGATTTAACATATTTTGGAGAACAAAGATCACATTAATTTATTAATTCTGCATCAACATCAAAACAAAGAGAGGTAGATATATATTTCCATCTTCCCATACCATCTCAAGCCTACAAAGATGAATCTAGTTTGCTTATTGAGGAAACCATTCCTATAAACATTGGAAGTAAGAATGACCCAAAAATTGTAAAATTAGCTATCTCACTCAGTTCAGAGGAAAGGGAAATATTTACATTATTGCTTCATGAATTTTCTAATGTATTCACATGGTCTTATGCAGGTATGTCAGGACTAGATCTAGAATTGGTAGTTCAACATCTTGTAGTACACCTAGATACGAAGCCAGTCAAACAAAAACTTAAAAAAATGCATCCCAAAATAGCACTATTTGTCAAATAAGAGCTAAAGAAATAGTTGGTAGTAGGATTTATATACCCTATTGATTATTCAGATTGGATATCAAATATTTTACCAGTATCTAAGAAACTATCATGGATTAGAGTATGCACAGACTTCCGTGATATCAATAAAGCATGTCCAAAAAATGATTTCCCATCACCCAATATAGATATGATAGTTGACTCTACTACAAGCCATGACATGTTATCCTTAATAGATGGATTATTTGGTTATAATTAGATTAAAATTGATGAAGAAGATCAACATAAAACAACTTTTACAACTCTATGGGGCACATTTTTCTACTAGGTAATGCCTTTTGGGTTGAAAAATGCACGTGCTATATATCAGAGGGCAATGATAGTTATCTTTCATGACATGATAAGTGATATTATGGAAGACTATGTGGATGACATTTTGGCCAAATCTAAATCAAGAGCAGACCATCCTTAGGTGCTTCATCATATTTTGAAAGAATGTGAGAATATAACATGTGATTAAATCCAAAGAAGTGTGTATTTGGTGTTACATCAGGGAAGTTATTAGGGTTTATTATTTCACAGTGTGGTATTGAAGTTGACCCCTCTAGAGTTTCAAATATCATAGATATGTCACCACCCAAGAATATTAAATAGCTAAGGAGCTTACAAGGGAAGGATACAAGCCATTAGAAGATTTATCTCACAACTTGCAAATATCTGTCATCCATTAACATTCTTGTTGAAAAATGATTCCATTTTAACTTGGACAGAATATTGTGAAAAGGCATTTAATACTATCAAGCAATATCTTTCCAATCCACTAGTTTTGATGTCACCAGTAGCTGGTAGGTCATTTTGCTATATATCTCTGCTACACAATATGCTAGAGCATTACTAGCGCAACTTGATGACAATGGAAAATAAGAGAAGTATATAATTTAAGAAAAACCTTGATATCTTATGAATTAAATTACTCTCAGATGAAAAAAGCTTGTCTTGCAGTAGTTTTTGCTTCTCAAAAGTTATGACATCACATGCTTAACAATCACACAAAAATCATTGCTAAAATTGACCCCCTTAAGTATCTTTTATCTAAAACATCTCTAACAGGTAGGATGGTTAAGTGGGTCATGTTACTTAGTGAGTTTGATCTCGAGTATGTTAATAAAAAATAATCAAGGGTCAGGTTCTTGTAGATATTTTAGCAGAAGCACCACTTCATAGAAAGGCACCAATTATTACAGAATTCTTTGATGATGCAATTATGTCCATTGATAAATCCTTGCTTTGGCAAAGTTTATTTGATGGCTCTTTTACAAATCATGGTTATGGGGCTGGTATCTTATTAGTGACACTTGGTGGCAATTGTATACCTAAGGCATTTCATATTGAACTCCCATGCACAAACAATATAGCAAAGTATGAAGGTTTAATCACAGGTCTCAAGATCAAAATTTAGTGGGGCATTCAAGATCTCCTTATTTTTGGAGACTCCAAGATCATTATCAATCAAGTAACTAATGAATTCCAAACATGTGATGACAAACTCATACCTTATAAGAGAATGGTGGATATCTTGATCAAATATTTTGAATACATCTAGTTTGAACAAGTGCATCAAATCAATAATAAAGTAGTAGATGCTATGGAAACAATAGGCTTCTTGATGGATTTAAACACTAAGCATAACAAGTTTTTGGTTGAGTACTTATGAGTACCTACTTATGACAACCAAAATCAGAAATGGTTTGTGAGATCATTGGCCCCTCCTCACCATGGTCCTCAGATATATATGCATACATTTCCAGTAATATGCTACCATCTAACGTATCCTCAAACCAATACAAGTCCTTCATCCAAAGAACATCATGTTACACAATCCTTGGTAATACTTTATATCATCAAGGCTATGATGGAACTCTTCTACGTTGTTTAAATTTTGATGATTCTTCTATGGCTATTTGAGAAGTTCATGAGGGAATTTGTGGGTCACATTCAAGTGGAATTATCTTGGCTAAAAAACTTCTCTGAGTTGGTTATTATTGGCCAACAATGGAATCTGACTCATGCACATATGTCAAAAAATGTATGCCTTATCAAAAACATGGAGATCTTATTCATAGTCCTTCACACGCCTTGTAGCCTATAACAACACCTTGGCCATTTTCCACATGGGGGTTAGATATCATAAGAAAGATTAATCCTAGCTCTTTTGATGGGCATAAGCATATTATCACCGCCATTGAGTATTTTATGAAGTGGGTAGAAGCAATGCCATTAACTTATGTGACTAGAAAACAAATTTCCAAGTTTATCCTTCACCATATTATTTGTTGCTTTGGTATTCCATCCAGTCTTATTTCTAATAATGGCAAATCCTTCAAAAATAAAACTATAAAATCCCTTTGTCCTACATACCATATAAAACACAAATGGTCCATACCCTATTACCCACAAGGAAACGACCAAGCCAAGGTAACAAATAAGAATATTTTATGCATTCTTAAGAGAGTTGTCAATGAATTTGGTCATGACTGATATACTCAACTATACCCTGCCCTTTGGGCATATCATACAAGTATTCACACACCCATGGGGGTAAACCCTTATTCCCTTATTTATGGTAGCGAGTCTATTATGCCTATTGAGGTTGAGATTTCATCACTCAGAATATCTTTGTAACAGATCATAGATGAGGAATCATATCGAAGTCATGCTTAAGCAAGCTCAATCTCTTAGATGCAAAATGACTTAATGCTTTAAATCACCTTCAAGTTTACCACAATCACATTCATCGTAGCTAAAAAAATGGATTAAAGCCAGATAGTTTGAAATTGGAGATCTTGTTCTGAAGGAAAATCAATGAAACACTAATGCTGATAGAGAAAAGAAAGGAAAATTTGAACCTAATTGGTTAGGTCCATACATCGTCATAGCCAAATATGGATCTGGAGCTTATAAGTTGGCCACAGAAGATAGAGAGGAGATTGATGAGCCTATGAACATAATGCACCTGAAGAGATTCTATGATTATTTTTTTTTGGCTCTCTATGCTATTATTGATCTATTGAAAAAATTTAAAATTTAAAATTATATATATATATATATATATATATATATATATATATATATATATATCAGGGTCCTTGAACACTATTGAACTAGCTTTTATCATGGTACTTATCCAAAGCATCATGGACATGGTTTTCACTTGTGGACATTCCATGTACACATGTTTATATATATATATATATATATATATATATATATATATAAACATGTGTACATGGAATGTCCACAAGTGAAAACCATGTCCATGACGCTTTGGATAAGTACCATGATAAAAGCTAGTTCAATAGTGTTCAAGGACCCTGATAACATATCCAAATCCCTTGGAATCCCATGCCAAACCTCAGGTGAGATATGAGTGATCAAACTGGCTAATTCAAGCTTGTTCTTACCCTTTTGCATGCTTAAGTTGGTTCCTGGGCCAAAAGTGAACTTATTGATGGTTTCCTCTAAATTTTTTAGATTAAAAACCTCTATATAATCCAAAATAACATGTTATATATATTTTTAGTTCTTTTCTCATGCTAAAATTTTGAATGGCTTCTCATTCGAAACTAGGTTCATCATGCCTAGTAAGCATCATGTGTAAAAGTCATTATCTATAACTACTCCTTTTGGTTGGGGGCATGATACTTGTACTAATTCCATTGCATAAATCCATTTTTGTCATTTTGTTTCCCTTATAAGCATTTGTCAAAATCCCCAGTTGTAATTGCATTTGCACAACCAGTATTCTTGCTCATAGTTTGAGAGATTGACTTCCATAATATTTCCATTCAAAACATTAGAAAATTACAAAAAAAAATCAAAAAAAATTCAAAAAAAATCCCAAAAATAATTTCAAAAAAAAAAAAAAAGCACAAAAACATCAACAAAATTTGCAAAAAATACCTAAAAAAACATTCATAAAACATAAAAAGAAAAATAAAACGAGTCCAAACAAAGCAACCAAAAAAAAAACCAAATCACTCATTCACATATTCTACAGTATAACCATAATATCCATTGCCCTTTCCTTCCATTTTTTTGTTCATTAGGTGGGTCACTTGTGCATCATTTTCATCATACACTTTGTTTGCCTCATCAACTATCCATTTTTTCATTACTTATCATATTTGGGAGAACTACATATGGTCTGATATCCACACATGGAAATTGTCTAAGTGGATTATGTAGGTAACGCTTAGAGACATGGGGTCTCTAGGGTTAGCTTGGACACCACCTTCACCATCATCCATCCCCCTTATCCTTTATCATTAGGCCTTTTTCTTTGGCTTTTTCTTCATTTATCTAGTCTTCATGCTTGCTCTTAAAACATGACTCTTCTTCCCTTCCTTGCTTCTTTCTTTGCCTTAACCATTTGTTTCATTAATTTTATCCTTTGTTTCTTTGCCTTAGCCATTTATTTGGTTATTTTATCCCTTCTTTATTTGATTTGGCCATTTGTTTGGTTATTTTAGATTTATAAATCTTATAACTCTTGGTTTTGTAAATATTTGTTTCTTTAGAATGCATTGATTTACATTTGAATCAATTAGCAATAGTCATTCTTTTACTATTATTAGTTTATGTTTATGCCTTTGTTCATGTATATCTTGTTTGTTTATCTAGATTAACTCTTGTTGTTTTACTTTCTTGTTTATTGTTGAAAAGATTATTTTATGTAACAAAAACATACATAGTATGGTTATGACTATATCATGACGTACTTTGCTTAAACAAACAAATTATTCTTCCTTTGTTTTTACATGCTTAAAACATCAAAAGTCATCATGATTATTCCATATCATCGGTGATACTATGTTTTATAGCTACATTAAAAATCAAGTTGCTCAAAATATTCCAAATTTTTTGGAATGCCAATGCAAAGAATGGAAACCCATATTATGCATAACAATCATACATCCATATATAAAATAAAATAAATAAAAATAATAATTACAATTGCATACATGCTTCATACATCCAATATGTAGGAAAGTAGAAATAGTGATATCCACATAACTCAATCAAACAATAAGTCAATATCTATAGTCCATGAATACTAAAGTCATCATGTCTATATATATCAAAATGTGTTTATACAATAGATACATCATGTGTATACATCTATAAAGGTCCAAAACTAAGTCTCATCCTATCCCTCAGAAGGAGTATCCAATCTATGAAAAGGATCTAGCTATCATGGTGTACCCTATGGTGGCTGCATACCTCATGAAACCTGCCTAACTGACCTCTCTAACTCTATTGGATGTATAGATCTAGCTGACATTGATCATCTCATATAATAATCTCTAAAAGATGTCTTACACTGATGTGCTAGTAGAACAGCTTCATATAAGCTCCTATAATAAGTGGCCTACTCCATAGCCCTCATCACCCTATCCAAAATAGCTAACTGACCTATCTTAACTAGCTATACCCTCACCTCTGCTAGCTCAATCCATAATTTATCTCTATCCTATTTGTATCTCTATATAAGGGATGGATAATCTAAAGTCTATGTCTTTACATCACAAGTAATATGACCTGACCTCATAATAATACCATCCATCCCATCCAAAGCATCTTATAATCTATGAATCTCACCTGTAAGTGCTGAATCTCTACCACCTACTGATCTCTAGTAGAGGCTATACCCTATAACATAGTCACCTCATGATGTAGATGATCAATCTCCCTATCCCTCACCTGAATCTCCTCCTACAATTGCTCAATTAAAGCATGCTCCTTTGAAGTCTATGAGGATCCTACAATCTCTCCTCTATCCATTTGAGGAGGTCATACTATCATATCAAGCCTTATGTCTTCATAACCTATCATGTCATGCCATGTATCCTTGTGCCCTGTGTCATCCTCCCTCTCTATATCCATAATGGGAGTGTCTCCACCTATTGGCTAATCTATGTCTAAATCCATTGCTACTCCTACCTCCTAAAGAATATTCATATCCTCTATCGAAGTAATGGAAACATCATGCATCAAGCTCATCTCAATAGCTCATCCTATAGGGAAATTTTGTTTCAGTGGCCACATGATGATCTTCACATGGAATACATGATGACCTTATGCTAAATTATTAGGAGACATGATTATATATTATAGAGATATCACCTAGATAGGGTGATGAGAGAGTTTGGTGTGAGTCAACATATATTAGTTGGGCCACATGTATTTTCATGGTTAATGACAAAGAGACCACAGTGGGGTATGACCATTGATCCAGCCATAGATGATCATAGTTGGACATAGTTACAGATTATTATATGGATTGATCATAGAGATGTCATTGATGCTAGAGTTATTTATGGGTTTTAATATTGGTGGGTATGATAGAGACCAATGATATTGACTATTCCATACACACAACCATGGATGTGGAGGTAGAGGTTGGTAGCTATCTTGAGTAGACAACCATGAGATATAGGTTTAGGAGCCTAGATCAAGAGGTATATGATAAGAGGTAGATAATGAGTATGAGGATGAGGTAAAGGATGTGGTATTGTGGCTATCCAATTTCATGATGTGTTTATTAGATATATGGAGGATATTTATATTTTGTGAGAGGTAGGGGTTGATATCGATGTTGGCACAGGGATGGCCTAGATACAAAGTAGAGAGATGGTGGAGAGACTCTAATGGTATAGTTAGAGAGTGAGGATGATAGAGAGTGAAGATGATGTAGGACATGAGATGATCATTAGAGTAACACATGACACCTAGATAGATAGATAGAGGGGATGTGGCTAGTTCTTATTGTGCTCTAATATCTCAAAAGGAACATGCACTGATTGACAAACTTTGAGAGGAGATTAGGGCTTGGGATAGAGATATTTATGGATGGCATCAAGAGGTTGAAAAATGATAGGGTGTAGTGGATGGTATAGGGGATTATACTATTGAGATCAAATTTTTACATTCTGAGGTGGATAGATTATAGGTAGTTTTAGATGGGATGGATGGGGATGGCATGGATATAGGATTGGTTACACATGATGTAGAGACCTAGATGATATATTATACAACACTGATATAATTCTATAGATAGGAGATAGAGATAATTGAGATGGATTTTGTAGAGGAAAAGGTGATATTATCTAAATATGGGCATATAGAAACTTTGGATAGAGTGATGAGGGACTTGGAGCAAGCCACATATTATAGGAGCTTGTATGAGTTGTTTGTGCCATGTTTTCAGAGGGCACCATCTTTTATGGAGTACTCTATGAGATAGTTGGCATCTATGAGATTTATTTAGCTAGTAGAGTCAAAGAGGGTATTGGGATAGGTATAACATGTGATGGGTCCTCTACAAAGCACACCGTAACATGATGAGCTATTCCTAAGACTAGACATTTACATAGACATAGACATAGGGGATATTTGATATATTTATTAATTGATGTATACATATTTTGAGATGTATCTTTTTGTATAGACACATTACATATATATATATATATATATATATATATATATATATATATATATATATATATATATATATTAATGGTGATTTATATAACTTTGGACTATGTGGAATGGACATTGATGGACATTTTTATAGGTTTACATGGATTTTATGTATGATTGACATATGTATTGATATATTTTAACATTTGTTATATTTCCTACATTTTGATTTATGCTAGCATGTTTTAATTATTTTAGCATATTTATTATGGATGTATGACTTATGTAAAGTTTGGGTGAAATATATGGATGTAGAATGTGACATAGCTACATTTATTTTTGTTTATGTTCTTTGAATTGGATTTCCAATAATATTTGAGCTTTGAGCAACCTAATTTTTAATATAGCATAAAACACATTACCATCAATGATATTTAATAATTATGATGAATGTTGATGTTTAAAGCATATGTAAAGAAAGAATAAATTGTGTAAAAGAAAATTACTTCATGATATAGTAAAACCATAACAATACTATTATTCATTTCAAAAGATAATATTTTTAAACATACACAAGACAATAAGTAAAAACAAAATGTGAAAATAAAAGATTAATCTAAATTATTTTAAACACACACTAAATGACCATGTAATCATTAATGATACACAAATAAACAAAGAGTATCTCAAAAAAAATTAATCACAATTAATAAAGTGAAGGAAATAAATATTGGAATGGCTAGAGCTAAAAAGATGTAAAATAACCAACTTAATGGCTAAGGATAAAGAAATGAATAAAATAACCAAATTAATGTCTAAGGATAAAGAAATGAATAAAATAACCAAGTGAATGGTTAGAGATAAAAAATAAACAATAAAATAATTAGAACAAAAAAAGGATGTAAAAAATTGAAAAGTTGTAAACAAAGACAATCTAAACAAGGACTAGACAATTGTAGCCAAGAGCAAGGATAAGAACCAAAAAATTAAGGGAAAAATTCAAGGATAAGCTAATCCATGTTGGGGAAATTGATGAAGGGGAAGACAGTGATCGAGCTGACCCTAGAGACCCCATGTCTCTAAGCGTTGCTTACATAATACACTTTAGATAAAGTTTACATAGGGATATCAGTCTAGATGTTGTTCTCTCAATACTGGAAGTGATGATAAAGTGAATGAGATGAAGCATTTTGAATTTTTTGATGAAAATCATGCACAAATGATCCACCCAAGAATGATCAAATGTTTTGGAAGATAGTTTAGAATGGTAGATGTGTTGATGTTTTGGAATGTTTTTGTGTTTTTTTTAATTTTTTAATTTTTTTTAATTTTGATATTTTTGTAACAATGAATATAACAAATGGTTTTCCGGTATCATGAGAAAGAGTGTAGGTTCATATATAAGAATAAAAACCCTAAACTTAGCATGTTATAGGATAAATGACTAATGACTAACAAAATGATAAACTTGGGAATACACAATAGATGACTAAAAGGTGATGCCCCTAACTAACTAGGGTAATTATAGATAATGATTTACACATGGTGCTAGAAGCCTGGTTTTCACTATGGTACTTATCCAAAGTTCTAATAATCTAGTTTTCACATTTGGATGATCTATCTACATGTTTTTACTTTTTTACTTTATTTATTTATTTATATATATATACACATATACATATATATATATATATATATACACACACACACATATATATATATACATATACATATATATATATATATATACATATATATATATATATATATATATACATATACACACACACACACACACACACACACACACACACACACATATATATATTACATTTTTATGATTTTTGGTGGATTTATCAAAATCTATACCTAATGGAAGGTCATATGATGCATAAATTTTTTGCTTTTCTAGCTTGACATCCCATGCCAACTCTAGATACTCTTTGTTGTTCTAATTAGATTTCCTCTTCAATCTTTACTTCAGTTCTATAATTTACTTTTAATAGCGCTTGACCATGATGAAGTTGTTGAGCCCACCAAGAATTATTATCAAACCATCCAAAGTGTCATTCTCTATTAGGGAATCCTTGTTGAATGAATATATCCAGATATAAGTTTATTTGGCAAAGTTACATGATAATTTTGGTATTTCTTGGGAAAACACAACTATCAAATAGACCTACATTAATATGATTAATATATATAAATATTCTAATAGTTCTTATAATCATCATGGAATTAGGATGCCTTTGTCTATAAGGACTAAAAGTGATGTTGTTAAAGAGTATAAAAAACTAACAAATATTAAGCTCCCGATATGTACAAAAACCAATATCTCTTACCCAAGTAATACTGACTAACCACCAAATAATATAAATGTAAAAATAGGATAAATCCATATTGACAATCCTTAATTCCTTGACAAATATAGCATGTTTAAACTTGATGTGAAGTGAATCAAAATTAATCTCAAAATCATGATTTAACTCGGTATAATGCCATTATACTATTTTAACATAATAGTGTGCAACATGGGAGTTAATATTATTTCTTGGATTATAATTGGGAGATCATTCCATGTCATTTCTCTCCTAGTTGACTTGATGTTTTCATTGTTTTTGATGTCATTATCATAAATCAACAAGGAGATTATTTTTTCATCTATTTGTGTATATTGATTATCTTTTGGAGCTTCAAGAAATGTTTGGTGAAGTAGCATTTCTCCAAATGGGATGCTTTCATAGATTTTTATAGATGATAGAATTGATATGTTCCCATGGTAAAAATCCAATGACATCAATTTTTATGAATTCTAATTGACATGTGCAAGTAGTGTAATGTTAATGGGAAAAGGAAGAACATTGTTTATGGAAATGGATCATACTGCTTTGATGTTATTAAAAGAACATGTATTGATGCTAGATGAAGCTTCCTCCTTACCCATAACATTATCACTAATGTTTTCAAACTTATCTACTGATAAAAATATTATTGGGACCAATGTGTATGTTATCACTAATGTTGAACCTTATTTTAATCCCAAAATAAATTGTATATTTAATTTTGATAATAAATTTGATCTTGGTTTGGATGTGGCCATATGGAAGGTATGCTGAAGTGCTTTATTACTAAATTTATTTTTCACTAACTGCTTAGAGATGTTGGATTTGGTATGAAGATATTTATATAAATGTGAAGTATTATATATTAGACTTAAGGCATATGGTGATTCAATGATGGGTAGATTAAATGATGATTTGGTGAATATAGGATGTTTGTCAAAAATAGGTATATGATCAAAAATAGTTATTTGGTTGACAATGGATGGAAGATTGTGATTTTGATTTGGAAATGAGATGGATTGATTAGGCTTAAGAGAGACCTATTGACACACCCTCAAAGCACTATTTGTAGATATGAATAGATGTGGGTTCATTCTAATGTACTTTACATTAGCCAAATCTTAGCTAGTGTAGTGAGGGATGTTGGGACTATAACTAGTGGATGGGAAATTTGTATGATTTTGAAAAATAGGGTCACTAGTGATAGGATGATGTTGTTGTGGAATTTTTTTTGGATTCACTATTAATGAAGTGTACTAAAGAAGTAGGTTGATATTAGAAGGATGGGTTTATTGGATTTGTGTTCAGAGAGAATGTATTTAGATTTTGTGAATTTGTGATGGTATGGTTATTTGATGTAATCTAGTTAAATTTTTGAAATGAGTTGGATGCATAATGAAATGGTTGATTTTGTTATTATGGAAAGGTTGGTTTTGATAGTCATAGGAGATAACAGATTGATTTGGGTGAAACATATTTGGATTTGATTGATTTAGTGTTTGATTTATGACTATGTTTTGATCATATAAATATCCAAAAGTGGTGGTTAAGGTGAACCAAAAGTGTGATTTATATTTATGTTGTGATTAGAACCATATGGATCTATGAACATATTTTGATTTGTATTTGTTGGTATTTGATATATGGATGATGTTGGATTGGTAGAATAATTCAAAGAATTTTAACTATCATAGTTTAAATATTTATTTGATATTGTCCCTGAAGTAAAATTATGATATTGTTCTATGGGTGAACATGAATAACTATTCAAGTTTGCAATTAATTGATTGTGGTTTAGATTGAAATGGTTAGTTCAGAAACTTGAAAAATTATTCATGTTTTGATTTGATTCATTGCTGTTTGAGTTTGAATACATATTCCAAATCAGATTTGGATTTGTTGGATGATTGATTTGATATTGATTAAAATGTGTTTGAATCAAAAATAGTTGGATGGAACCCTAGGTTATAACATGGATTATTTGTATTTTTTTTGACTGAATTGATCAAGTTATGGTTCCACATAGCCATGCTTCTTATAATGAGATGACACTACTAACAAAATATTAAAATACCAAAGTGACTAAAGGTTTGATTAAACTAATTTACAAATAAGGACACATGACAAACATAAGAAAAACAAAAAAAAAATCTATTATAAATAGTTAAGAAATTGCACATGAAAGGTGAAAAAATAGGATGAGGGTCATGAACAACTATTGGGATTTCTTATGACACTGACACATCCATACTCTCAATTACAACCTAATATTTCAAGGCACTAACCATGGAAGATCATTTTGTTCCCATAACCCACTGAGTCTAATTTTGAGGGTGTGTGGAAGGTAGCTTCTCAGCACTAACCACTAATCGATGCACCAAAGTCAAATGGAAAAAGAGATTATTATAGGCTTAAGATTTAAGTAAGATTATATAAGGAGGAAAACCATGGAAGAAATGAATAATTTGGATGCACACTATTGGGTCTTGTTTGAAAGTGTTGAACATAGATGTAGGGGTCTTAGTGTGTTGACAATTAGTGATATCATATTTTGAGGCAACTATTGAAACCATGGCTATTGGAGCATGAAATATCCTGACATCATAATGTACTTAAAACACATAACTACTTAGTCAATTGAAACAACTAGATCTTGATTTATATACCCCACCAATAAATGGTGTTTGGCCTACTCCATGGTGGTGAAATCCATGATCAATATATCACCTAAAAATGAAAATAAAAACTAATTATCAATTTCTAATTTATGAGTATCATTATGAATGTCATGCTAAGGAAAAAGCATATGTGGGCACTACTTTGGTAACATAAAAAAATATGGAAATGTTTTTGATTCTTGAGTACCATCACCAATGTCATGCCAAGAAAAGAACATATGAAATTTACACAATCACAAATAAAATTATAAAAGTAAATGTAATGTAATTACTAAATACAAAACTTTGACAACAAAATTGAAAGCATTACTAAAAATAAAGTGGCTCTTTGTTTATATTTTTTGTTGATTTTCTTTGACAAGCATTCTGTAAACAAGTTGTTAGAATGTTTAATTAGGCTTGAAGCAAGGAAACCTAAAATAGAACAAGTAAAATCCATGAAACAAAGTGAAAAAAACCTCTCTATAATGAAGTTGTAGTTACACAGAAAGACATGAAAGCAAAATTGTGATAAAACAAACATAAGAAAAGATAGAATATAAAAATTACATAATAAACAAACTTGTGCTCACAAAATGATTTTCTTCCCTATTTGACAATTGTGCTACTCATAGAGACAAATTCATTGCTAAAAGTGACAAATTCACTGCTCATAATGATGATTTCGATGCAAAAAAGGACAAATTCATTACTAAAAATGATGAATTCACTACTAAGAATGACAATTTCATTGTTTCAAAATGAATATATTGTTGACCTTGTAGAAAGACCAAAAGCATATAAAGGGACTAATAGAATAATTTCACTATGCAGTTGAATAAATTTATTGCTAAGAACTAAAATTTTGCTATTAATTTTTCCAAATTCACTGTTACATAGTGGGCATACATAGTCAAATAGAAAACACCTAATAAAAACCTTTAGCTTATACCAACACTAAAAAATACAATATTAAATGCATATGAAAATACAAATAACAAAAATCAAATGAAAAATGATGTTTAAATTCAAAAATGATGATCAAAAGATGAAAAAGATGAGGGAAGGTCCCATCGGGCATGCCAAAAATGTGTGAACTAAATTTATAAGTGCTAAGAAAATGAACTAATATTAATCTAAGACAAATTTAACATAATATAGAGAAACAAACAAAGAAAGTATAAAACATAAACTTATGCTTCAAATGTGCAAGCTTTCTCTATTATGATGTAAACTTGATTTGCTCTTCAAAAATGTGGTGTTCACTCTTCCAATGTAAAGGATAACATGCAAATTTTTATTGTAAAAGGAGCTTTTGTAATCTTTGATTCACTTTGATTCGATTGGATTTGCTTGCGAATAGGATTTCATTAGCATAAGTCTAGATTCTTCAATATTCAATTGCAAGACTCTTGAAAATGAAGGTTTTTAGGTTTATTTATAGATTTTTGGAGGATGATCTAATGGTGGAGGATTATTTGGATTTATTAAATGATATAGATAATTAATGGTAGCCAATGAGTTCTCACCCATGAGGATGAATATCATTTCAAATGGTTGATAGAAGTATGGGATTGGTTAACTAAGTTAGCAGGAATAAGTCAAAATTCTTGAAAACCTAGGGGATAAGTCATGGGAGGTTGAGAAAGTTTTGGGGTTTGTTGAGATGAGGGAGAAAAGGGTGGAAGGTGTTTGGATGAGGTGTGAAATTTGGGGTTTATATTTACAATAAGGATTTAAAGTGTGCATAATTGACTAATTTGACTTATTCAATTATTTAAATTTGGAGGGACATGTGATGAATTATCTGAAGAAGAATTAATAATATGTTTTAGGTGAATTTTTAAATTGCATGAAATTTAAGCGTCTATACATATTTCTTAAAAACATTAAGTTGCAGAATACTTAGTTGATTGTATGAGTGCACAACTTCTAAAATATGAAAAGAATCAATTGTTAAAAAAAACTATATGAAGATATTATTTTGTATATTATGGGATTTTAACCAAATATCTTATAGAATAAATAATTTTAAGTGCATTAATAATAATATTCATACCATGTCATGAAATATTTGAAAATAAATGTAATTATTCATTTGCAGCAAATATCATAATAAATGTAAAACCATGGGATTTCAGAGTTATAAGAGAGCATATCTTATTTGACATTCTATTTAGATATGTCACACCTATTATAACTCTTCATATGTTCACTCTCCAACTCTGTATTCCATTTGTTTGATTATTTTCTTATTTTATAGGTTTAGACACTTGTGTTAGCTTTGGGACACTTGCGTCGATTCTATTATCCATCACTCGACACAACTATCCTATAGAAACTCTTATTGTATAAATATACAACTGATTAGGTCTTTCTAGGTTCTTTGTTGCATTTTTCTTGATGTACCTTGATTTCATGCACGACCTCTGTAATTTTTTTTATAGATTAAAACCCTAACTCTTCAATTTTGACCACCTCTAACTCAATAAAAAGGGATTAGCATGTGATTTGAGCTATCACTAGAAACCCCTGATGTTTTTATTTTCAGCTTCATAGATAATAATCCAAGGAGGGCCTGAAACTCACATGTAATTTTCCCTCCTAGTTGTGTGTGTGTAATGGTGATTATGAAACTATATTATTCTTATCCTATAGCAACCCTTGTTATAATAAATTCAAATGGTATTTTTACATTTTATAATACTTTAGAAACACATTGTTATACCTTATAGTGTATGTTTAGTTCAATATCCTTTTGAACAAAAATGTATGTCTTTAAATATAAACTTTCTTCATGGAAAATACCATAGATTTGTACATATAGTTATCCTTTGAATTTTTAATTAAAAACTAGTGGTGCACACAAGCCAATAATAAATAATCATAAAGGCCATTTTTATAACCTTTACAAGGCAATATAGATTAAAAATATGACACTTGAATTACAAGTAGCATCGATGCTAGTGTCCAATGATCAATACAAGTGACCAAGCACTTATAATATAAAATAGATAAAAGAAATGATAGGGATCCCTATCACAAGGTGTAAATAATGCAAAAAATATATTTAGAATTAAAAATAATAAACTTCATTGTAATAAATAGACATGAAGCCCAAAGGGCCTACACAAGACTATGTCATTAAGTAACCAATCTTCCATCAAAAGGCATATACATCCAAAATGAACCAATAAGACAATATACAATAAATCATGTACCAAATATGGGTATATACATTACCCGACCACCCTTTATATAGTAATACATAAGGATGGAAATAAATTACTACAGTTAAATAAATCTCAAACTTAGATATGTAAACACACCTTAGACTTGAGGGGTAGTTCTAACTTGAAAATCTCAGATTCATATCTTATAATCAAAATCATGTTATGGTAGAACTAACATTTATAAATTGAAAATGATCAATGCATATAAATGTCAATAGAGATAAAACATAGCTGAAGTACACATATATATTTTGCATGGTCATTTATTCTATAATAAGGTCCTCATCATGGAGGATGGAGAAATATTAGGGGGACTTGAGGCCCCATCCATTTTTTATCCATGAAAATGAATGAGTCCAAAAATAGTTGAGTGTGTTACATCATGGGGATGATTATTTATATAATGAGATTTGGGACATGATCATTCCCCCAACCTCATAAAATATGAGAAGTGAGAATTCTTTCAAGAGCATAAAATATAAACTGCACTAATCAAGTGTTAAAAGTATATCATATACCTATTCTAACAAATATAACCAATCTAACCAATCTCATCCGAGTGAAATAACCTAAGCATATGAACTTGTAATAATAAAAGCAGTTTCAAGTTCATCAAGGGTGTAAAATCTTAATTGGACTACTTCAAAGAGAAAATTGCTACAGATAGATAAAGCTCAAATTTTGCATCTTAAAAAATGAAATAAGGAACAAACTCTACTTGTGCCCCCTATCATGTTTATTGTGACTAATGTATAATTTTGAAAAAGTATATCTATAATTTTATGCATGTTCACCTCGAATGTCTCTCAAACTGAAGTATCTATCAAAATGTAACTTTTAATATATAAAATGTATATAATATGTATCACAAACATAAAAAACTTTATCTCAAATTTGTGCCAAATGTATAAAATTATATCTCTATTGCATATTTAAATCATGTAAATTGTGTAACTAAACCATTTTACTCTTATTTTTTCAATTATGAAATCATGTCTAAATGGCATGCCCCTAATAATATGCCCCCTCCACTACATTTTTAAATGAGTGTAATGTATAATAGTGATCAACTTATCGTTAAAGTATAAAAGTGTATCCATCATGTAGTATGAAGGTATTGAAAATGTTATGCCAGAGTAGGTTGTAAACTAGAAATTTTGGAAAGTGACATTGTAATTTGAATAAGTGATTAATAGAGTGTAGTGAATTACTATAACATTTATACTATTTATAAATTTATAAATGAGGTGCATCGAAAGCATATGATATGAAATATTTCATTTCATATATCATAATGTAACTTTTGGATCATTATTTTTGTGTATTATAGTTTACAAATTAAAAATGCATGTAATGGGAATAAAAATTAACTGATACACACTCACACACACACACGTGTGTGTGTGTGTGTGTGTGTGTGTGTGTGTGTGTGTGTGTGTGTGTGTGTGTGTGTGTGTGTGTGTGTGTGTGTGTGTGTGTGTGTGTGCACGCGCGTGCGCACGTATGCATGTGCACATGTCTATGTATGTATGTATACATAAATACATAAGTACCTAAATACATACATACATACATATGTAATTAATTTGTATTTTAAATTAATTTGAATCTATTTTATTTTTTCTCTCTTACCTCTTTTTCCATCATGCCATGAGGAATATGAGTGTGTCCAACAAGGTTTCATGTCCTACAAGAGGCCCTAGGAGGATAGGGTTTGGGTGAATTGGTAAGTATGCCTTTTTTACCTTATATTAAATTTTGAAAAAATAAATATTTTTTAGACTATTGACCATGATTATGGGTCCAAAATAAGATTGGTGGATAATATCACTAGTTATTTCAAATAATTACGTCAAGTTTTTGACTCTAGTCTCATGTCTTCTATGCTAGAATCTAGAAACAAGTGTCTGATATTAGTGTTTGGATAGATATAAAGGATGTGCAAAAAATTTATGCCATTTTTTATGTAATGGGTAACTAAGATTTATTTATTGACATGTTTGTGTTTGTATAACGATGTGCATATTAATGAGTTTTTTAAATGGCCCAAATATATCCATGCTACTGGAATTGGGTTTGGATGATGTTGATTATGATCTTATATATCTTGAAGGACCTAGATAGTGGGTATTTTTCATCTAGTTAACTATTCTTTTTACTTCATAACAATGTTAGCTAAGAGGTAGAATAGTAATACAAGTGCAACTTATGCTTCCCCACATGGGAGATGACCATTACCTTAGATGATGGGTATGAAAATTTAAAACTACTAATCACATGGGAGAAGGAATATGTGTATAAATATGGAATTTTGGTATATTTATAAAGATCCCATGGATACTTCACTAGTCACTGAATAGGTGTAGAGGAGCCTTATTGCACTGTCTCTCTAAAGGACATTGTTATATATAAGATTCCTTGATAGCATAAATTTATTCTTTATTTTTTTGGTTCTTTTATTATTGTCGAGGGAAATAATATTTACATATTGTACCACATGTATCATATAACACAGAATAATGAGGGAAAAAACACTAGGTATTCTTGGGGTACACCATGGTGTCCCATTTATATAGATATTTATATAGATTATGCTTAGAGATTTATGGAGGTGGATTGGGTGTAGAAACTTTATTACATGAACGGGCATATAAGCACATTGTAATTTTATGAATAATTG
>JARHVA010001333.1:3385000-3462500 GCA_037957365.1 Torreya grandis
TAAGATTCTCAAACTAATTTTCTAAATATGTAAAATAATAAGCATAATCATAATCATAAGTGGTCCTAAGAGTCTCTATCTAATCATCATCTATGGGATTAAATTTATCTATATCATGTGTCTATTGATTATCATAACTATAAGAAAAAAAATGACGTTTCTCAAATTTATTATTAGGTATGGTAAGAACTTCCATGTAATCATCATTAATTTGATTAAACTCAACTAAATAAAATTTGCCTTCATTATCATATCTATAATAAAAAGAAAATGAAAAAGAAACATTTTTCTCACAATTCTTATTGGCTATCAAATATTCAAAATCAATGTATTGATCCTCAAGTAGGTTGAATATTGCATCTAAAGGGTGAGGCTTTTGAGGATATTCACTATGGGGACTCAGACAAATTTAAATATGCATACACCTAAAAGGAGAAGAATAATAACTAGGTAAAAAATGAAAATAAACATCTTTTATAACATGGGCATAGAAAATATAATCAGATTCAGAAAACATAATAAAACACGCTGAATTTTTATTGACAAAAAATGGAACCCTAGGGTAAACTAGGGAATTAGTTCAATTCTAACTCATAGGATAAGTTAACCAAAATGTTTCATCTAATTTTGTATTTTAAGATAATAACCTATATAATAATGTGTTTTGAGTGCATTAATAATAACATTCAAATTCATAAAGTATCATACAATATTTGACAATAAATGTAATTACACATGTGCAAAAAGAATAACAACAAATTTAGTATTAGGGGATTTTAGAGATATAAGAGATAATATATTTTTCAATGATATGATTTAATTTATCGTATCTATTATAAATCTTCATAGGTTCACCACCTACCTCTTTATTCCATTTATTCTGGGTTTTTATAATTTTTTAGTTCTAGATACTTGCATCGATGCTATTATCCATGGCTAGATGCAACTATCATGTATGTAATTCCCAATGTATTAATATGTAACCACCTAGGTCTTTATAAATATTATATCTCTTTTATGTTGATAAACCTTGATCGCATGTGTAGGCTCTATAAATGTTACATACAGATTAAAACCCTACTTATTTAATTTTGATTAATTGTAACTCAATAAAAATCATTATCATGGGAGTTGAGCTAACCCTATAAAATTCTATTGTTGTTGAGTGTTGCCTACATAACAAATACTCAAAGGAGGGACTCATACTTTCATGCAGTTCTCCCTCCTAGTTTTGTGTGTGTAATGGTAACTATGGGATTATATTCTCTTTATATTATTCTAACCCTTGGTACAAGTAATGAAAGTATAATTTTTACCCTTTTAATTCTTTATAAACACAATGTTATGCAATATAGTGTAAGGTTTGGTTCAGTTTTATTTTAAATAAAAATGTATGTGTTTACTTATAAAATTTCTTCATGTCAAATATAATTTCCTAGCTTTCTATATATAGTGATAATTTAAATTTTGAATTATAAACCTAGTGTCACACGAAATATGGAAAAAAAAAATAAGGACCATTTTTAGAATGGTCAAAATTTGATAAAGAATAAATTAGATATGTAAAAAAGAAAATACAATTGATAAGTAAGAGGTATTTTCAACAATGAGTCAATTTATGATATTGATATCAGGATTCAATTGTGTAGTTTTTCAAGTCAAACTCATTGATCCATTTTTCATGAGTAGTGGTTCACATGAACCCAAATCTCATGAGAATGAATGGTCCACTTAGCACTGATTACATCTAGGTGATGCTCATAGGGGTGAAGCATTGGGCCTTCCTGGGAGGTCACCTAACTTAGTACTACTCCAACTCAATCATGCTTAACTATGGAGTTTCCTCTAAAGTTAATCCCACTTAGCTTGCTATCCCATTTGAAAAACCTTCAAAAAGTGTTGTGACTTATGAACCATTCATTATATAACCCCTTAAGCTCATCAATTGCTAAGTAGGAGGTATTTTCCACAATGAGTCAATTTATGATATTACTATCAAGATTCAACTATGTAGTTCTTTGAGTCAAACTCATTAACCCAAGTTTCATGAGTATTGCTTCCCACAAACCCATCTCTCATGAGAATTAATGGTCCACTTAGATCTCATTGCATCTAGGTGATGCTCATAAGGGTGAAGCATTAAGCTTTCCTAGGAGGTCACCCATCCCAATACTACTCCAACTCAAGTGTGCTTAACCATGGAGTTTCCTCCAAGGTTAATCCCACTTAACTTGTTACCCCATTTACAAAACCTTTACCAAGTCTTGTGCCTTATGAACCATTCATTATAGATCCTGTTAAGCTCATCAATTAATATGTAGGAGGTATTTTCCATAGTGAGTCAATTTATGTTATTGCTATCATGATTCAACTTACTCATTGACCCATGTTTCATGAGTAGTGGTTCATAAGAGCCCATCTCTCATGAGAATGAATGGTCCACTTAGCACTCATTGCGTCTAGGTGATGCTCACATGGGTGAAGCATTAGGCCTTCCTAGGAGGTCACCCATATTAGTATTACTCCAACTCAAGTGTGCTTAACCATGGAGTTTCATGTGCCTATAATGAATCTAACATAGACAATTCATTTGCCACTTCTCTGAGAGGAAAGTGACCTAGTAGGATTGGCATTGGTGACAATAATATCTCACCTTTAGATGTTTCCACTACCAATTCCTTTGACAATAACTATTTTAAAAATCTAAGCTGAAAAGGTCTTCTCCAATCTGATCAGGATCTAACTAATGGATCCAAAAATGTTCAAGTTGCTACCTACATTAATAATAAAAATTCCTTCTTCGGTGAATTTGTTGCTTTCATGGTGAATATGTGAAACATCAAGCCTCTCACAAGAAATAATGGAGAGATATACAAAAATTGTAGGAGACATAATTGTAGATCTTCCCTTACTATTCTTATATTTTATCTACCTTAAATTAGGTACTAAATAATGTGATTGGTGAAAACCAAATGTTTGTCTATTTATTCAATCTCAGTGGAAATAATGGAGTAAATTTTCTGGAGATTTTTTTTATTAACATCTTGTTTGTCTATCTAATTATGAAAATTTTGTTGTTTTTTTTGCATTTTGTTTCCATCAAATATGTATGTGTAATACAAATCAATAAATAACATCAAATACATGTATAATATACTAATATTATCTTATTAATTATCCAACTCCATTAGTAAATTAATTCTATATGGTTTAGATGCGTATCTTGGATATGTTATTTAAAAAGCCCTGTAACTTAATTTTGAGATTAGAAATGTAGTGTTATACTTATCAAAATTTTCACCAAAAATCTTAGACATTATCAAAAATAGATGTATAGAGAATTAAGAGCACTTTAGACAATCCCAAAGAGTGCTTAATGCTTCAAAGAATCCCCAAGATTGTCGAATGCTTCATATGGGTGATAGGTAAGGTTGAAAAGAAGTTCATAGTTATCTTCACTTGGTTTTTATTTCATATTTCCTCACTCCAATATACACACTAGGATAATTTTTTTTCTTATCATAGGAAACTCCAATTCACCTACAATTTCTCAAGCTTAAGTTAAATAAATTTAACTTTAAGGGCTTGTGTTAGTCCTAGTGAATAGTGTAATTATCTTATTATTTTTCAGGTCCCTAAAGGTGAGAATTGATATATAACTAATGTTTAAAATGATAAATTGCATAAGATAAATTAATTAAGAGTGCAATTTGCATAGATAAGGCCTTACGTCATGCACCAAAAGTGACCCACACATTTTTTTATCTTAAATTAGATAATGATGAATGCTCTGATGATTACATAATCCCTTTTGAGTGTTTGTTAGCACACAATAAAATGCTAATAATATCCTTTACATTTATCTTTTTTTCAAATGAACTATAATGTTTGTGTGTTTATAAAAAATTGAATTAAAATTAGGACCTTATTGGTGTGAAAATTGAAAATCAATGGTTAAAAACTAAAAAGATTACACAAAGAGAACAAGTGCACTCTAACTTAACAAATGATCACAAAAAGACCTAGAAGCATTTGGGAAAATCCAAAAATATGTCAAGAGTACTGGATGATTCACACACGATTTAACCTAAAACATGAGATAAAATGGGAGATTTAGGAGGCTAAGAAGAAGAGAGAGGACCATAAAAATTTAAAAACTTGTAACAAAAAAGTGAACATATGATTATGCATTCTAGGTGATTACTTCAAACCATACAAGGACATCTTTAATCTATAAACCAAGTCCTCTCTCCTTTTAAACTTAAAGCTAACATGATGTGACATGTAAATTTATTCTTTAATCTTTCCATGCATTAATAATGTCTACAATGTATTTGTATTCATTTTTTTGATCTCTAGATCGAACACAATACCAATAGGTAAGAGAAACATAAATGAAGCAATTTTTGCAACTCAAGAAAATGTCTCACCAAATTCAGTTCCCTCAATATAAAAAAAATCCTTTTGGAACAATGTGATCCCTATACCTCTCCATTTTCATTTTGCATTATGATTCCTTTTGAAGACCCACTTTCAACATACATGTTATTGTCTAGGAGGTAGCTTCACTTAATGCTAAGTATTATTCTTGTCTAAAGACTCCATATCTTTATTCATAGCCTTCTTCTAAGACTTACTCTTTGTATAACTCAAAGTGTCCTTTATTATATTGGGTCCATTATTATTACTCATTGATAATAATTTTTCATAATAAAATTCATGTGGGATATACCTTTCAACATTTTTTTCACCCATTCTAATCTCCTTAGACAAAGAGTAGATGGATCTTCTTCTTCCTGTGACTCATGTGACCAATGTTTTTTAAGGGCCCATGGGAAAAATTCCTTTTTAAAATTATGGTGAATCAGTTTCAAAATGATGACAAATTGGTTTGAAAGGTGAATAATTACTAATCTAAATCAAGGATGGTTGAATGGCAAATGACTCTAAGTGGAACTGCTAAGTGTTCACTAGACATTGACATGTGTAGTGGGTATACCTACATCTACATATGTGTGTAGATGATTGTCTATAATGTAATAATTCACTAGTGTGATGGTTTTATGATCCATGGTGACAGGTTATGCACTGTTGACATGTGCATGTCTAGGAGAGAGGCATGCAGATGTCCAAGCACATAGTTAGTCATCTCTATATAAAATTGGCCATTTACATATGGAGATAGCTTCATATGTTGGTGGTTGTCTACATATTCAAATGGACCTCTACATATGCATTTGGTAGATAACATATGCAGTCAAGTGTCTACATATGAAAATGGCCATCTACATATGTAGGCAATCATCTGTATTTGTATGTAGGCTTCTGCATTTGTAGGTAGCCTTTTGCATATATAGGCAATTGTATAAATCTACACATATCATGAACATTAATGGCCATCTACATCTACATGTGTCATGACTGCATGCATTCTTAGGACCTTTCCACTTATCATATGCATATAAAAGGGACCCTCGTGGATCATTTTTTAGTATACAATCCACATCTTTTGAGAACTACGTCCTTTTGATGACACCCCTCTTGAGTGATACCTAGGCATATTTTTAAGTTATAAATAGGATTCACACTCTTATCAATACAATAATATCTTACAACTCTTGGAATTCATCCATAGTAGTATATGGAGACCCAAAAATCTAATACAAAAATCTCATGTGCACATTGATTTTAAAACTTCTTGACCAATAAGATACATATAGAGATTTGGTTAAAAAGTGTAATTTTTAAGGGATTGTTTACATGCTCTAATATAAAATAGATACTCAGTTGATAAAATATCTATTGGCAAGCTTTGATAGTGCCACATCTTTATTCAAAACAATCATTAATTCACATTCTACAATATTTGGGATCAGTCCTGGTGATATAGATAAACTGACAGAGTTTTCACATAAGTATTTATACCCATTCTCTACAAAAGTCTCACTATTGGATGAAAAAATATATATAGAGTCCCATTATGGCATACAACTAGATGGTATGTTATTTTTTATGTTTTATTTAATCAAATTTATAGATTATGTTTACAATATTGCTAATTTTATTAACATTTTTCATTTAAATTTTATAGCCACCCAAAGCCATAACAAAAGTGGGCTTAAAGTTGAAGCTATTACAAATCATTTTCTCCTCAACATGACTAAATTGTTTCAAGCCATATTAGTGCTTTTTCATAGAGAATCAAATGTTTCATTCTAGTTTGTTTTCTATATCCTATGCAATCTTAGTGGTCAATAATCTGATTGGTGTACATACTTTTCAAATAGAATTAAGGATGATTGAGGTTTTTCTATTTGAAATTAAAATTATATATTTTCATGTACAAATTTTATAATTGCATTCTATTATGAGGATTTTTACCAATTAGCCAACATAACTATTCCAATCGCTTTACCTGAAAAAATTGTTGTGAATTTTTTCTTGATTGCAGATCAAGAGGCAAGGTTACAATGCTATAATGCACTATAAATATTTTTAAATGAATATACAATCTATTTTTACCTAATCTTATATTTATTTCATATATAAAAAATAGCTCAAACCATTTCTATAAGAAAACTACCAATCAGAGGTCATCAACATGCTGAGGTGTTTGCTAAAACAAAGATGGAAGAGGAATCATCTCTGCTTCCACAACTTGTAATACATAAATGCATGATGAGTTAGATTATGTGTCAAAATGTTTCCTTAGCCTCTCATATTACCAGTATAAGTCATTCTCATCTTTTATAATATTATTCCAAAAAATGACTAGTTTATTTTTTGTGTTATTTTAATATTCTATATTTACAATATCATATTATATAGTGCAAACACATCTAGTTCCACCCTTTATAATTTAGATTCCACAACATTATATTGAAAAAAAATTAAAGGGTATAAAATTTAAAATTAAGATTTTATTATTGGTATATGTTAAATTAATATGCAATTTATTCTATTTGGCATTTGTGAGTTATGCCTATTTTGTCGATTTTGTAGGTAGCACCCCAAAAATGATAAATTTACTCTCACCACCACCACCAGGTTGACCTAAAACTATAGGGAGAGGTAAATGTTTACATTTTCCTTCACTGAATATAATCACTCTACATTTACAAACTTTTAATTTTCTTACCTTTTTGCTCGATGGTCTCCCTAGTGTAACAAGAACCACATTTTTATGACAAATCAATCTTGATGATGAGTTTATAAGTATTGATAGTGGTACCCAAATTCCTCATTTTAGTCCTCATGAAATTATATAGGGATCTTACCTAGATGTAATAGCTTTAGAGAATTTACAAAAACTTTTTAGAGGTACCTCTCAACTAAGCATGAACTTGTTGCTTCTCCTATTGATGAAATTTCATAATCTGATGATCAACTTTCTTTCTTTTAAATATTTTATTGGTAAATAATGTTAAGGAATTTGTTAGTGATGTTGTTATCAGTAAACTTAATGAATTGAAAACATATAAATATTAGGATAAAGTTTTAATTAAAGAAATAAATGTCCTTTTTCACAACCACATAATGTGATCAATTATTTTCCTTGGTTTAACATCAACCTACAAAAACTAATGTTTTGTTCAACTAGGATTTTAATGGAGATATTAATATTACTAATAGATTTAATTATAATGTTTTAGATATTATGTTGAATACGCTTGAAAATATAAATGTAGAAGCCCAATCATACTATAATAAATGGGCAAAAAATAAAAGTCTTGTTACAATTGAAGATGCAGAAAAAGAAAAAGTAGTGGTATGTTTTACGGTTATTTTTAAAAAATTAAAATTTAATTTATAATTTTTTAATAATTGATATTATTTTTTCACTTACAATAAAAATATACAAATTTGAATAATCAAGTTCTTGTCCTTGATGTACATTTAAAAAATGCATGCAAAAGTTTAATTGCAACTATTTCACTCAAGGAAAAGTTTTTCACCATGAATAAGCAAAATAATACTCTGATTAAAATAATTAAGGAGTACTCCTTGGATCCTGATGTTTTGTTTAAACAAAATGCTAAAGTATAACTCAAATTACTTTCAATAGGTGAAGATTTTAGAAAATAATAGGCAACTATTGATAATATCAATAGTGCAACATAAGAACTTATGGAGTCAGGTATCATAAAATATAACATAACTATTAGACAAGTGGAATGCCAGGAAATCAAAAAGTCTTCTATGCAATAAATTCAGATAGACACCCAAGCATCTAAGAATCAATGATATTTCTAGTTGGCATTGTATTTATATTTTTAAAATATTATAATCTAAGGGCTTGAGCCTACAAAAATTATGTTAATTAAATTAATATATAATATTGAATATATATTTTGTATTTTTAGATTATTATGTGTATGTATTCAAAATTTGCATCTATACTTTAATTTGAAATGGTTAGATAATTAAGTAATTAAGATTTGTAATCAAATCAATCAAGGTATTCATAAAAAACATAATTGATAATTGATACTGCAACCAAGCATTAATTCTTAATCATAAAAATGTAGATGATCAACCAAGAAATTAATATTGTTTTTATTTTAATAGGGAATTCAGAGGGTGGTACTAATTAAAGGTAATCATAAAAGAGTTAATAACTATTTTACCTCTTCTAAAAGATCGAGTTAAGGTTTCCATTTAAATGCACTTTATAGTTGTACAAAATTATATCATAAAAAGATAAGTGGTGAATTAGCCCAAACTCAAATCAACATCATTCCCTAAATTAAACATAGAAAAACAAAAAATATTATTTAGTAAACATATGTCATAAGTATATCACAAATGTATTATGAATATGAGTTTAATTTAAAAATATTTAGAATACATATCAAACTAAAACTTAGGTAGCTGAAATGGTCTTTTTGTAACATGTTCTTCATAGTTGACCTTCGTATGTACCATCTCAGACGTATTTTAAGTAACTCTTTTGGTTGAATTAGTGAATCCTCTTTTTTCAGTGAGATAATTACAAATTTAAAGTGATATTTCATAAGGAAACATATCCACTAGAAAAAGTGAAACATACAACCTCAAACATGTCTCAAGATTTCTTTCCAATCTATTATGAAGTTTTGATTTAACAAAATATAATGAAATAAATACCCTTTAATCTTCCATGCACACTATAATTAATTGTTTGGAATAAATCATATAATAAAAAATATTCAATAAGTTCTTCTTGCAGAACACTACTAGGATACAGTTTTTTCTAAAGCCTTGTAATAACACCATTTTTTGTTGGTTTATTCAATCGTTAAAAATAATCAATCATTATAAGACCAAAATGTGTTGACTCAAATGTCAATAAATACTTATAAAAAAATAACCTTAACTCCAAATCTATTGATATCTACAAACCTATCGAAATGATTAATGAGAGTACCCATGTATTTGACAAATAAATTACTTGTTATATGTTCACCCTTGATATTGTTCTAAAATATTAGATTCATCACTCCCATGACTTCAAACAACTCGTACCTTTGAAAAAATTCATGAATTTTATCTAATAAGCTTTGTAAATTTTTTCTCAATTTCATTTGTGTCTCGTATATGACATTATCATATAGAACCTGTGTGGTTTGGACTTCTTCCATTTCTGCTCTAGCCAAATTAGTTTGTTTTTTGAAAGTGTGTAGTGGTATCTCCTTTCTATTAATGAAAATACAAAGATGATAATAAATATTGAATTTCAAATTTTTTTTAAGGTCTTTAATAAATCCTAATATTTCCCAACTATTGAATATTGTTCCCTTCAAAAATTATGGTGAGAAGTATAAGATATCAAGAGATTGACAAAGCTATTTCCTCAACCGTATGAAGTCAAAAATATAAATAGATCTCTCTTGTACATGTTTAATCAAACATTGTATTTATTTCAACATGGGAAAAACACCACACAATTCTAGTAGAGTTTTAAAATCTATCAAATAGTATAACAATTTGTTTTTTTAACTTTCATTTCATACTTAAACATAAATTCTACTAATGATAGATATTTTTTAAATATTCTACATGCAGGCTCATACATGGAGAACCATTTTGTATCAAAACATTTTAAAAATATTTTTCCATCAGTAACTCTAATTATAAATTTTTGAAACTCTAAAAACCTTTTTGGATTACTTGACATGTATGCATACAAGTCACAAATAAACTCCTCCAATTTTGCAACATTTTAAAATGTGCTAGCAATTTTATAGGCAAGGTTAATTCTATGTGATATGAAATGAATTGGAATCTTATATGGGGAAAGTGTTATTTATATTCAAATGCATAGACTAATTATATTTCCTTACATTATTAATTCACCATCGACACCAACACATACTAACTTGGTTCCTATATCATAATAATTCATCTCAGTGATATCTATCAAATTTAGTAACCAATTTGTAAAGTTTTTCAACATTATAATTTTTTGTCTTTTTTTGAAATGATAATAGGTGAGGTTGCCTTAAATGGTTCTAAAATGTATAGATATGCATGCAAACCCATTATGTTTTGTCAACTAATGTTACCTCATGAATGGACACTAAGATAAATCATGTTACTTTTACTTTTTCTTTTGAATCTTCATTTTCAATCATTGCAAGACATTTTACCATTTATAAAACACTAATATTTAACCAATGTGAATGCAAAATTTTATGAAATCCATCATGTTGAAATAAAATTTTATAATATAAAAAATTAGCTATTGGTCCACCTCTTTTTAGAATATGATGTATTATAGAGAAATGTATATTTTTTGCATGTAGATTTGACAGAGTAACTTTTATGAATTGAGTTGTAATTTTTACTCCTTTATAAATGAAGTTTCATTGATGTTTCTGATCATTTTCATACTCTACTCCATAACATTGATGCATGCATTATTTTGAATTTTTACATCTCAATGTTCTTTTAGTTTGTTCATATTATTATTTTACTAACACATATTTTGCCACAATGTTTCTCAATTTTATCCAACTTTAGTCACATATTATGGTATTTTCCAAGATTCCAACTGCATATTGTACATTTACATTTAATTGGAGTGTCAGTACTATTTTATGGATCTACAGGTTTAATGAATGTAGATTTCACTACCCAGTTAAACACAAATGACATTCTAATTTTCCAAGTACTTCTCTTCTTTTGAAAATAATTTTTAATGTTATTTTCAGCTGATGTTTGTGTTAGTTGAGAATACATCTAATTCATTATTTTGGACTCATCATCGACATCCATGATGCCTTCTAGTTTCCTTTTCTTTGAATTCAATGAGGGAATTTTATACCCAAGGATGTCTTTTAGTGGAGGCATATCTTCAAAAGGGTTATCAGTGGGTTATGAATGATAAATAATAATATAATAAATCATTCAATATTTAGTACCTTTGTTTAGTATTTCATATCTAGGTATGTCTTCCAATGGAGACATATCTTCAAATAGATTATTTGTGGGTTATGTGTGAAAAAGTTGTAGACCTTGTAATTATTATTGAAACTTAATACAAAGGTGAATAAATAACAATACAATAAACCATTTATAATTTAATATGCACTTATAATTTCATACCCAAGTACGTCTTCCAAGGGAGGCATGTCTTCATCAACATCCATGATGTCATCCTCTAATATCATTTTCTTGGAATTTAGTGAGGGCATTTTATATTAAGGTACATCTTCAATTGGAGACATATCTTCAATAGGGTTATTAGTGGGTTCTACATGAAAAATGGTTTGACCTTATAATTATTATTGAACCTTAACAAGAAAGAGAAAATGAATATTGATTTCATACACAGATGATCTCTTGTACACAGAGATGACTATCTATATATACAGACAACCACTTATATATGCAGACGGTCATCTACATATGGATGAATATATAAATAGAAGGCCATCTACATATCTAGGTAGTAGTCTATATATGTAGGCATTTGTTTGTATATGTAGGTGTTCATCTATATATGAATATGGTCACCTTTAGATGTTGGATAATTAATCTTATTTTGGGTCCTTCTTATAGGTTTATTATAAGTCTTAGTTATGTTTGCATTTATTATATTTGTAAATGCATTTTATTCATACCTTTATAAGATGTCATTCACCTCCCTATTACACTTGTTGGATTTAGAGTTACTTTCATGTAACTCTCCCTTCTCCACATGGCACACACTTCCATCTATTTGTAAGGTATTAGGATAGAAGTGACACACACGTGGAGAGCTTGTAAGGTCATAATGGGGTTCTATGTAACTCCCATTTTCTTCCTCTAACTCTATAAAATATATATTCTTCTCCTCTTTTCCTCACTAAAATTTTATAGCTCTTTTTCTTCTTCTCTTATGCTCTTGATTCAATGTTGTACTTGTGAATATTTTGGTTGCAAGCCTTCTAGTAATATCACATGGATTTTTCTCTGATGCATTCAGTTTCTCACTTTAAAATCTTGTCTCAACTTGTGGTTTTAACCTTGATAGGTAACTTAACTTTTTCCTTATTTTCATTTCTATTCATTCAACATTATTGATAAATGTTCTTGGCATAAATCTTTACATGAGATTTAGGTGGTCATGTGTGTATAAGTATATAAGATAAACTTAATGGGAAAGTGAAAATAAATAAAGATAAATCATTTGATATTTATACCTATGTTTGATGTCTGGATAAAATAAGATATTAGGATAATTTATTTTGTTAATTTCCTTGCCTTATTAACATTCTCTTTGAAAGTAATTAAAGCAAGAAATAAAGACACTTGATAGAAAATGTTGATGATTGATAGTAAATGTAGATGTTTACCATCAAAATAAAATTATTTATAACAAACACAAAATTTTTAATGTTATCACTTATCTAATATGATCTAGGCAGAAAAAGTCTACCTTAGCTGCTAGCGAAGAGAAAAAAGGAGTTAAATATAGTGTACTAAGTAGTAAGTTATATAGTGATGAATTTTTCTATATTGACTTTTGAGGTGCTAGTGAAATATATGTATATGAATAAATTTATTTTAAAATATAGGCAAGTTGACCCAAAAAATTAATTTATATCTAAAAATTTAGATGATTCCCCGATGTTGACTAACCCACAAAATTGACAAATGCCAATTTTTTAAACTAGAATATTCATGAACTAATAAAAATTCACCACTAAAAAAACTTGATTGTGACTCAAAATCAATCTTACCACACTCAAACATCAACTCTTTAGATTATACACAAACTTGAATCTTTTATGTCTCTTCCTTTGGGTACTTCTTTGGTTCTTTATGGACAAGAACCTTGTACACCTCCTTTAATAGTGCATCCAGCTTTATATGACCTTCTTCATCTAGGGGTTCCATAGTTTGTACTCTTTGATGCCACCCTCGTACCTAAAGAAGAATCCATTTGTAGACTTAAATTCATGTTTTGACTTCTTCTTTGTAATATGAGAGTATGTGTTAGCATAGGTTCATAGAGTTTCACTAGAACATGCTAATTATAGGGATAAATTGCGTAATAGATCACAATAGGTGAAAATAAATGGAAATTAGGTAGACCACATAAAACATCTTAAATTCGACCAAAAATTAGGTTGTAGCATCTATAAAAAGGAACATGATAATAATTTGTATTGCATCATATTACAGAATAAATCAAAATAAAGTAATCTAATGCACATATAGCATAGATAAAAGATAATAATGGACAACCATAACGAGATAATTTTTATTGATCTTTATCAACACATTGAGCCAAATTCTATTACATCAAAGTAATATTTATAGTCTTTTACAATCCTGATGTCTCTTCACATGCCAACCTTATGAGAACAAAATGAAAGACTCCTCACATTCTCCAACTATCCAAATAGACTTTCAAGGCCAAATATGTACAAAACTACATAAAATACAATATCAAACACTTTTCACATGTGTTTATCTTATATAATTCATAGTTTTAGCAAGATCCATTATACATCCAACACTTTCTTAGACTTAAATATTTATCTTGTCCAGAGACAAAGGTGTAAGTTGAGTTGAACTCAATAGATATGTCCTAAATAGAAATCATAGTAATTGATCTAGGTGTCATTTTTTGATTTTCACCCTTTGCACACTACTTAGCCACCCGTTTGAGTTTTCAACTAAGTAGAATACTAGCCTACCACCCTTTTGGGTTTTCAATAGACTAGTGTAATTATATGGCTTCCCTTTATGGGTTTTCAACAAATTTAGACCCATTATTAATGTTTAGAATATATATAAAAATGTGAATCTGATAAAAGTTCTAAAATTGTAGATTCAAAACCTTACTGCTATGGCTATGTGGATGGTTTGCTAGAGGTCTAGAGAAATGGTTGTTGTTTAAAATGTGTTACCCTAGTGGATCCTGATGAATCCACTACCAAGGGTGTCTTTGAATATTGTGCCTATACCTTGATCTTTCTCTCATGTATGATTTGTATAAGTTGCTATAGAGGAATGAACTGGGGATCATCTACTATATTTGAGATTGTTAGATCAAATTGAGATAAATATTATTTAAACATTTTCCAGTCAGTAAGTACTTCACATACCATTGCAAGTAGAATGTGCAGTGGTACCTATATCAACATCATATTCTACAAGTATTCATATTATATGATGATAAGTAATGCCTTGTTATTAGATTATTTTTGATGTATGCCCAAGATGAGGTCATCCAATCTATCTACTATACTTTGATCTTGAATAGATGTAAAAGTGTTTCACATTGTTTCATGGTTCCACACTTAAAACTTCTATTTATTATCATCTCGCAAATAAAAAAGTTTGAGTACACTTATCATCTTCTCCAAAGTTTCTATTTGATACTCCAGCATGGCTTTATCTTTATTAGAAATATAAAATTCAAGTTGTGCAATAGTTAGAGATTGGTTCAAATGTTATCTCCATTTGAGTATATCCTAGGCTAGCTTCTTGGCTTGTGATGCAGTGGTGTCTAAGACCTTCTCATATTCCTCAAGAAGATGAAAAATTGTCTCTATTTCTTACCTAAGATCTTTCCTTTGTGTGCCTAATGCCAAAAACTTATGTGCAACTCCCCATCTCTTTGTAATCTTTGTTAACAACATTGTGAATTGTTTTATCTTTAGACATGACTTGATCACCTAGTACTTGTGTAACTAAGGAGGATATGCATTATTAATTATATATCTCAAATTCATCAACCTCTCCTCAGCTTCAACCATTTTTTCTCATAGTCTTAAAACATATTGCTCTAAATTTGAATCCCTCTAAGCAATAGATTCCTATAAAATAAATGCTCTTTCAATCTATTTGGAGAGTGATAGTTGGGTTAAATCTAATGAAGTTTCCATTGAAGTGGTGGAAAGTGGAATTGATGTAGTGGTGAATGTTTTAAGATCTAATATAAATTTATATAGTGTAAACAAGAAGGTATCTCATGGGGTGGATGTATCAAGGACATCCCATAACCACTAACTAGGAAGCTACACTACCTATTTAGTGTGCTTAGTGTAATTGGCATATGGTACCTTAGATTGGAATTTTTCATCATTGAGCTCCTTGGACTTGGTTACTTCCTCTACCTTAGCCTTATTCTTAGCTTCAAATTTTATTGTAGCATCCTCCTTAGCCTTTTTTGAGCTTTAGCCAGGGCTTCAGATTTAGCCTCTACATCAGTCTTGGCTTTAGCTTCTTCTTCAGCCTTAAATTTGGCTTGAGCTTCAACTTTAATCTTGGATTTTTACCCCTTATATTTCTACTGCATATATTATGCCTCTTATTTTTGCCTCTACTCTTGTTGTTATTTATTATTTACCTATGCTTCTTCATCCTACTTTCATGTAGATGTAGCTTCATAATATTTCTTATTTTTGGTTTTAGCTTCCTTGGCTTTCTTCTTTTTGTCTTTAGCTTGGTCAACTTGCTTTTAAAAATCCTCTACTTCCTTTGCTTGATTTTGTTATTCTTTAGCTACATCTTGATGCTTTGGTGGTAGAATATGCATAACTTGTTGTTATGTTATTGATGGCATGGTTAATTATTTTTGTGATTCCTTAGTTATTTATTTTTTTTGTCTCAGCTTAGGCTTGAGTGCATCCTCCTCAAGTTTTTGTTCCTCCTCTTCACTAGGTGTGGTTGTATCCATTAGTTCCTCTTATTCATCAATAATTTTATCTAAATTAGGTTATTTTGATGCATTTTCTAATCTCAAATATTCTTTTTGTACTAGTTTATTTATTTTAAAATTAGATGGAGGATTGATTTTCTTATTTTGTTTCTTTGATTCCTAAGGTTGAGGTTGTTGAGTTGGTTGCATAGTAGTTTATTCTTCAAGTGTGCCAAAAGAAACCATCCTTTCCCACACTATTTATAAGGGATTCACATATTGATGTGTGTGTGTGTTATCTTGAATAAGTCTTATGTGGGAATTTATTATATAGATAAGTCTATGACATGTGTAAAAGATAACACCATAGTTAGTTATTTTGAAAAGAGTTCATCTTCTAATTTGTATTGAGTTGATTCCTATCATATAGTGTCAACAATAATAGAAGAAGGTGGGTGAGTGATATCAACCCAAATATATTTCCTTACCTAATTGTGTACTAATTTATAAAAAAAGAAGTCCTGTTACACTTTTACACCATAGACCTCAGGGCCAATGTACTCTAACATTGACAGAAACACTTATTTTCTTCTACCTCCATTTGAGGTAGGTCACACATAGTAGCTATTCATGGAATCATGGGGTGTTTGATACATGAATTCAATTTTCAAGTTAATTTCTTTGGCATAGGTGATGAGGTTCAACATGTATGTGTTTTCTTTTTTCCATTCTTTAGCTATTCTTAAGCTTATAGTTTTGTCAGCTGTGTGGGTTTTTGTGTAGGTACTTGTTCTCCCTATTATTTTTGGGCCTATAAAATAATGGTTTAAAATGGGGGTACAAAACTCATAGCTAAGGATTTATATCTATATATCTAAAATTTTACTTAAACCATGGAAATGAAGAATGGCATCGAAGTGACAGTGGGGTTATCTAACTTATGTTCCTTTATTTGTATGCCATTATGTAACTTGTTAATGGATGCATGTTGACCTAAATATTGTATGCCATCATGTAGAATCATGGGATGTGATTGAATTAGTACAAGGGATTCTAGCCACCATACACTAAACCACCTAAATTTTTCATAATATTAACTAGTTTAATTCCATACAATGCCTTTAAAGGCATTACCTAGCCAAAAATCTATAGTGACATTTACTGGCCCTATGGGAGACTTCCACTGAGTGAAACATAAAAAGAGGACCAATAAATTATATTGAAAGTTTTATGTAGTTCCTACAAGTACCTTTTTAATATTTTTGGTTTCCAAAAATTTAACCCAATTGAAATATTCATGCTGATTCATCATTTGATATGTGATGTCAATGATGCCTCATGTTATTTGCTTTGCATGATTTATGGTTTTCTAAAACCTACTGGTAATACATTGAACCATAGTGTGTAGTAATCCTTCATGATTAAATCAATAAGAATTTCTCTTCCTATCCTAATGTTGTATTTTTATCTAAATAAATTGGTGGCATTGTAGACTATATTGCATTAAATATTTACCTTGATTGGGCAGGCCAGTTATTCTTGACATTGAGTGTGCATTGATCTAGATAGTACTATATTTAGCTAGATTATTTTACCTTGATTATCCTAACTCAACAATGTCATCATGACTTCATCTAACTGGCATAAGGTAGGCAAATTGAGTAACTTTTTAGTGTCAGAACCTTCAAGTGGATGTTTTAATGTTAAAGTTCCTATTTGAGTTGCTAGTCAAGCATTTAGAGTAAATAGAGTAGCTTATATTATGTCAATTAAATCTAAGGTTTTTGTATCATTTTACTTTGTTTATTGGATCCTTAACCCTATTCCCATTTCCTCTTGAGCATCAGATAGTGGGATCAATAATTGACCTTTGTCCATGGTTGGATGAATGAACAAAGTGGATTATTAATTTGAGGAAGTGTACTCTCATATGAGATTTGGTTATAAATAGACAGTCAAAAGTTTGATCATAGAAATATTATTATAGATAGAGAATGTAATGTCTGCTCTTTGTCTATATCACTTGCTTTTATAGTTGTTTGGCACCCAAATTTGTATTACCACCTCCTTTGAATGCATTAACTATATACACATGAATGTTCTCTTTAAAATTAATATTAGATTCTATAAATCATCTTGACATGGATTTTTGGGGCCTAGTTTGTGTGTTTTAGCTCTGACTATTATTTGTGGTGAGTAGACATCCCTTGAGTTAATCACTTTGCTAGATACACTAACTTGTCAATTTATTGCCAAATCTGCTCTAAAACTAGTGAAATATTTTAAAATAAAGTGTTATTAATGGTTTGACATAACCATTAGCCTTCCATATATTATACCTATCTTTTCATCACTTTCCCAAACTTAATTACCAAGCTTGGTGTAGTGGTGGCTAGCTATCTTGGGTGAGTTATCTTGGCCCGGTGGTCGCATCCTATGATTATACTTGGTTGCAATGGTTGTGATGTATTGTGCATCAATGAGAATAATAACAAATATTATAACCTATGAATCAAAATAAGAATCAATAAACATTAAATAAAATCCTAACTAAATGGTTTTACTCAACACCCACTCAATTTTTAACAACATGAGAGAGATTAAAGATGATATGTCTTAAGCCTAAAAACATTAATTCTCCATGATAAAATGGTTACCTACAAATATTTTATCACTATGGTACCTTGTGGTGATATGTGGTGAATGATATAAGGTCTTTTCCATTGTATGTGTAGCTTTCTTAGGAATGATTTAAATCTACTCTCGTAAAGCAATATAGTTTGATCTGGGTAGAATTATTTATATCATAGATTATGATCATGCCATGGTTTATGATTTTGTTTATTGATTTTTTAGATCCACTATGATCTTACCCTATCTTCTTATATCTTAGTGAAATCCATCAATCATTCCCTTAATGAGTTCTAATCCCCTAACCTCATGATTATTGTAATAGACAAACTAGGTACAATGTACTCCATAGGATTTACTACCTTGATGCCATATACTAATTGGAAGGGAGTGGATCTATTGGATCACTTGTAATGTGTGTGATAAGCCCATAAAATTTTATTTGATGCTTTTGCCTATCAATTAGCTTACAGATGGTAAGTTGTACTTTTATGGTGTGATATCATGAATTATTATATGAGAATATTAATAGTATTATTAATAAAGTGTGTGCCTCTATAACTTACTAGCTTAATGGTACATATGAACCATGTAATGATGTTTTCATATAAACACTTGGAAACATCCTTTACACCACAGCTAGAAGTAGTGCTATCAATTTCTACCCATTTTATAAAATAGTTAATTGACATGATAATATATCTAGCATGACTATGATTACTTGAGGGAGATATAGGTCCAAAAATATTAATTCCACAATGTTCAAAAGGTTGTTCTACAAGTATAGGAACCAAAGTCATTTCATCTTACCGATTAGGCTTATCCATCCATTGACATATGCCATAGTGTTTAGAAACTCTGTACGCATCCAAAAAAGTGTAGACCACCATAAACCAATTTGAATTATTTTTAAATAAGTAACATCTCCTATGAAGTGTCCTCCTATAATTCCTTGGTGAGATTCTTGCAAAAATTGGGGTCACTCATGTTCTAGAGCTACCCTACAAAGTACATTGTCTTTACCCAGCTTGTACAAGAACCTATTAATGAGGCTATATGGTATAAATTTGGTAACCATATATTTATTGTCTCTCTAAATATAATTCATAATAAAATTTCCTTGTTCTAATAATTTTTTTATTTCCTACATGTTGTCAAGAACTATAATAGTTCTGAATAGGTAAGCATCAGGAGATTTATATTCAAGTTCATCTGGTTCTTTCCCATTGTGAAACATGTTAAGATGATCTAGACCCACATTCTCTCATCCTATTTTCAAATTGATTTAGAGCTAAAATTATTATAATAAAATCAACCACCTAGAGATCCTTCTTCTTATCAAATTTTTATTGATCAGGAATCATAATGCTTGGAGGTCTGTGAAGAATTCAAAAGGAGTAGTAAGCAAATAATGCCTAAATTTTTATAATGAAAATGTGATCTAATAATTCAACTCAAGAGAGGATGGTTAGTATGGTGTTAGTTCCAAAATGAAAACAAAATCAAATAAACACACTAATATCATAACATCTCTAGGCTTAGACACTAGGGAGATCTTAGTTAACGAAAACAAATGACAAGCACACCTAAAAAAGAAAGGGATCGAATACAAGAGTTCCTTAACCTTCCTTGGATGCTCTAAATTCCTTTGTAGTAGTGGCTTTCTTGGCTTGTGCTCATGAAATCCTTGGCAATGAAAGCTTGGCTACCTCCATCTCTCCTTGGCACCTTTGGCTTGTGGATTGGCTTGGATTGGAATAAATTTGGCATGGTAACACTAATCTATTGAAGCTTTTGGAACCAATTTGGAATTATAAATTTTCATAAAAACATCTTATAAATGATGTTGTGAGGCCTCCTATTTGTAGATTTTTAGATTTGATTAGAATCAAGCTCAACCATCCATCTCAAGATTGAGATGTGTGGTTGAGGATTAATTCAATTTTTAGAATTATTTTTTTAATCATCCTCATCATGAAATTGGAATAATGGGAAATTAAGAGGCATGTAGAGCATTGTGGAAGGCATTGATGAGTCATGGGAGGCATGAATCTTGATATTTGTGGCATTTATGGCCTAGGGATTCCATCCCAAGAAATGAGGTCACTTGATGATGCAAATATTCTATATTCATTTCCAAAAATAAGTATTCAAAAATTTTCCATGGAATTTTTTATTAGGCCTTGATTGGGTTAATTATCTCTTAAGCATGATTAAGCACTTTGTGCACAAATTACTCAAATTGATCAGAATACCTTGTTATTGGTCCAAAATTTGACTAGATTAAAATTGGAAGTTACTGTCAGATGAATTGGATATGTATTCCCATTTAGGATGTTGCTAACAACAAATAACAAAGGCACAAGTCTTATGTAAAAGATTTGATAGGGAAGAGCAATCCAGAGCACCCAAGTGCAAATTTGGCATTTTGAATTGAAATGATCTGATCAAAGTTAGCTAGTCCATAAATTGAATTTCCCCATTTAGGGATACCCTAGCCAAAATTATTCCTTGAATATGTTAGTTTCACATAATTTATCATGTTTTTGTATTTTTAGGCCAAATTGTACATTTTGGGTGAAAATTGGTCAAAATCTTGATTGGAGGTTATTGGTGGATAGATTTAGGTGTCTACAATTTGCCCCTTATTTGGGAAGGTGTTGCGAGTTATAAACATAGTAACGTCTTCGCAAAGAATGAAAAGGTCCTGTATGCCTACAATTGCAATGATGATAAACTAACTGTATGATGCCCCCTCAAGGGAATGGTTGTCATAAGTAGGTCAACAAATGATCCCTCAAAAATAAAGAATCAAAATGAGGGGACTAAAGAAAGGGAAGATGATGGGGTGACAACATAATGATACTAAAAAAGTAGTCAAAATCATTGAGAATGCAAGTGGGATGGTGTGCAATGATTTTCCCATAGGTGGTTATAATCATTATACCCCAATAGTAGCAGCATGGTATGACAACACAATGATTTTCCCAAAGGTGGTTATAATAATTGAGAAGATGGAGCTTCCCTAGTTAGGATAGACAAACAAGATAACAACATGCCCTTGTATAGGTAGAAAAAGTAAAGTGGTGACAACACAATGATTTTCCCAAAGGTAGTTATAATCATTGAGAAATGTAGGTGGGATGGTGTGCAATGATTTACCCATAGGAGGTTATAATCATTGGACCCTAATTATAGAAAACCTGATAAACTTGGTTGAAGATGATGATAACTTAACACAAAGGTTAATGATGAATTGGAATAACCTACTAGTAAGGAGATGCTCACTCAAACTAGTAAAGGTTGAAATTATTTCATGTTTAATTACTCATTTTATGATATGATTAGGATGGAATTAGGATGTCAATGCTAAAGAGATACCACCATTGCTGAATAGACTTATTGAAGATAAGGTTTGCTATAACATGTAATTGTAGGCTTCAAGATAGAACACCATAAAGACTTGGACAAAATATGCATAAGGATTGACTCCCACAATCCAATAGTCAATAGAAAACAATGTACCAATGATAGAAACTATGATGAAAATGTAAACATATGAATATGGATGGATTCAAGTATAAGTGTGGATAAGGAATCACCCAATGAACACACATAAATTGAATCAAGGTAACAATGCTAAAAATAAACAAACAAATAGATAAACAAACAAAATAAGTAGAAATAAATAACCAATGCAATAGAAACCCTATGAATATTTCCCCTATAAAATAGGTGACAACTTAACAAACAAACAAAATGGAGGAATAGAAGAAAAGGAAGGGGGTGGCTGAGTTGTCTCCATATGCACTAGGCAAGCGGATGTTGCCTACATAGTTCCATGGATGTAATATCCAATAAAAAACTTTAGGCCAAATGTACTTCTCCCAAGGAATGGGAAGAATATGATAACTAAGGAAAACAAAAAGAATGGATGTGATAGAAGAATATGAATGGTCTTGAAAAATGACAAGTGTGTGAGAGAAAAAGGCCAGAAAGGAGGGGGAAACTAAATGACAAGTGATTTAATTATAACTTAGTAAGGGTTCCCAAAATCTTTAGGGAAAATAAGTGGTCAATGTTTTTGTTCTTTTCTAATGATTTTTCAAATGTATTTGGAATTGTTTTAGAGTATCTCAACTCAATTGAGAATGATGAGACACTAAATGGTTCAAGCTCACAAAATGGTGAGAGTGTGGCTTGGGTTGCTCACAAAATATCAAGAGCGTGTCTTAAGGTGACTGAGTTGACATCAATAAGTATAAAACACTACCTACATAGTCTCAGAGTAGGACCTAAAGTCACTGTAGTTATACCATTTTAGCAAAGCAATTCAACTAGTGCGGTAGCCAATTCAAGCAAAATAGACACAGTTGGTAAAAAGGCACAGCATGGCATAAGAAGTGGTAAGTTGGTACATCAAGGCTCAGTGTTGCCCCTAGTTTTCCCATAGGTGGTTATAATTAGGACAAAATTGCATAGATAAATGGTACTAATTTGCCCAAAGGTAGTTATAATTATTAATAAGACTGGTGGTAAGAAAGGAATAATAAATGAAGGATGTAACTACTGAAACTTCTATCACACTAACCCAAAATATGATCTCTATCTAAAGTAATTAAAATATTTGATGAACTAATCATATACCTCGATGTTGAAGCTGCATAATGAATAATAAAAACCAAGGTAAAATGGGCTAAGTTTTTAGAGCACACTAGGTTGATTTATTAGAAGCAGAAAGTGGTCATGGTGAAGAGAACATATAAGGATGGTATTGGAATAAAGAAGAATAGTGATAAAATGGCATAAATAAAATGGTCCTTATAGACAATACACCTTAGCATTCAAGTATAATACCACTTGAGATGAATAATATTCATTGGCTCTAGAAGTTTATCACCATCTGGTGTGGTAAGCTTGTATGCTCTTGATCCATAATTTGTAATGATAAAGAAAGGCCCTATCTAGTTTGGTTTGAATTTCCCTTTATGTTTTTTTCTCAGCTGTGGTATTATTTTGGTTTTATTTAAGAATAAGATCACCAAGTTAAAATGTTCTATACTTAATATGCTGATTATAGTGGCCTTTGAGTCAGCTTTGATATGCTTGAAGAGTGTTGAGCACGGCTATGTGTTTTTCAACAAGTAGGTCTAGCTCTTATAGGTGAGCTACTTGATAGTCATGATCATCTAGGACATGCTTGAAAGAGATGTGTATTGAAGGCAAATTGACATCAATGGGAAGGATGGATTCAGTATTATAAACAAGTGAGTATGGAGTGGCTCCTGTAGGGGTATGATGATTGGTATGGTATGCCCAAAGGGTAGGGAATATATAGAGGTGCCAATCATGACTGGCATCATTGACAACATTTTTGAGAATGTTGACAATGGTTTTTTTGGATGCCTTAGCCTAGCCATTACCTTGAGGGTAATATGTTGTAGAAAAATGTTGTGTGATTTTATATTCAATACATAGCTGGTCTACATCTTTGTTATTGAATGATCCTCCATTATCAGATATAATGTTAGAGGGGATACCATAACGACAAATGAGGTGGTTGAATATTAATTTGGAAATTTGTTTTCCAGTCACGTAAGTGATGGGTATATCTTTAACCCACTTAGTGAAATGTTTGGTGGTGATAAGGATATGTTTATGGGAGTCAAATAAAGTGGGGTTGATCTTCCCAATGAGGTCAAGTCCCCATGTAGAAAATGGCCATGATGTCAACATCAATTTTAGACTTTTTATTGGGGCATGAATCATATTAGCATGTCATTGACATTTATCACACTTCTTTACATATGTAGTGGCATCTGCATCCATTGTAGGCCAATAATAGCCAGTACATAAAAGCTTTTTGGATAGGAATGCCCTGATAGAATGAGCTCCACATACTCCTTCATAAACTTCTCTTAATGCTAATGTAGACTCTATTGAAGTTAAACAATGAAGTAGAGTTCCATCAAAATTGTGATGGTAAAGGGTGGATCCAAGTAGAGTATAAAGAGTAGAATAATGAATGAAGGCTTTGGTTTGTTTTGGAGATAGGTTAGGTGGTAGAACTTGGTCATGAAGGTAGTTATAAATGTCTAAGTAAAAAATAGAATTAGGACTAAAAATATCACAAATCATGGCAATGGTTGAAGGTTCATGAGTTGGTGCTGACAAATTCTTAATGAGGAATTGATACTCTCTAGTTTTATCTACTTGTTGAATCAAAGAGCTAATAGTATCCATGGCATTTATAGTTCTGTTACTAGCACTCAATATGTGCTCAAACTAAATGTTGGCAATTTAGTTTATAAGAGTGTCAACTAGGGCTTTATATGGAACTAGCTTGTCATCTTTGGTCTAAAAATAATTTGTAACTTGATTGATGATTAACTAAGAATCACCATAAACTTGGAGATGAGATATATTCCAATGCACTACTTGTCAAAGTCCTAAAACAAGTGCTTCATACTCAAACATGTTGTTTGTACAAGGAAAGTTAATTTTGAATGATTTAGGGATTAAATCCCCATGTGGTGTAATAAACAATAGGCTTGCCCCTGATCCATGTGCAATAAATGAACCATCAAAATATAGTTTCTAGGGCTTATCCTCAAGGGGTGTGTTAATGATGGTCATGGTATATTCATCAAGAAATTGAAATGTGAGTGGTTGTATGTCTATGAGAGGTGCTTCAACAAGTTGATTTGTAAGAACTTGCCCTTTGATTGCCTTTTGATTGACATATTTTATGTCAACATCATTGAGAAGCATGATCCATTTAGCCATTCTACCTTGAAAAGATATTTTAGATATTAGATACTTGAGTAGATTTACTTTAAAAATGATCATGATCTTATTATTCAACATGTAATAGCACAATTTTTGAGCTACGAAGACCACAACCAGACAAGCTTTTTTAATAGGTGTATAGTTATGTTCATATGTAACCAAGGTATATGTTAGATAGTATATAGTGTGCTCCTTTCCTTTATCATCATGTTAAGCCAAGAATGCCCCCAGAGCATGGTTAGTAGCTAATAGATATAACAAAAATGGCTTTCTTCGCATAGGAGGTAATAAAATAGGTAGATTAACAAGATAATATTTAAGTTGTTGAAAAGTTGTTTGGCAATGATCATCCTAGTGAAATGCAACTCCCTTCTTCAAAAGGTGTGTAAATGGATGGCACTTATCCAATAATTAAGAGATGAAGCATCAGATGGACTAGATCTTACCCTATAAACTATGGAGTTACTTCAAATTGGTTGGTGGCAGTATCTCAGTTATAGCATGGACTTTAGCTAGATCAATGTCAATACCTCTATGAGACATGATGAAGCCAAGTAATTTACTTGAAGTTACACCAAACACACATTTATTTGGATTTAGTTTGACTTTTTACTCTCATAATCTTTCAAATATCTTATGTAACACTACTAGATGGTTGGCCCTGGTTTTGGATTTTCCTAATATGTCATCGACATAGTCTTCAATAATATCATGCATCATATCATGGAATATGAAAGTAATGGACCTTTGATATGTAGCTCCAGAATTATTAATACCAAATGGTATCACTTGATAAAAAATATTCCTGATGGAGTGGTGAACATTGTTTTATGTTGATCTTCCAGTGTTATTTTAATCTGATTGTATCTTGAAAAGCCATCCAAAAGCATTTCATAACCAACCATGGAGTTGATGATCATGTGAATATTAGGCAAGGGGAAATCATCTTTAGGGAAATATTTGTTGATGTCTTAAAAATTAGAACAAATTTTGATCCCTTCAAGATTTTTACTAATAGGTACAACATTAGAGATCCATTCAGAGTAGTCAATGGATTGGATACATCTTGCTTCTAAGAGTTTTTCCAATTCTTTCTTTACCAATATATCAATGTTAGGATGTATCTTATGTAACTTTTATTTCACCAGGTTGGTGTTAGGATTGACCACAAGGTGGTGTAGAACCAAGGTGGGATCTAAACTTGGCATGATAGAATAGGCCCATACAAAAATATCCACTAAATATCTCAATAGAGGTGCAAAGATGTCACATTCATCCTCATTAAGGGATGCACCTAATTTTATCCATTTCAAGTCTGAAGGAGTCTTGATATTTACCTCTATTATATATTTGACTAGAAGGGTTGAACCATCTTCTAGAATAGTAGGGAATGACTTGAACTATTGGATTATGTTAGGGTCCTCTATTAGGACTTACTTTTAATCTTATCCTAGGCATGATGAATTTGAGTCTCCTAATGGGAGATATGGCCATGTAACAAAAATAGTCAGAAATTATTAGAGAATTTGATCAAATACTTATTTTTTCTCAAAATTGAACTCAGATCCATAGGCAAGTTCATCATTGGTGGTCTCTTAATCTAAATTTGAAGAATAATGAACACCCCCATCTAATGGCACCTGAGATAGGTTTTCACCTCTAGACTAGCCTTTATCTTTACTTTTTCCCTAGTAAGCAAGTGCCTCAAAGAGGTTTTCTCTTTGGGACCTCAATGTTTTACTTATTTATTTTTGGCTAAGGGTGTTCACTCACTCTCCAAAATAGGCTGCAGGATCTAATACGATTGAGAACTTTGATTTGTGATCTCCCAACAAAATGTTGTCTCTAAGGCCTAAAAAGTCATAAAATGCCTCATCATTTTGGAACCCATCAATCGATAGACTAGATTCTTGTTGGTCCCAATCTCTCAGTTGGGGATAATATAATGGCAATGGCTTGCAATAATGATAAGGGTAAGTGTACAAATGGCATTGTTATCAAACAAATTGGTTTCAACTAGGTCATCAAAGTTGAGGCTATGACCAGACTCTGCTTCACTGTTGGCATCATCATCACTTGTCATTGGTGGTGGAGTTTGAATAATACATGTGGGGTCACCCCCAAGATATTTAAATTTAAGTCCATAATTTCTTTCATACTTAGTCATAAAAATTGGCTTGATGATTTTTTTGTTGATTCATTCTGAGGCCTCTTCCTTCATAATTGTGATGCTCCATGATCCTATTAGGAATATGATACTTGGCACTTTTATAATAATCAGCTTGGTTATCATTGTATAAACATGATTCATCCCCTTTAAGAGGGTTAGGTCCTAGGTCAGATGCTAGTACAAATGTGACAAGTCCCTTTTCTTTGTTCTTTTGTTGCCAATACATATGTGGGATGAATTTAGGTCACCCAAAGGTTTTTAAATTTTGAGGAAGATTGGCAATATCAAATGTATCATGGGTCACATACTTTCACGATCCATTATCTGAAATGGTGAAATGATTAGAAGCTTTAGGAGGTGGCATGTGGGAAATGGAATCTAAGGTATTAGGATCTATGCAATTATCTGGTGAAGGATAAATAAATATAGCTTTTCCTTTATCCTGCTTGGAATTGGGATTCATATTATATTAATAATTATAGCTTTGAAATTGGCCTCAAGATTCTTGTAGTGTTCATATGGATGTAAATCTCTTGGTATATTAACTTCCATCCCTGAGTGAGAAAACTTGATACATTGGTGCAATGTTGATGGGAATACATGAATTTCATGTAACCAAGGCCTGCCTAGAAGCATGCTATATGATAACTCAAGATCAAACACATGGAAAAGTGTATCATGGGTTAAAGGCCCAATGATAACTAGAAAACTAATGGTGCCGTGTGAATCTCTTTCTTGATTATCATAGGCTTTAATAGTTATTGTTTTTAGTTGGAGGTCTGTCATTGTGTACCCAAGAATCTTAATGAGCTTTAGAGACATGATGTTGAGGTCTGATCCATTGTCTATAAGGACACATTTCACTTTATGTCATCTTATACAAACCTCTATGTATAATGGGTTATTAAGGAGTAGGCCAAGAAAAGACATAATACTTTGGTTAAATGTGACTTGTTGGGCTAGAGCCAGGTGTCCAACCAAATCTTGAAATTTATCATGGGATATGTCACTAACAATAGTGGATTGGGTCAAAAACTCATTCAAGATGTTCTTATGGATTATTTACATCCATAGCAAATCTAAAATAGATATTTGTGTTGGATTCTTCTATAATTATTCCACAATATATAAATTCTTATCTTGGTCAGTAGTGAATGGTTTAATCTGAGGCTAAATGGTTGGTTGGATGATAGACAAAGTGGTAGATGGTTATGGGCCTGAGATAGTAATATTTGACCTCTAAGTTGTGATTACATGATCAGGATTAAATACTGGATCATTATTGCTAATTGATGTTGGAAATGGTGTGGGACCAAACATGACAAGTATCAATTGTCGATGCACTTGCATGTGGTCATGTGGCAAGAATGAGTTATCTCTATAAGATCCAAAAGGGAAAGTCTTAGTTTACTAGTTTTCCTATATGTACTCCCAAGTCAAAGAAGGATTATCCATGTGATTTGGTTGAATGTTATTATTTAGCAATGGTCTAAACTAGTTAGTGTTTGGTCTAGAATTAATGGAGATGGTATTAACACTGCCCCCTACAATATGACCTACAACCTTTTTGTATTAATGTGAAACTACATGGTAGGTTTATTGGTTATTACCATTCTAACCTTGGTTTTGTCCATTATTTTGTCATTGTGGGTTTTACTACTATTTTTTTTGATTCTACTAGTTTGGCCTTTGATTGTGATACTATTGATTTTGTTGTTGCATTAGCTGTTGTTATTGTTGATTATTCTACTGCTATTGGTTATTATGTTAGGGAAAGGGATTTTGATAGATTTCAAGAGTTTGATTAGAAGTGGAAGCACTAGTATCCAATTTTATCTCCCCATTCTCTAATAATTCTCAATTAAATGCTTGATTTGGACACATCTTCGTAGATTATGCTCATTGACCTGATGATAGTCATAAAATTCATTTTCATGGTACCAATCAGGATAAGGAATAACATATAGATAATACTTTGGTATAGGCTAAATAATCAGATTAGTTGTAACAAGCTTGCAAAATATAGACTTAATAAGTTCTCTTAGGTCACTAAAGACATGACATGCAGGAATAGTTATCTTAAGAGGAGGGGTTTGCAATGGTAAATGTTGTTGTACTTGTTATGCAAGTTTTAGATGTTGTGCTTGTAGCATCATTTGGAGATGTTATTGGGTAGGAGTAAGTTGAAAAGGTGGTGTGGATGATGTCTACATAGTTTAGACATGATGATATTTGGTCACTCCATTTCCCACAACATTCCTATTGAAGTTGAATTGCTTTAGTCTTTCATGGTTATTGACTTGTGCCAATTGTGATGCTTGCATTTGATTAGGATGTTGCTATTGGATATTTCCATGATTGTTTGAATTAAGTTTGATGACTCTTTTATTGATGAACACTCACTAGATCAAAAAACCTTCATCAATGATCTCCTTGAATGTATGTGCACATTGTAGTTCCATATGATAGGCTATCTCACTATGACATTCTTTGGTAAACACAGTGGCTAATTGTTTATTTGGTAAATTTTGGGTGAAACAGCTTGAAAGGGCTCTCCATCATTATAGATAACTTACAAAACTCTCCCTAACTTTTTTCTTTGCTTCTATCAGGTCCACTAATGAAATCTCATGCTTGAGATTATAGGTAAAGTGCTACAAAAATTTATCAAAAAGATCATCAAAATTTGTAATTAAATTTTTGGGTAACTTTAAATAACACTCCAAGGCTTGTCTAGCCAAGCTAATTGGAAACAAAAACAAAAGGTATATGTTGTTATATGCCACTGGTTGACATGTGACAAAGAATTCAGTTAAATGAGCCTTAGGGTCACATTTCCCTTTATATTTGTCTTTCCTATCTTGGAGGAAATGGTATCTACAAATACTCCATGTTGAAGTATAGGAACACACATCATCCAATTTTAACTTTTTAGTTTGTTTATCAGCTTAAATAACATCAATTAAATCCTTCATTTGTTGCAATTCTTGGGATATGAAACTAAATGGAATATTGGTTTGAGGGAGAATTTGGGTTTGGATAGATGGTTTGGAGGTCACAAGTGGAACACTTTGACCAAGGTATTATGTAGATACCTATTGGGGTACATTGGCTAGGTTGGGGAATAGACTAGGAATACGCATACGTGGATTAAGATGTACATGAAATTACACATTTGGTTATGGGATGTTCTGGTTCAGGTTGGCAATAATGTTTTGACTTGGGGGATTTTTTGGTTATGATGGAGGGATATAACTATATTGTGCCTACTATGGTTGAAAAGGGACATGTTTTCGACTAATCAAACCTTGTTGTTGAGTGGGAACTTATGGAACAAGACCCTATCTCTAGATTTGTGGCACATTTTGAACCAATGGTTATCTAGTAGGTACTTGAGAAACATGGGGACCTCCTTATTTAATGATTCCCTATGAGGAATTGAAAGTAGGTTGCAAATTTGGCATCTATCATTGACCAATATTTGCACATTATTGATTATTCATTGCTTGGTTTTGGATTGGCATATTAGTTTATGAATAAAGAGGTATGTTAATCATTACTTGGTGAGGTGTAAAATTTGTTGCCCTTGAGTGAGGTGGCAATGCATTTGTCCTTTGTTACATTGTTACACTAGACTATGTCTATTGTTATGGAATACTACTCATTACCTATTGAGGAGGAGTAGTGTTTGTTACATTCTATCATTGAGGCATGATGTTGACTATTGTTTGATTATCTAATCCCATAAGTTTTACTTTTGAGGAAGTACTTGGTAGAGATTGGGGTGTATGAATTCCTATTCCTTGATATGATGACCTATTCATAGGATTAACTATAGGCACATGTTGTTGGCTAGTTGTTTACACATTAGTATCACTTTGATCAGGACTAAACATTGTTTTCACATTATCTACTATGTTTATCTCACTATTCAGTGTAGAGGCCAAAGACATTTATTCAGTAATGAGAATATGCATCAAGTTATCTATTAAAATGGTTTATATGAATGGGTCAAAATTTATATTCTCTTGTCCAATTAACTCTATCAACACTCTTGTTGAAGGAACCAGGTCAATGAGAGGTTTTCTTACCATGTTCATCTAATTGAAATCACAAGCTAGATTCAGATATGTTGATATGTTGTCTACATTTTGTTAAAGTTATCTTCTATGATGTTTTTTCCTTGATCAAACATATTAAGATCTTGGTACATGATTTGGATTAGAGCCATATGATGGCTAGAAAAACCCTATTGATGATAAATGATATTGTGGGGCACTCTTACTAGACTTGGTAAATTATCATGGGGGAAATCTACCAGAAAATTGGCCCCTACCTCTATGGATCTAACCAAAATCTTGTCTTTTTTCTCTAACAAATGTCACTCAAAAAAAAATGGATCATACGTGGAAGACGTATTAGTAGAATATGACTATTGAAGAATTGGCTCATCCACCATGGGTATTGTAGCTAGGTATTGTACAGTTTACTCTTGGTCTTGTTCTGTGTATGGTGGTGTGTTAACCAAATAGTTAGCCAATGGATCTTGTATTTGTGCCCCTAATTAAGTATTATAAGAGGGATAAGAATCCATCTCATAAGCAACACTATCCAAATAGGGGTCTTGCACCATTTCTTCTTGTGTAACCACATTACTAATCTCTAGATTTTACATGAGTCCACTACGAGTGTAGTAATACATTTTTGGATCCATAATCAATGCTTTTTAGATAAAAGGTCAAAGAGGTCTACATACTCTAAAAGGATAATGTCTAAAATAGATGATGTTCTAACTTAGTCTAGATTTGTCAAAAGGATCAATAGAGTTATGAAAAGGTTTGTGAGGAAACAAGCTATAGTGAAGTATCCAACATTTCATTGTTCACACAAAGGTAAGCAAGTAAATGGACTAAAAATCAAAATGCCAAAATCTAAGGTCAAAGTGTTTCAAATAAATATAATCTAGGAATTTAAAAGTTGCTAGGTCTTTTGACCAATGCAGCATCAAAAGCTAGGCTAAAACAAGGCATGTGCTAGGACTCTTGGCTAAATGATGTCAAAAGCTATACTTTGAAAATAGATGAAAGTTTTTAATCTAACAAATTTGAAACACTTCTAACAAAAACTAGCCATTTGATTCTTGGACATGAACTTGATCAACTAGGTACAAGGTATGAAAAAAAGGCACTTTTATCAATAGTTTATTTTCTCACAAAAAATGGTATAAAAATTGGTTCTTTTGACAAATAGGACAGACAAAGGTGATCAGTATAATGATTTTAGACAAAATATCATAAAATCACACTTGGATTTGTCTAAAAATGTAGGAGCAAATTTGGAACTTTATGTAAGAGGATCTATGAAATAATATTTAAAATGATTTGGGTAGTGTAAGGATGCTATAATACCTAAAAGGTGTGACAAAAAGGTTTATTTCAGAAACTCTCTAAGGTAAAGATGCTTTCCTATAATTTTGACAACATAACACTACCTTTCTTGAATCAAAATTTTGTGGTATATAGACTTAAAGTGCAAGTGTTTATCAAAAATGGCTTAAGTCTATCAAATGTTGATAATTATTATGAGTCTTAAATGACCTTCAACCCAAATTGGAAATTAAACATAAGTTCACTCAAGTTTAGTGCAAATTGTGAACCCACTTAACACATCAAACTTATGAACTTGTAAAGGTGTAATTACAAATTTGGATTATAAGTGAAGGACTTAAACAACATTGGTAAAGGTCTAAACTCAATTGGGTAGCATAACTATGCCAAAGTGGATGATATGACTCTCAAGATTTTAATGAGCTTTTCAACAAGGCAAATTAATGATCTTACATGAGAAACATAACACCTCTTTGTTCAAAAGAAAATTTGGACTATGTGTTTGGTTTGGATTGTTTGTTTACACCAAGTTTTGACTCCAAACAAGACTTTAAACTAGGATAAGACCAACTAATTAACCGTTCTTAGATCCTAAACTGACAAGGTTGATTGGTATTGTTGGAATCCATCAATATACATCATTTGAGAGGATTTTAAGTGTTCATCCAAAAGTAAATGCACATTATATAGCAGGGTTTTTACACACCCCTTCTCTCAAATGATAGTAATATGACATGGACCTTGAGGCACACCTTGCACCAACAACACTTCCATGATAAGTGGGGATTTGTCTAAGATTTAACAAGTTTTTGAATGATCTAGGGGAATCAATTTCATAATGACTTTCATGCCAAACAATGCAAAAGAAAAGCATAGATTTTGGGTCCATATCACTTGGCTTATTGTAAAAAGGTCTAGTAATTTTTGCAACCACTACATCCTAGTATTCATTTAGTGTAGTGTGATGTCTAAAGTGCTACTAAATCCCATGTGAAACTCCAAAGAATCCAAATGAAGTCACCAAGAGATGAAACCCTAGGTCAAAGATTCCCTAAAGAACTTGTGGGAGGTGATGAGGTCCCCCTTGCAAACCAAGATGCATAAAAATAAAGAAAGCATGAAAGTAAAAAGACTTTAGGGTCATTTTCAAGATCACCCAAACTTTGATGAGTTTTTGGGGAGTTCTTTAGATGAATTTATTTTTAAGTCTTGGACTAGGCTACTTGCAATAGGAATGGTGCTTTTGGTTCCAAGGGTTCCCTATGGGGGACAAATGGAAGAGCATACATGCAACATTCCTCTTTTTTCCAAACAAAAATTTGATCTAAGTAACTATTGCAAACAAAAATTGACAAGTGTGTTCAATTTTATACCCAAATGAAAAGTTTTATGGTGTTTATTTGACCCCTTCGTCTTAGTTGTAAACTTTTAAAACATTCACCAAAAACACCTAAATTATTTGTTAAACACCAAAACAAGGTTTCTAATTGATTTTTAAGCATGAAAAAGGTGATTTAAACATGTTTTTAGAAAATATCTAGCTTGGTCTTACAATAAAATTGTTAGCATGTCCTTTAGCTTTGAAGCTCTTTTTATCTTGAAACAATGAACTTAAAAAAAGTAGCTCTCAAGTCTGTGTTTTTGGAAAAACACAGTGATTGACGTCAATTATTACCACTAACATTTGTTACTCTAGCTAACTGAGATCTAACCTATGTTGATTTTTCTAATCGATGTCAATTACTATGTAAAAATGTGGAAAACAAAAACAACAAAATATATTTATAAAATATATTTTTAAGAGTTTTAAAGACTCAAATAAATATTTTAGAGTTGAAAAATGATCTCTTTTAGGTGTGAGATGTGTCTAGTCCCACCGGGTATGCCATTATGCGATCTAGGAATTTGACTCAAGAAAGGATGGTCAGTATGGTATTAGTTCCAAAATAAAAACAAAATTAAATAAACACACTAATATCATAACATCTCTAGGCCTAGACATTAGGGAGAGCTTAGTTAACAAAAGCAAATGAAAAACACAACTAAAAAATTAAGGGATCAATTACAAAAGTTCCTTCACCTTGCTTGGATGCTCCAAATGCCTTTGTAGTAGTGGTTTTTTTGGCATGTGCTCATGAAGTCCTTGGCAATGGAAGCTTGGATACCTCCATCTCTCCTTGGCACCTTTGGCTTATGGATTGGCTTGGCTTGGAATAAATTTGGCATGGTAACACTAATTTATTGAAGCTTTTGGAACCAATTTGGCATTATGACTTTTCATCAAAAAAGTTTAGAAATGATGTTGTGAGGCCTCTGATTTATAGATTTTTGGATTTGATTAGAATCAACCTCAATTATCCATCTCAAGATTGAGATGTGTGGTTGAGGATTAATTACATTTTTGGAATTAATTTTGTAATTATCCTCATCATGACATTAGAAGAAGGGGAAATTAAGAGGCATGGAGGGCATCGTAGAAGGCATTGATGAGGCATGGGAGGCATGAATCTTGATGATGTAGATATTATATATTCATTTCCAAAAAATAAGCATTCAACAAGTTTCCATGGAATTTTTGATTAGGCCTTAGTTTGGGTTAATTAGCTCTTAAGCATGATTAAGCACTTTATGCACAAATTACTCAAATCAATCAGAATACCTTGTTATTGGTCCAAAATTTGATTGGATTAGAATTGGAAGTCACTGTTAGATGTGTTGAATGCATGTTCCCATTTAGGATGTTTCTAAAAAAAACAACAAAGGCACAAGATTTATGCAAAATATTTGATAGGGAAGAGTAATCCAGAGCACCCAAGTGCAAATTTAGCATTTTGACTCAAAATGATCTGATCAAAGTTAGCTGGCCCATAAATTGCATTACCCCATTTAGGGATACCCTAGCCAAAATAGGCCCTTGAATATGTCAATTTCACATCATTTAGCATGTTTTAGTGTTTTTAGGCCAAATTGTGCATTTTGGGTGAAAATTGGCCAAAATCTTGATTGGAGGCTATTGGTGGCTAGATTTAGGTGTATATATACAACACCATGGTAAGTGATTAATTTTAATAGTTTTGTAATTATTTTTTATAGTAGAGAGTTTCCTACTCTCATAATGTATTGGATGGTCTATCCCACCTTTGTCAGGTTGTAATAAGATAACTCTTACTATAGTGCCTAAAGCATTGACATGTACATGAAATGGCTTTTTCTAGTCAGGAAAGACTAAGATGGGTGTTGTTACCATCTTCTATGTTACCTTAATAAATGTTGTTTGACACTTAGGTGTTTATTAAAATTTGGTGTTTTTGTGTAGTAGCTTTTCCATGGTTGATGATATAGTTGCATATCCTTTTATGAATTTCCTATAATATTAGATATGACATAAAAAGGTGCACACTTTAGTTAAATTTTGAAGAGGTGGAATTCATAATATAAGGACTATTTTAGATGGATCAACTAGAATTCCATCATTTTACACTACATGACCTGACAAGACACTAAAAGTGTAAAGAATAGACATTTTTTTAAATTTTTGGTGATGCACAAATCCTTGCATCACTTTACAATCAATATGATCTTCAAAAAGTGCTCTTTAAATAGAGAAAAAAACCAACCAGTCATCTAGATACACCTCCAAGAGATCATGAATAAAGTTTTTAAATGAATTTACCACACTTCTTGAAAAGATAACAAGTATGCTATTTAATCCAAATGGCATTACCTTATATGTAAATGACCCCCATCTGTAAAGGAATCATTTTTGGCCTGATCTTTTTTGGTAATTAGAATTTGGTGCTATCCACTGAAACCATCTGTAAAGGAATCTACCTCTTGTCTAGTGAAAAATTATAGTACTTCATTTGTAAAAGGGATAGGAAATGGATCATTGACATAGATGTTATTGAGTGCACAGTAATCCCCACACACCCATATTTATCCCATTTTAATAGGTTGTACCACCATTGGGCTCACCCAATCTACGTTCTTAATTAAATAGATAATTTTATCTTCTTGCATTATATCCACTTTAGCATTTACTTTAGTTTTCATGTTAGGATTGAGTTTATATCATAATTATTCAATCAGACAAGCACATTCCTTTATCTCAATGTGTATCTCTCCTAAGGATGGATCTACACCTTTGACCTCCAAAAATTTACTTGGAAACACATCTTGCTAGTCTCTTAACAGATAAAGAGCTTAAGAGATCTACTCTTGTCCCAGTAATCTCCCATGGATGTAATCTTAAGGGCCACTTCTATCCCAATATTTCCTTACATCTTCCAAAATGGTTCATTATATATTTTACCTAAACCACTAGGCATAGTATAATTTAAAATACATTTACCTTCCCATTGTGGGTTGCCAATATTATAAAACTTCTCTTCTTCTACCTACTATGCACTTTGTATTGGTTTAGGTTCCTCTTCACGCTACAGTTCAAAAATCCCTTCTAAATATAGATTCCCATCACTATCACTCTCACTGGAATCTATGAGAATATTGTTCATTCTATTATAAGGGTTAATATGGAGTTGTTATTTTTGATTAGATTTGTAATTTTGTAGTGTAAAATATAGATCCTATGTAGCTTCTTAATGAGAAGATGATTCATTAGCATTTTAAAAATCTTCTACAGGTCCATGACAAATTTTTTTGATCTTTTATAGGGTATTTAATACCAGAGGATTACCATATTCAAATACAAAAGTTTAGATAAAATCATACTAAAGTTGTGGCTAGTGTTTAGTTTCTCTTCTACACTCTTGATACATGTACAAAGCTATTGGAAGAGGTGTAAGAGTATGACTAAATATGTGCACCTAATATCAAGGCTATACTCCCTATGTAGTCTATATGTCCATACATTGATGGATGTGTAGTTTAGGACATTGACCCTATTGAAATAATGGTCATTCTACATTAATGTTGGATGGTAGCTAAAAATTTTCATAGAATATTTCATATTCATCCTCCCAATGCATATTTGTGTTTTTGTGGGCATCCCACTATGTTGTAACATTTCTTTAGCACATAGCTGAGTGCATTCACTCATTGAGCTACCTCTACTACATGGTGTTCCAGTCTAATGATGAATGGATCAAGATACCTAGTAAAAAAATATTGAGGTATTAGACATTTTATAGTGAACATCATACATATAGGTCTCAACTCATGATATCTATGGGACCAATTCAGGATATGTGCATCTGATTCACCAATTATGGATGAGGTCGAATCCCAGGGTAGGATTCCTTTATGGGTAGGTTCCATGTAAACCATCATAGTTATAGTATTATTATAAAAAAATTCTACCTTAGATATTATTGGTGAACATACTGAAGGATAAACACATTCTTCAATTTGAACTTGTTTGACTAATGACTTTGTGATAAGTGGTTTAAATATCAATGGTTGTTCTTACTGTCTAATATTGGCTTTCCACTCTTGACGTTCAATAGTTTACACCACAATTTTCCTTGCATCTATCCTCACTTTAAACTAAATATTGTACCCATAATTATAAGGTGATTATGGTTCCTTCAGAATGATATATGGATTTTGTTCGTATATGTTTAGAGGTATGACTATTATTTTGTCTTTATGATGCACTTCTAGATGATTATGCATGGTGTTAATAGTCATTTGGCCATTATAGGCCCATTCATTACTGATTAAGGTAGGGTAATGGGTCTTCATTATCTTCATGTTAATAAATTTAAATTCTCATCACAAGCTAAGTTTTGAGATCAACACACCCCATTTTTTTTTAAATGAGGACCCCAATAAAAATCTAGATCATTTACCTTAAGTTGTACCCCACCTTTGGTACCACATGATTAAACCCCCCTACCCCCCTACTTTTATGACTTGAAAGATTTAGAAGTCATGTTAATTCATGATAAATATTAATGAGGTATTTTGAATATTTTATTGATGTCTAATTCACTAAGATTTATAATAATATGGCTTGTTTAGAGGTGCTCTTATAAAAGGTTATGTTAAAAAATCCAAGGTATGATCCTTGGAACTCAACCAAGGTTACTTAATAAAGGTTTTCCAAATCATAGTCTAGATTTAATTGTGACAAAATCCTTTTTTGGGACTATATTATACCTTAATCTTAAGTTCTATACTAAAGTCCAAGTCTGATTTTATGCTCAAGGTTTACAACTTTAGGCTTGCCTCTTTTATTTTTATCTCATAGATTTCTAACTTTTTCACCTTTTCATTTGGTAAGAACCCTAATGTCAACTCAGCTTCAAATGACATGTGTAAGTGTTGCATGTATCAGTGACTTAGTCACATAAGTTTTGGAATTTATTGCATGTCTTTTTGCCTTTGAAAAACATGGTGACAATATGACCCAATGGGAGTCTACCATTTATCACCCAGTCATGGTGTTTAGATTATGAGGAATTTACAAAGTTTTCTACCTAATAACTCAATAAACATATGCCACATGGCATCTAGTCATAGCGTTTTGAGGTTTTTGTTATTTTATAAGTCTCACAATAATGTGATCCTATTAGATCATGCCACTTGGCACTTAGTTATGTCCACAATCAAGATGCAATATTTTAGTTTCAAAATATAAATATTGCATGAAAAGATGAAACTTAGTAGTAATTTTATTAATCTTGGGTAGCTATATGTGACATGGAAGCCATGAAGCATTTGGGAGTAATGGGTTAAAGACATATGGAACCATATATCTCAGTAATAATACATTCAAAGAAGGCTATGGAACCTAAAGACTACATTATCAAATTGAAATGTGACACTTGATGAAGTGTCATGGCATTAGGTTCATTAATAATTTCATATAAAAATTCATACAACAATGTGATCCAATAAGAACTTGCCACTTGAAAAACCAACAAAATCACCGAGGCCATGTCACTCAAAAGATGTAATGGGTTGATTTGTGTGACAATTCAAGATGATAAACCCAATCATAAGATGAAACTTGGAAAAGTGTTTCATAGTCCACCTAAATGACTCAATATTTATAATAAAAAGCTAAAATGCCTCAGAGGCTGCCAAGTGTTGAGTACATGTCAAAGGCAACACCTAGGTGTCAACAATTATTCACAAAATTTTGATATTAAGCATGAATTAAATGTTGATGGGGCTTATTCTACAGGGTATAAATCCAAGTCACTTCACTTAAAAATCAATCCTATGATGATAAGGCACATGGATAAAGAAAGGGTGATGATTGGATGATTTATTAATGTAAAGTTTTGAGGTTGTTAAATTAAAACTAAAGAGTCACCCCAGCCTTAAATCAAGGTGAATTAAAATAATTACCATTAATGACTCATATTTTTTAGATTAAATTCTAAATTTAGAGTTTAATGTTTATTATTTCAAAGTAGTAGGTTCACCTCTGGTTGTTATTGGATATTGTTCAAATCATTATGTGAGTTTTATGAAGACTTTGTATATCCCTACACTATAAAAGGAAGTTGTAAGCTTACCGATCACACAAGTTTTAACCATGACTGAAGATGAAGCATCTAAAGTCAATAAGCAAGAAAAAATCTTGCTCATCTACTCTTACAGGATAAATGTCATCTTTTAAGATACCAGATTCAACTTTGTTACCTTAACTACTAAGGATAATAATTACAATGACCTATTATACCACATAGAGAACACTATAGACCAAATTATTGATAGTGAAGAAGACTCTAATGAGGTAGAGGAGAGAAAATGTGTTATGGCACTCAAATACATGGGTTTACACAAAGTATCATCCAACACAGATGTACTCCCTTGTGTAAACTTAGTATACCATATGTGATTTTAGTCTAGATGCATTGATAATATGATTAAGCATTTAAATTAAGCCAAGATATTACCTTCATAGTTAGGTTTGCCTTTCAATATTAATACGAATTGACCAAACTAGAGATTAAGTAAAATCAAGAGGGTATCACTCAATGTATTCAAACCCATCATATCAAGGATGTTTTAAGGGACTAGGTTGAGAACAAAGGCATGTTTTTGTGCAAAACCAAAATTAGCCAAATTCCCATCACATAGTTTAGAAGGGGAGCAAGAATGAGAATGGCCATGATGAATCAGTTGCATGGGGCTGAGGATATAGGTCATGTGGATGAAAAATGGATCTCAATTCTATCCATGATAGTCGATGATGGAAAGACTCCCCCTTTAGGAGTAATTATATCTTGTAATCTCATGGCCCAAATCAGAAAAGTTGCATCCAACTAGGGAGATCATTTTTACATGATGTCCTACTTAGTGGATGCCATTTGCACCACTCAAAAATTTCCTTAGTTCACCAATTGGGACCCAAATATAAAATGAACTGTTACTCATACCTTCTCAAAGTTCAAAGTATATAAGTATGAGCAAGACTTGAGGGCCATATTTGAAAATTTATATCCCATAGTATATAGGGCAATCCATGAAAATCCTATGCCAAAATTGTTATAAGAAATTATAACAACCCTAAATGGCATAGGAGCCTATTTGTATTACCCAAATTTTATAGTTTTGAGGGTGGTTGGCATCAAGATATCCTCCCTTAGGTTTCTCATTGTAGTGCCAAATAAGTTTCTTGAGTAGGAAAGTGCTTATCAATTATACATAGGGATGGATAGGTTATTTAAGAATAAAAGAAGAGGATTAATTCATACTCAATTGGCTAATATTAGATGGTTTCACATAAAGAACTAGAATTTTGTCATTGAATATGCCAAACAAAGACCTACATTTGACTTATAAAAGGATGTCGATAGGTAGTGAGACCCAGAGCACATAGCTTTTAACCACTACATCAAACACATGTTAGCCTTAAGCCTTTCCTACCACCATGAGTCTAAAGATGAGGATAGGTTATATATCAATACTAAAAATGAACTAAAGGTGAAACAAAGGTTGAAATATGCTAATGTTCCACTTATTATAGGTAGACTAAAAGATGTTGGCTATTATGATGTTTTCAATTCTAAAAGTGCTCAAGCAGGTGCATCCACATCTACAATTTAGTTTTTTGATGTTAAAGAAGAGAGATTGACTATCCCTCATCTATGTGAAATAATCTTTCAAGTTTTATATCCCACTTTTGGGAAGGGAAAATTTGAGCCTAATGAATATATTAAGCACATCTCTTTTTTAGAAGAAACATCCAACTCCCCATCCTAGGTTCAAAATGTTGCCTCGATGTCTGTAGAACCTTCAATAATGCCTCAATTATATTTAGTTTAGGCTATAACACCACCCATTATGGTCATAAAAACTTCTAGACCATAGCTACATCCCCTAATTCCTATCAAAGATGATTCAAGTATGACTAGTTAATATTATATTTATTTGCCTCCCCTGTTTATAAATAGATACCCCTAAGATAGATTCTATGGACCACCAACACCAAATGACATGAACTTAATGTCCTACGGGCCCTTCATTCTCCATATAATTAGGCCTATGAATATAACCTTGACCATGGATAATTTACCCTCAATTTTATCTAAGACCATGCTTAAGCCTAGTCCTCAATTTCCCAAGGAGAGGCCTAGTGTTTTTATACCATAGGGTTTTTTTGTTCACAGGAAGTGCTCTAGATAGCACTATTTATTTATTATCCTCTCAAGAAACACCTCCCATATCATCACCTAGTTATGCCTTCATATTGGTCACTTCCACATCTACCTCTCAAACATCTGCATTCTAAGGATTGACACAAGATCCTTAGTTGTCACCATCCACTCAACCTCAGGGTGATATATCAAATTTGTCCTAGATAAAGGAGATGTAATTGGCCATAGTTTAAAGGAAATATTTAGTTATATTAGACCTTTCAAAGGTATCATTAAAATTTGACAAGGAATCTAGAGATATGAAAAGGGTAAGCAAAAGAAAAGTGACTCATCTAGATCGATCAATTATTTGAGTTTGAAGAAACCTTGTTTGCACTCACCAAGAAGAAGAAAGCTAACCATGGACAATAAAATCAATATGTAGAAGACCCCCTCTCAGTGCTAAAAACATATGGTGATGTGGCCATTGAATTGGTGAAAGGGATGTAATAAAGGAAAATGGAGATAGAACAACAAAATAAAGCCACCTTACCTAAAGAAACTATCACCAAAGTGGAATGAGTAGTTGAGGTTACGTTTGATACTTGAAATACTTTAGCTTAATATAAATTAAAATGAGATGAGGTTTATAATAAAATTATTAAGGCATATGGGAATTATGATAGAAAAGTGATCAACTTGGTTAATTATATTAAGTTGAATAAATTTCAAGAACTAAACCTGCTACCCATGGAGGATTGAACATTACTCAGTCCTAAATCATTAGAAGTAGGAAAGTCTTAAATCAATGGATTGGTGATATGATATTTTTTGGGCTAGTCTCTTACTTAGCTAGATGAAAGAGTTATAACTCTAATCAAGGAGGCTAACATCACACACCTTGAAAATAGAGATGGTTCCATTGTCAACAAGGATGATTTTAGGGCAAAAATCTAGAATTTCATTGTCAATTTCAAAAAATAGGCTTTGGATTGAGGAGTAACCTTTAGACAAGAGATGGTGGAATTGGTAGCATCAACTAATCAAAGAATAGATAATTTAGTAGAAATCAATGAATCCATAAGACCTCTCTTAACTAAACATGACACATTTGTTAAATTTCACTATCAAACTACTAAAAGAACCCATCATAGATCTTAAATTGATTAATAGAGATTACAAGAAGTACTTCGAGGCATAAAAGGGACAAATATAAGATAGAAAATAGGTGGATAACCAACCACAGATGGTCACCATAGGATATTATTCCTCTTTAGACCCTCTAGGAATTTCTTCTTCTTTAGCTATATTGGGAATTATTTCCTCTTCATCCACTCTGGTTTCACTTTCATCTTTTGCTACATTTGGAGCTCCATCATCGAAAACAATAGTGGGATCTCAATTTGACACATATGGATCAAAATAACCATTTGTTAGACTATTTATTTGATAAATTTCATGTTCTAGTTATAATTAGTGTGTTTTAAGAAGGTTCCCTCTTTGAATAGGGAATAGTCTTTTTATTTTTAGAACATGAGGAACTTTTATCTAGTGACATATTTCATGTATTCGGTTCTTTTATAACCAATGCAACCATCTTAGGCATTTGAATAATCCTATATAAAGGGGTTCCCCCCTTCATTTGGGTTTTAGAATAGAAATTTGTGGAATTACTACAAATAAAAAAAGGAATACTAGGAATTTTCTCATTGCTTTCCATATTTTCTTATTTCTCAAGCTTTTTAAATGATAGATGGTTTCAATTTATAATGGTTAAAATTGATAGTAGTGATTATAATTCATATTATTAGTTTGCGATTTCCATTATTCTAATAAATTTTGTCTATGTATGCTATGTTTCTCTTCTACATTGAAAAAAAATGTGCTTAAGGAAATTTATTGTGAGTAACCATTTTTTAGGACATACTTCTTAGATATGTGCATTTTATTCACCCTAGAATCACCACTACATTTATGGCATTTTGAGTTTAGCACTAGAATTTAATGAATTCTAGTTTTATTTGTACTATCATAAAAAAGAACCACATGAAATCTATTGGTCTTTGTTCTTGTAAGGCATATCTTTTTTCTTCTCAACCCTTCTTTTCCTTTCGATTTTTTGACATGAATCACATTCGTTTAATGATCACTATAAATATTCTTCTTGTTTGATTTTAGGAAATAGTTGGCCAAAATATAAAGCAATTTTCACCATAACAACAAAATAAAATATCAAATAAATTGTCACTAAAATTTTATTGGTGTCCCTACAGCTGGGAATACTTGCAGGCTAAAGGTAGTAGTCATATAATCAATCCAACAAAATTGAATTAAGAATTAAGGTCTTCCAAGACCTTCACAATATAATTGAGATATATTAATTTATTGCTATATTTGTATCTTTGACACATATGCACATCAACATGAGAAAAATATGGTGCTAGATGGAGGGCCATTGAATTTCCTTTTTGTTTGATTTTGAGTAAAATTGCAATGCATTTCAATTGAAATGTAGAATAATTTATTTAATTACACAAAGATTGGTATAAACACTATATATTTATTTCATTTCTATGATATCTTTGTAACCTATTAAATATATTTGTGAATGTGTGTTGATTTCAAAATGTCTTTTAAATACTAGCTCAGTCTAGAGACATTTTGGCATTGCCCCTCTGGTCTATTTAAATTTCATTTAAAGGCATTAAGGATAGGCATGTCACTAAATTCTTCAAAAAGATCAAGATTTGTTTCATATATATTTTCAAGGTTCTACATAATTTGAAATAAGGACTTTATATATGTAGAAAATAGGTGTAAAGATCAACGTCTAGTTGATTATTTGTGTCAAATATCACTACACCAAGGCTCTAAAAATCTAAATTGGGTTCATTCACATAACATTAAGGTATTATTTGCATGATTTTGCTCTAAAAATGTTCTAATAAGAGTAATAAATTGAATGTTACTTTACATTTTTGGTATAATATTGATCTTTGTAGGTTGGACCAAAATTATGATGATGATGTTGTGTAGGTTTCAATGTTTTGAAAGATTCAAATAGACAAAGGTAAAATAAGATCACTCTTCCTAGTTTTGAACCTCTTATCGAGGTTTCATTATGGTAATTTAACCAATATTTATCTTCTTTAGAAATATTTGAAGAACATTTGTATTATTTTTAATTTCTAACATTTTTCCTTTGCACATCATCCTAGAGTTACTTAGGGTCTAGACCAGATCTTGCTCTAAAACTAGATTTCTCGTTGGATCTTTAGAAACCCATTTCAAAGATAGAGATAATAAAGGAAGATGTAGGAAGTACAAATCCCACCCTACCTCTTTATTGAATTAGAATACACCTCCTTTGTTCCACATCTAGCCTGTCATGGAGTGGTTAGGAGGATCTTCCATGAATGTACCTGACCCCATGCATGATTTTCCTAGGAACCCTAAAATGTACCTCCCTCTCTTCTAACTATTTGGAGGTATAAATCTTGAAGATAATATAAAATAATTTAAGGAATCTCTTAGGATTTTAAACATCATCCATGAAGATTTATCATGTAGACTCTTCCCATTTAGCTTTAGGGAAGCAACATATGACTTGTTCCTCAATTTACTAGAGGAATCCATCACAGGGTGGAACCAGTTTAATGATACCTTCATTGCATAATTTGGAAGTGTCATTAGTCTTGAGATTATTTACCAATAATTTATTTTCCTAAAATGAGGCTTGAGTGATCCCATAATAAATTTTAATACTAAATTACACAAGATATAGAGCCTCACCATAGCTCACTATCGGCCCATAAATGACCTGGCACTTGAAATTTATAAAAATGCCATAGAACCAATGAATGATTTAATTCTATGAAGAGACATGAATATCAATATGCTACCAATTGTATATGTAGAGGTCATATACATCAATGATTAGATGCATCTATAAGGGCACCTTGCCTTTACTACCCTAAACATCAACCCAAGCTTACCTACTATAAACCTAGTTCCAAGCACAGATCAGAATGTGCTTACATTAAATAAAATACATGGAATCAATAAATTTCCATCAAGACATGCAAATCCTAGTCAAAAACTAGGATTCTTCAATTAGTCAAATTTTGGGGCTCATCCCCAAAATGATAGTCAAGCTTTGGTCACTATTAACAACTCTAATACCCAAAATGTTTTTAAGAACCTAGTAAATAAAACTAAGCCTAAGTCCTCAAAGGGAGACTTGGATTAAATTCATAGGATGATCCAAAAACTAGGTAGTGACTTTCTAAACTTACAAAGGCAAGGTAGTGATTTTTTAAACTTACAAAGGCAAATGGGAAACATGGGGGAAAGTTCTAATAGTAATTACATGTTTCAAAAGTATAATAGACCTTTCAATTGATCTAACAATAATAACAATAATGATGAACCCCTAGCCAATAAGTTATCTAAAATAAATATTTGTGAATTGGAAATGCCCAATTAGTGTGTTGGTAAGTGATGTCATTGATGCCAAAGATGGATGACATGTGTACAATTATGTCAAAGACAATGACAAAGTGGTGATGTCATGATGATGTTAAGTTTCATCCTGAAGTTGTGCAAGGTAGGATTTGGATACATATGAGATAAGGTAAGTATTTTTTAAGGCTATCATAGTTTATCTAGCATGATAATGTGGTTTCAAGTCAAGGAAAGAAGACAAGCATGTGAACGGTGTGTTGGCATAGGTTTGGTAGTTTAGTGTGTAAGCATGGGTATTTAGTATATGATTGATAGGTATATGGTGGATGTTATTGATTATTTGGTAAATTTTTAAATACCTTATAAGGTGTAAAATTTGATTTTAGATCTTGTGAAAGTGCATGGTATTCATCTGGTATTTCATGGTTTTTATCTAGACATTTTAGGTCTTATGGAATAAAATTTGAGGAGGCATTTTGATGTCATTATATCTCACATGTATTAAGGTTTAAAGAGTATATTGGAATATGTATGGATTCCCTCATGAAATGTGATCATGTGGTTCAAATTTAAGGTCATGCAATTGAATCCAACAAAATTTATTAAGGTGCAAATTTGTATTCTCAGACAAAATTATCTAAGTTCCCATAGCTAAATTTACAAAGGTAGATATAACAGTTCACATTTAATCACATCATAGATATATGATGCAAAATTAATCTAAGCCTAAATATGTTATTTTTATAATTTCAAATAGATTTGAGTAAGAATTTTGATGATGTCATATCTCACATGTATGAATGGATTGCTTTATGAAAAAAGATCATATGGTTCAAATTTCAAGAAATGCAATTGATCATAGCAAAAGATATAACTATAAAACGTTGGCCTCCAAAGTATAATATAGTGATTTATCATACTTATACAAATTTTAAAAAGGTAAATACTAGCACCAAATTAATATCTAACGATTTATGGGTGTTCGTACAGATGAAATCAATGATGTGTATTGAGTTAAAGATCAAAGTGTTTGATGTTTAAGCAAAGGTAAAGACTGGGACCAAATAAGGATCTAATGATTCATGGGAATTCATATAGATGAAGACAAATGATGTGTATTGAATAAAATAGGTTAAAGTGTTTGATGTGTGGCAAAGTTAAAGACTATGATGAGATAAGGATCTAACGATGAGTGGGTGTTCGTACAGATGTAGATAAATGATGCATATTGAGTCAAGGAGATAAAAGTTATAAATATTTATCAAAGGTAAAGTAAAAGATACTATTTAGGATATAGAAATAGTGTGTTTGATCAATTTTAGCCAACATGAGATGAGGTCAAAGTGTTTGATTTTTAATAGTGACAGTTGGCATTTGAATTTGCAAAGGGAAAAACCAGTGCTTAGATTTGTTTTCCTATAACTTTTGATCTAGGATGAATTTGAAGGTGATGTTAAAATAAAAGTTAAAGAGGACCTCATGTTACATCCATATAATCTGGTTATAAGGTCTAATTTTTCATACATTAAAAGATATTTAGATTCAAAGGTGACTATGTGTTTGACCATGGTCTATAAGTTACCTGAGAAGTATAATTGAGCTTGTTTTGATGTTTCATGATGAAGTGACTATTTAAATGTGTTCAAGACTCCTTTATGATGATATGTGTTTAATTTTGAGGTTTTACCAATCCATTTTGAGTATTAAAAAATTCTTAAAAGTTGATTATGTATTCGTTCATGATGTTCTTGTGTATAAAACTATTTTTTGAGTAGATTGAGCATTTGCAAAAGAGTATAATGATGACTATAATCATTTGAAGATGTATTATAGGTCATATGGAGAGGAAAAATTTATTTTAAAGTGATATTATGTTCTTTTTTTTCTCAATGAAGTGATAAAGAGGCAATAGGTCTCCATGAGACTTATAAGGGTTACTAAGGCCTAATTGAAAGGTGTAACTACTTAAGGGTAACCCATAGATGCTATGGCCAACTTATAAGGATGGTATTGAGATATGTATTTTTGTGATAGAATAATTAAGGGTTAATTCATGTCTAATGTCTGACCAGGATGTTGATATTCATAAATGATTTATAAATAGTGAAATCAAAGATGATGATTTCTAGGCTTGTGAGTGTGGAGTGTAGAAAAGAGTTGAGGAATGAAGGAAAGTATAGAGGGAGTGTGCCCAAAGAATTGGTTTAAGATAATATAAGGTTTATGATTGTGTGTATTACCTTTATGTAATATTTATGATGTCATAATAGTGATCTTGTAGGTTTGAAGATTAAAGATGAGTGAAGAGATCTAGGTTGATCCAAAAGGTTGTTTTGGATGTTTTGAGTGCAAACAAAGGTGTTCATCATCAATTGAAGAGTATAAATAGGTGTTAAAGATGATATATTCAAGGTATTTAGGTGGTTACTTGGTTTTATATGGGTTTGGTTCCTCTTTTCAAGGTGAAACTTGCTAAAGTTCTAGTTGTTGTGGGTGCTCACCTATATAGGGGTAGTAGCTCCTTGTGGGATTGGTGTCTCACTAAATTCAAGGATGGGTGTTCCTTGATCAGTTTGTGATGGTTCAAATTTGATATTTTAATTATATTACTATATTCCATCTTATAGGGTTTATTTAGTTTTATCCTTCAAGAGGGTTTCCCACGTAGATCTTGTGTTGTGTGTGTGATCTTGCATTATCTATTGTTCATTACTATGAATGAATTGTATATTTTATGAATGTTTGTGGTAATTTATTAAGGGTTTTAAAGAATTGGAAATGAATTTGGATTAAATTTCATCATTGATTCACCCCCAACCTCTAAATGATTGTACCTCTAATATGGTGTAGGGTCTATATCATGGCCCAACACAGAGAGTTGAACTACATAGAATTTTGTAATGTCTTTGAGTTATAATAAAGTGAGTAGTAAAGTTATGAATTTATACATAAGAATCAAAGTAATACTGGTAATCCTTAAAATTTAGGATCACTAAACAATGGGTCCAAAGATACCAAAATAGCCCTTATAGTTGAAACTTATGACTTTTCAAACCAAGAAGAGAATGAGCCTAAAAGCAAGACTGATGTGATCAATGGTATCTAATAATACTAAAATAATAATTATGCCTTTAGTAATAGATAAATGGTATCTAATAATACTAAAATAATAATTTATGAAAAATTCCACACCACCCAAAAAAGTTGGCACTCCCCTAGATCATGGAACCAATAACAATCCTCCTCTCACCAAGGGAAAGGATACTCAACCAATTGTAGAGTTTACTATGAATAGATCCAAAGGTGGGTAAAATATTGTGTAAGATATAAAGAAGATTAAATCCAATATTACCTTGCATTATCTTGCTCAAATCAATAAAAAACATGATTTTCTACTGAAATCATTAACTAAAAAACTAAACAAAGGTAAATCCAAATATACAAATCCAAACATGGTAATGTATAAGAGTAAGGTTGAGGTCCCTCCATTTTTGTTGTCTACTAGAATTTTTCAAAAGAATGTGAATAATTTTTTACTTGATTCTGAGGCATCCACTAATATAATGTCTATAGTTATTTGTGAAAAGTTGGGATTAAGTCCAATCAAGTCTGACGAAGTTGTTCAATTGGACAAGTCAAAAGTCAAGGTGGTGGGATAAATTTGAAATATTCATATAATATTAGATCATGAATTTAGGATTCAGTAGTTGATCAACATTCAATTAATATAAATCCTATAATCATATGGTATGATATTGAGTAGAGACTGAACATAATACCTAAATAGAGACATCTCAATAGATTTCTTACACATATGACTACCTTAGAGGGGTGTGCCCAATCAAATACAAATTGAGTGAGAGATAAAAATGAAGTTTATGATTATAGAGTATAACACCAAGAATGAGAAGGTGAATTTCCAATCCATAGACTTAGGCATGTATGCTTTTCACACTGTTGATTTGAATGAGAACAACCTAGTGGCCAAGGATGAAATATTATGGATGATGTACTTTGAATGCATGAGAGTTAAACAAGGCTCAGGGGTAGGTATTATATTAACAAATCTGATTGGTAAATGATATTTGGCATCTTATAGACTTTAATTTCCATGAAGTGATGATATTACAAAATATGAGGCCTTGATCGTATGACTTTAATTCACCATCAAGAATAAGGTAAGGAAATCGTTAGTCCATGGTAATTTAGAATTCATCATTAAATAGGGATGTATTTATTATTAATTCAAACTTTCTTATTTCAAGAAATATAAATTTAAATCCTAGGATTTGATTGAAAGTTTTGAAGTGTTTAACATTGCATACCCAGGGATCAAAATCTATTAGTAGATGTGTTGGATTCTACAACAAATTTTTTTGGCCCATTTGAGGCTCTTGAAATAAAGATGTTTATAGTTGAAATGATACTGTGCCTTTCCATGCCAAACAACATCAATCACTTTCACATGTTTGATGATGATAAATAAATCAGAGATTTTATGACTAGTTCTGGAGTCTTTGAGTCACACATAATTGATCAACAAAAAGAAGAGTCTACAAAGGAGGTAAAAATTAACAAAGATGGCATAATCAAGTTTAAAAAGAATAGAAATATTAAGGGCATGGTCTCTCTAGAAAGGATATTCTATTAATTTAAGTTAATAAGTGATACCAATGTTCCCAAATTAAGTGGAAAAGACTACAAATAAATCAATCTGGGTTTATTGAGCAATCCCCAAAATATCAGCATTGGGTTGGTGTATACAAAGGAAGAGTTGACCAAAGCTACTAAAATATTGTACAAATTCAATCACATCCTTGCTTTGTCTTATAAAGATCTTAGAGTCTTCAACACATGGGTCATCACTCACATGATCCCTTTGAAGGAAGCATACAAGACTTTTAGGCAAAGGCAGAGACTCGTGAACCCCATTTTGGAGCCTCTCATTTATAATTAAGTGAATAAGTTACTAGATACAAGAATTATATTCCTTATCAAACACTCCACATGGGTGGCCAAACTGGTCCAAATTAGGAAGAATAATGGTGAAATTAGACTCTATGTGAAATTCCAAAACCTCAATAGATCTTCAAAAAAGGATAACTAACCATTACCCTCTTTGGATGAGGTAATTTAATTAGTTATCATCTCTCAAATTATGTATTTTTTAGATGGATTTTTTGGCTACAACCAAGTTCTTGTCAATAAATAAGATAGGATGAAGACTACCTTTACAACCAATTGGGGAACATTTACGTACAAGGAGATGCCTTTCGAAATCATTAATGTTTGAAATACCTTTCAACATGCCATGGATCATGCCTTCCAAGGACTAATTGGTAAGTGCATTATTATTTATAAGGATGATTTAATAATTTTATCTAAGAACATGAAGGATCCCATGATTCACCTCCAACAAGTTCTAGATAAATGTAGCAGGGTTGGTGTCTCTCTAAACATCAACAAAAGTATCTTTTGCATAACCAAAGGTAAGCTCTTGGGACATATAATCATAAAGGACAATATGGTTATTGACCTAGACAAAATTAATGTTAGCTCTAAGGTTAATTTTCTTAATAGCATAAAAGAGTGAAAATAATTTTTAGGGAAAATTAACTTCATGCACAAATTCTTTTCAAGTTTTGTTGAAATTGTCAAACCCATAAACTCTATGTTAAAAAAGGACATGAATATTTATTGGACACCCAAGGCTAAGAAATCATTCCAAGACATCAAGGAAGCTATATTACATGCATCTATATGGTTTAGCTCATATTTCAATAAGGATTTATACTTCTAATATTTTTATTCTCATCACATGATTGTTGTTGTTTTAACATAAAAAGTAGATGAAAAATAAAAGATGATAACCTTCATGAGTACAAAATTCAAGGATGCTTAATTGAGATATCCACTCCTATACAAACAAGTGTACTCTTTAGTAAAGGCCATAAAAATGTTAAAATGTTATATCCTTAGAAACAAGACTCATGCCATTATACCCAAACTTTCCATTAAGCTTGTGCTTAGCTAGAATGAGTTAGGGGAAAGATGAGGGAAGTGGATGACAAAGATATAGGAATATGACATAGAAATTAAGTTGTCCAAGATGATATGAGGCATGGGTTTAATTCATTTGATTAACAACACTAATCCCTAGATTGATGTTTTATAGGTGGAAGCAAACCACGTCTCAAGTGAAGATTGGTACAAGTACATTGTCTATTTCCTATTGAGCAACACTTGGCACCCAGAGTTGAAATAAGAATAGAGGAAAGTGTTTAGGCTTAAAATTTTGAATTTTGTGATCATAAGAGGAGTGATTTATATAAATAGTTATGAAGGTATCTACTTGAGATGCATCTCCAGAAGGTAAGCTTCAGACATACTCAACAACTTCCATGAGAAGTTGGGAAGTGGACATCCTTCAGGCAAGACCACTACCCATAAAATACTCAAAGTAGGATAATAATGGCATAAAACATTAAAGGATGCATGTACTCATGTTTTATCTTATCAACAATGTCAGGTATTTTAAAATAGAGAAGTAAAAGATACCATGCCTTTGTAGCTAGTGATTGAAATGAGGCCATTTTCCCAATGGGGATTAGATTTCATTATATTCAACAATCCAAACTCTTTGGTGAGCCAAAAATTTATGCTGATAGCCACTGACTATTGCACTAGGTGGACTGAAGCAATTACCACTAATAACTATAGGGAAATTGATGTCATAAAATTCCTAGATGAAATTACTATAGTCAGATTTGGGATCCCCTTATTTCTAGTATGTGATAATGGCCCAAATTTCTAATATGTAGAATTCACAAAGTAGGCCTATGACAATAAAATTGTTATCAAGTTTTCCTTGAACTATTATCCATATGGAAATGGTTTTGTAGAATCAACAAATAAGAACATGATGAATGTAATAAAAAAGTCAACAAATAAAATCCAAGGGATTGAGATTGACTATTTAAATATGATATTTGAGTAGATTGAACCAGATATAAGTAGGCTCTAAAGTCATCTCCATTCTTAATAGTGTATGGGTAACAACCAATATTTTCCATCACATTGTAGTTGCCTACTTATGTGTTTATGGATAAATATATGGATGATGATGAAAGAATCCAATCAAGAGTATTTAACATCATCCATATAGAAGATGCCATAGATGAATCCCTCAAGAATTTTAGTAAATAATAGGACATAAAGGTGGTTTGACAAGAGGGATAAAAACAAAAATTTCTAAATCTTAGACTTGGTCTTACTATGGGACAAAGCCCATGAGAAAAAATGCCAACATGACAAATTCACACCCCTTTGAATTAGGCCATATAAAATTGTAGAGATATCGGGTGATAATGCATTTAGTTTAAAATACATACAAGGAAGTAACTTAGATCTATCGGTGAACTAATAATATTTGAAGCACTACTTCTCAACTAACCCTACACCCTTGTAAAAGGATTATGAGTCAATTTAGCTTAACATAGATAGGGGTGGATTGGTTTCCTTTTTTTTGTGATTTCTCATTGTGTGTTTACTTTCATTTCTTTTCTTTCCTTAGATTAATCATTGTGTGGTGTGTTGTATCTTAGAAATAATCCCTTTAAGAATAATTTTGAGTTTCTCTTGCATTTACTCTAAATTCTAACATCTGAATAAAATCTGATAGTTGAAGTGTTAAAACCCATGTATGTACCAATAGTTGGTTATCTAAAGTTGAGAGACTACACTATGTTTTAGTTTAGAAAAACTGAGAGAATCTAATTCTAAAGTCACCATTACATAGATTCTATAATTTTATTTTGATTTTAATATAGTTATAACAAACATATGTTTAATTGGATGAAGGTTTTAAAATTATGAAGTTCATGCATATTGGAACTTAATATCACATCATAAGATTGCCTTGGCAAAACTCAGTCACTCAAAGCAAGTTGTTCTTGAATAAAAGTTATAAAATCCATTAAAACTTGGCCAAACAATTGGTTCCCAACCTCCAAGGGTTTGTAAAAAATATTATATGCATATCAAGTTTAAATAAACTTGACACTATAAGTTAAATTCCTTTAAAGGTGATTCCACTAGGTATTTTTATTCCTGGTTGGTAGTGGAGAAAGGCCTAGAGTGAAGCAAAAGGTATCTCTATTGGGGCTATGGACACTTGGCTGGTAACAGAGCAATACTCAAGCCATCCCCTTAAAAGTGAGCATAATTATATATATCTAAAAAGTGTTTACTTATAATCTATATTCAAGGCCATGAATCTTGAAGCCATTGATTTTAAAACCCATAGGCATGCTAGTCAATCAATTCAAAGCACACACATAGTATGAATGGTTTTCATATTTTTTGGTTTTAATCCATCAAGTGGAAAGTTTTTAGTTATAGAAAATCAATTCTAATATTTGTTTCATCCACTGGGGAATGACTTATTCATGATTATATTCTAAACCAAGATTCACCTTTGGTACCACATGATTAAAACCCCCCTTATATGACTTGAAAGATTTAGAAGTCATGTTAATTCATGATAAATATTAATGAGGTGTTTTGAATATTTCATTTATGTCTAATTCACAAATATTTCTAATAATATGGCTTGTTTAGAGGTTCTCTTGTAAGGGATTACACTAAAAAATCCTAGGTATGATCCTTGAAACTCAACCAAGGTTACTTAATCAAAGTTTTTTGAATCATATTCTAACTTTAATTATGATAAAATATGCATTTGGGACTATGGTATACCTTAAACTTAAGTTTTAGACTAAAGTTCAAGTTTGATTTCATGCTCAAGGTTTACAAATTTAGGCTTGCTACTTTTCTTTTTATCTCATAGATTTATAACTTTCACACCTTTTCAGATGGAAGGAACCCCAATGCCATCTTAGCTTCAAATGACACATGGTAATGTTACATGCATTGGTGACTCAGTCAGATAAGTTCTAAAAATTTTCACATATATTTTTTCCTTTCCAAAAATGAATGATAATTCAACCCAATGGGATTTTACCACTTGTTACCCAGTCATGGTTTTATATCTTATGAATAAGTTACAAAGTTTGCCACCCTATGACTCAATTGAAATATGCCATGTGGTGTCTAATTGTGACCTTTCAAGGTTAATATTATTTTCTAAGTCTTATAATAATGTAAACTTATCACATCATGCCACTTGGAACTTGGTTTATCCCCACTACTAAGATGCAATATTTCAATTTTAAAATGTAGAGATTGCCTGACATGATGACACTTGGAAGTATGTTTCTTAATCTTGGGTAGATATATGTGATGTGGAAGTCATGCAATATTTGGGAGAAATGGGATGAAGACACATAGAGCCATATCTTATGGAAATAATATGATGAAAGGAGGCCATAAAACCCAATGACTATGTGATTAAATTGAAACATGACACTTTTCAAAGTTTCATGACATTTAGGTCCATTAGGAATTTCATATAATAAGAACTTGCCACTTGGAAAACCAAAAAATGTTCTAAGGCCACATTAGTTAAAGAATGAAAGGGGTTGATTCCTGTGATAATTAAAGATGAATGACCCAATCAAAATATAGCACTTGACAAACTATCATGTTGTCCACCCAGATGAGTCAATATTCAAAATAAAAGGATAAAATGCCCGAGAGGGTGCCAAGTGTTAAGTACATGTAAAAAAACACCTAGGTGGAATATAAATATTCATAAAGTACCAATAATATGCACATATTAAATTATTATTGGGCTTATTTTGGGGGATATAAATCCAAGTCACTTCATTTAAAAATCAAGCCTATGACAATAAGACATGTGGACAAAGCAAGGGTGGTGATCGGCTGATTTCTTAAAGCAAATTTTCAAGGACATTAAAAAACCTTAAGAGTTACTCCATCCTTAAATCAAGGTGAATTAAAACACTTTCCATTAATAACTCACATTATCCAGATTAAATTCTAAATTTAGAATTTAATGCTTATTATCTAAAATTAATAGGTTTACCTCTTGTTACTATTGGCTATTATTCTAATAATTATATGATTTTTATGAGGACTCTATATATCCCTCTACCATTAAATCAAGTTTCAAGCTTTTTGATAATGGAATTTTAAACCATGATTGAAACTGAAGCATTTGAATTCAATAAGCAAGAACAAATCCTATATACACATAATATTTTCAACTTTGATCAAATACTGATCTTTACATCTTGCAAGAACCAGCCATGACTCAATCTCTCTGAGTGCATGCCCTAAGGGGCGTATTGGGAAAGGGGTGAGCAGACCTTTGGTGCTTCATAGGATTTTTGTCCCTTATTGCCACATTATTACCAATCTAACCATCTCCTAAAACCATTCCCTAAGCTATTACTCCTCCCTTGCACACTCATCTAGTCTTTTACTCTTTGCATCCCTCTTTTCTTCACATTAATCCCATTTCACTATTTCACTGTACTTGGTTGGCTGGGTCAATCCTGTATTATATTTAGGTATTTTTCACTTAATATTTTTTTTATCCCTTCTACTAACCTAGCTTGATGCCTAGTGATTTATCTCTAAAAGACATACAGGGTCAAATGGGTTGACCATGTACAATTGAAATATTTGGAAGGGTTTAGGGTTAATTCCACCTATAAATACAAGATCATTTCATCATTATTTCAATATGAAATAAAGAGTTATTATTCACTTGGACTTCTTCACAATCTGCTCTTCCACCATTCTACTTGAAGAGTTGTAGCTTAGGTTTCTTATTTGGAGAATCTAGTCTTATGGATAAGTCTTGGATGCTTTGGCCTTTCTTAGTTTTCCTTAAAAACCAAACCAACCTCTTGTGAAGTCCCTTTGTCCAAGGGAGAGATTGAGTCTCAATGGGTTCACATTCAGGTAAGTATATTCTAACTTTGGTCTCCTCTCTTTAGAAGATAGAAGTAGCATAAGTTTTGGATTGAATAATATTACTCTTCATATTCCATGTATTAGGGTCTTACTCATACTTATATTAATTGAGTTCTCCTATACATGTTTTTATTACTTTGATAACCCCTCATGATTGTGCCACAAGCTTTAGTGTGCAATAGATTAGATTTTACTTACTTGTTATTAGTATAGTGAACATTAAACCTTATGACTCCTTTAGGGTTGTTATGTGATTATGTTAAATTGTAGGCTTTGGAACCCTACCTCACATGGTGTATTGTGATAATTTATCATCTAATCGAGTCTAGTAGATCCCTATATTGGTCATGCTCCCACTTAACAGATGTATTCCCAATTGAAAGTGTAGGTATGCTCTATCTTCTCTGAGCTAGGATTGATTTATAGACATGATGCATTTTTGATTGCATATATTCTGGTGAACCTGATGTGAACTAACCCTTTCAAGATTTTGTTCACTTTTTTTCCTTTCTTTTTTATCATTCTATTTTTCATATATTTGTAATACTAGGTTGACCTAGTTGACCTTGTATATTTTCTACTTACTTTTTGCCTTTGTTTGTTGTATAAGATAGACCCAGTTGACCCAATACTATTTCAAACCTTTTCTAGCCTCTATTTGTTGTGTATGATTGACCTAATTAACCCTATTCTATTTAAATACATCTTTTATCCTATGTTCATGGTATTAGATCAACCTAGTCAACCTTGTTCTATTTGTAGGCCCTGTTTCCTATTCTAGGTTGACCTAATCGACCTTGTACTCTTTCTACCTCCTCTATATGGATGATTTAATTTTTTATTTGTCCAACATAGTTCTCTATCTACCTGAATTAATTCTTTAACTCTATCTATTTTTATTCATGCTTTGCATCCTTTTTCTTTTCACAAGCATCATATCCCTTATCAAAATCTTATTGGACAACCTGAATCCATTAAGACACTCTATGGAGATCTCTTTGATTTTTATCTTTTTTTATCTCTTTTTCCTTTTATCTATTGGGGTATATTATGACGTGCATCCACACATTACTTTAGCCTTTGGATCATCTTGCAATGCCTATCCAGATATCATTTTAGACTTTGGGGCATCTTGTGATGCCCACTCTTATTCTCCATTACATGCTACCAAACTAATCTAACTTTAAGAAACCTTTTGAGACACCTAGGCTTGTCTCTCACATGCTCATCCTTGATATAGACATTAATGTAGGATAATTCTATTATTTCTACCTATATCCATCTAACACTTTTTGTAAGTTACTTAAGCATGGGTTTCTCCCTCTGTAGTAAGTTCCTTTCTTTTTCAAAAACCTTGAGTCCCCCTTTTTGGTCTTTTTGTTTCTTGATGTACCATAGTTTTCTTTATCTTTTTGTCTTTTTCTTTTTAACATCCCTTGGTTTTTTATTTTGGGAGTTGATTCATAAGACCATGGATAAGATTAACACTCCTCAAAAAATTACCATCATTTTGTATTCTGATTTGTAACCTTTAAGTTTTCCAATTTTGTTTTGGCACCCCTTGGATTTTTATTTTGTGAGTTACTTCGTAAGATCGTGGATAGGAACTGACACTCCTAAAAAAATTACCATTTATTTTACTTATTTTTCTCACTTATGTTTTTCATTTCTAGCATCCCTAGGGTTTCTCTTTTATGAGTTGCTTCATAAGATCATGGTATGACCCAACACTCATCACAAAACCATCTCTTTACTTAACTCATGTGATCTTCACTTTATATTTCACTTGCATTTTGACACCCTTTTGGGTTTCTCTTTTATTAGTTTCTTCGTATGACTATAGATAGGATCCGACACTCATAAAATTACCATATTTTCATTTTATTAATCCTTGTTCTCAACTTTAGCTTTTATTTCTTTTGATAGATGGAATTTTCATAACAGTCTATGTTAGCATGTTTTTCTCCATTTCCCTCATTCTTATGATAAGAAATCACACTTTTCTATCATTGTATCCCTTTTTCTCCCTTTGTCACATTTTTTATGATTTGAAGTAATTCAAATTATTCCATGTGTAATTCCTCTTGATAGCCCCTTTCTTTCATCTCCAAATTGGATATAACAAGGTAAAAGTTAAGATAACACTTTTATTTTACCTAGATTTATGAGACTCTTAGACCCCATACTCTTTGCAGTTCATTCTCTTAGCAACCTTATCCCAAGTTTTCAAATAAAATTCATCTTTAGCACCCATATTTTGTCTTACAAATATGTATGGAGGAGGAATGTAAAAAATCCATCAAGAATGTTAAAATCGAAATCATTTGACAAAAGGTAATGATATCTAAAAGGAAACATAAAATTCTCAAAATTCAAATTCACACCAAAATATGTGATTACATGCCCATCTCCTATCTCTAATAAAATCTCAAACTCCATAGTTGGCCTCACATAGAGCCAAGGTCCTTTAGGGTGTGGTAAGATAGTAGATTGGAATAGGGGAATTTAACAAACTCTATGGTGCTATCTAATTTCTCACATAAGTACCCAATCTTTTGTAGTAGATCGATGGCTCTGTAAGGGGTCCTAAAGAATGGGGAACACATTATGGATAGGTATGTCCTTTTTACTTGTCATGCATATATCCTTCATGGGATGATCTATATACTAAATTTATTGACCTAAGACTTGTTTATCTAAGATAAGTTCTTTAGAGTCCTTAAGGTCAATAATCATCTTGTTTTGACAAACCTAATTTGAGTGTCTTGAATTCGATAAAGAGTTCCTCTACCTTGGTTTTTCCTTCATTCTCCCCTCTACCCATTTCATGTTCCCCCTTGATAGGAAAATTATGATTCCAAATCTATTTTTCCCTCTTATTTAAATTCCTTTCTTTTCATCTCTCAAAAACATGCTAGCACTACTTTGATTCAATTTTATTTATCCTTAGATGAAAAATAACATGTTTGAACAACTATGGATTACTTTATTTACACCATGATTTTACAATTCTATACTTTCTTTACTTTTCTTTTACCATTTATTATTGTTATACTATCCTGCTATCACAGACACCTGAGTTCACCCCTTTTTCCATTGTTGGGTGAGGTTGGCTTATTACTTCTCACTTAGCAATGTTATTTTCCATTTTATGTACCTTTGTCCATTGATGATTGATATGTGGATTGTTATTGATCACTCATAGATGTTTTTTTACCATTTTTTAAAATCTTTTGTTTTACCCTTTTTCCATTGATGATTGCGATGTGGATTGTTACTGCTCACTCATCAGTGTTTTTTGTTTTGCCCATCTTGATTTACATTTGATCCATATTTTTACCATCCTATTTGATATGTATACTTGGTTTGATTTGGTGAGTTTGCATTTCTTACTTAAGGTTTACTTGTTTGAATTTTTTAGTCTTTAGTAGCCTTGGCTTTTCAGTTACTTGATTTACTTTTGTTTTTAACTTGGTCATTTGGTCTTACATAGAAATTGTCACCCTAGCTTGCCAAATTACTAGGTAGGTCCCATCTACATAGCACCATTTATCTTGGCTTTTCTTGCATTTTTTTGTTTTTACTCTTTAGTTTTGTATTCTTGGGTTTGTTGAAAGCAGTCTCTATACCCTCCATAATCAAAACTAACAAAATAATGGACAACTATCCTAAATTAAAGGTAAGTCAAGGTACACATCATTTTATTTTTAAATTAATTTCCTTTTTGTCATTTAATTTTAGTTATTTTTTATTTAAAATACTACAATTTTTTTATCATCATTGCTTTGTGTTACTATTTTCTTTCTCAAAGCACCATCCCTTATTAGACCTTCGTGACATATGATGAGCTTTGATTGGGGAATATGAATACACATAATATTTTCAACTTTTAAAAAATATTAATGTTTTATATCTTGTAGGAACCTATCATGAGTCAATATCTTTGAGTTTGTTCCCTAATTGGTGCACTGGGAAAGGGTGGGCATATTTTTGATGCTTCATAACATTGTTGTCCCTTACTACCACATTATTACTAATTCAACCAGCTCCTAAAATGATTACTTAAGATATCACTCCTCCCTTGCACATTCATCTAGTATTTTTCCTAGTTCCATCCCTCTTTTCCTCACCTTAATCCCCTTTTTCTAGTTGACTATACTAGGTCGACCCTATACTATATTGGGGTATTTTTCACTTGAGAGTTTTGTTAGCCCTTTAGTTGACCTAGCTCAGGACCTAGTAATTTATCTCTTGAAAACATATAGGGTTGACTAGGTTTAACCTATATAACTGCCAAATTTGAAAGGATTTGGGTTAATTACATCGATAAATACAAGATCATTTCATAATTATTTCAATATGCAATCAAGATTTATTATTCACTTTCTCTTCTTCATAATATTCTCTTCCACCATTTTATTTGAAGATTATTAGCTTAGGTTACTTATTTAGAGAATCTAATCTTATGGATAAGTCTTGGTTGGCCTTTCTTAATTATCCTTACAAACCACAATAACCTCTTGTGAAGACCTATTGACCAAGGGAGAGATTGAGTCTCTATGGGTTCATATTTAGGTAAGTATATTCTAACTTTATTATCCTCTCTTTAGTAGATAGAAGTAGCATAAGTGTTGGCTCAAATAATATTAATCTTGATATTACATGTATTAAAGTATTATACATACTTAGCTTAATTGAGATTCTCCAATAAATGTTTTGATTTCTTTTCTAACCCCTCATGATTATGCCACAAGATTTGGTGTGCACTAGATTAGAATTTACTTTCTTGTTATTATTATAGTGAATATTAAACCTTAGGGATATTTTAAGGTTGTTGCATGATTGTGTTAAACTGTAGGCTTTGGAACCCTACCTCATATGGTGTATTGTGATAAGTGATCCCTTAATTAGGGATATTATATTCACAAATTAGTCATGTTCTTGTTTAACAAATGTATTCCCAATCAAAAGTGTAGGTATGCTCTATCTTCTTTGAGTCAAAATTGATTTATAGACATGATGCATTATTGATTACATAAAATCTCATTCATTTAATCTTATGGGACAAATTTCATCTTTTGGGATGCTAGATTTAACTTTGTTATGTTGGCTAATGAGGATAACCATTAAAATGACTTGTTTTACAATGTAGAGAACACTATAGACCAAAAATAGTAATAGTTAAGAAGAATTGAATGAGGTATAGGATAGACTAGATATTAAGGTTCTAAAATCCATGGTTTTACATAAAGCAACATCTAACCTAGAGATACTCCCTTGTGTAGACTTAGTCTACCATATGTTATTTTAGTTTAGATGCATTGATAATATTATTAACTCTTTAAATTTAGTCCAAGATATTGCCTTCATAGTTAGGTCAACCTTTTAGTCTTACTATGATTTTCCCAAACAAGAGATTAAGTACAATCAAGAGATTGTGACTCAATCACTACAAACCCATAATATCAGGGATGTTTTAAGGGACTAGGCTAAGAACAAAGGGAAGTTTGTGTGAAAAATCAAAATTAGCTAAATTTCCATCACATAGTTCAGAAGGGGAGTAAAAATGGGAATGACCATGATGAACTAGTTGGATGGGGCCAAGGATATAGATCTTGTGGATGATAAATGGATCCCACTTTTGTCCATGATAGTTGATGATGGAAATACTCCCCCTTTGGTAAAAATTATATCTTGTAATCTGGTGACACAAATAAGAAAAGTTATGGCCAACTAGGGAGATCATTTTTACATGATGTCTTACTTAGTGTATGCCATTTGTACAACTAAAAAAGTTCCTTAGTTCACCAATTGGGACCCAAATATAAAATGAATTATTCCTCATACATTCATGAAGGTCATAATGTATAAATATAATCAAGAGTTGAGGGGCATTTCTAAACATTTTTGTCCCATATTATATAGGCAAATCCATGAAAATCCCATCCCAAATTGTTAGAATAAATTAGAATAACTTGGAGTACCTTGGAAACCTATTAATATTACCTAGATTACATAGTTATGGGGGTGGTTGGCATCAAGGTATCCCAACTTAGGTTGCCCATTACAATTCCAAATAAGATGGATGAGCAGTAAATTGCTTATCAATTATACACAGGGATGGATGGGTTATGTAAGAACAAAAAATATGATTAATTCATCCTCAATTGTCTAATATTGCCCTATTTTGGATAGAGAACCATAATTCTATCATTAAAAATGCCAAATAAAGATCTAAATTCAACTTATAAAAAGATGACAATATGTATTGAGATCTAGAGCACATATATTCTAACCATTGAATGAAACATAAGTCAGCCTTGATCCTTTCTACCACCATGAGTCTGAAGATGAGGATAGGTTCTATATCAATGCTTCAAATGATAAAGAGGTGAAATAAAGGTTGAAAAATTCTAATGTTCCACCTGTTAGAGGAAAACTATAATATGATGGATATTAGGAAGTTTTCAAGTCTAAAAGTACTCAAGCAGGTGCATCCACATCTACAATTCAAATTAAATTATTTTGAAGAAGAGTGATTGACTAACCCTTAGGGACATTAGGTAATCTTGCAATCATTTCCTCCCACTTTGGGGAAGGGAAAAGCTGAGCTTGATGAACTCATTAAGCAGTTATCTATTTTAGAAGGAACATCTGACACAACATCCTAGGTTCATAATGTTGCCATAATTCCTACATAGCCTTCAATGGTTCCTCATTAATTTTCATTTGAGGTTGTAACGCCACCTACTATGGTACCATTAGATTCTACACCAGATCTACCTCCCTTAATTCCTATAAAAGAGTAGCTAGGTATGATTAGTGAAGATTGTGTTTATTTAGCTCTCATGTTTTTAAATAGCTATCCCTAGGGTAGATCCTATCCTGTGGACCACTAACACCAGATGACATGAACTTAATGCCCTATAATCCCTTCACTATCCCTGTAATTAGGCCCATGACTGTACCCTTGACCCCATTCACTCCTTTTATTATTTCATACACCTTAAAGGTCTTTATAATGGATAATTTACACTCAAGTTTAACTAGGACCATGCCTAGGCTGATTCCTTAATTGCCAAGGGGAGGCCTATTATTTTTATACCATAGGTTTCTTTGTTCCTAGTAAGTGCTCTAACTAGAACTTGATCTTATTTATCCTCACAAGCTAAGACTCCCATCCCATCACCTAGTTCTACCTTCATTATGGTCACTTCCACAACTACCATTCAAACATTTGAATTCTAAGGATTGACACTATCTCCTCATTTTCCACCATCCACTCAACCTTAGGGTGATTTATCAAATAAGCCTTGGATAAGGTATATGCAATGGGCCATAGTGTAAAGGTAAGATTTATCTATAGTAGACCCTCTACAGGTTTCCCTAAAATGTGATAAGGAATATGGATCTATGAAAAGGATACCCAAAATAAAAGTGACTCGTTCAAATCAATCAGTTGTTTATGAATTTGAAGAAACCTTGTTTTCACTCACAAATAACAAGAAGGCTAGACATGACCAATAATAATAATGTTTATAAGACCCTCTCTCAATGCTGAAAGAATATGTTGATGTGGACATCGAATTGGTGAAATGGATGAAACAAAGGACAACTAATTTAGAACAACAAAATAAATACACCTTACCAAAATAAACTATAACCAAAGTGGAATGGGTAGTTAAGGCTATGTTTGATACTCTAAATAATTTAGCTCAATATAAATAAAAAGGAGATGAGGTTTATAAAAAAATTCTTAAGGTAGAAAGTACCTATGGGAATTATGATAGCAAAGTGATTAACTTAGTTAAGTTGATTAGGTTGAAGAAATATGAAGAACTAAACTTGAGACCCTTGGAGGATTTGAACATTAATCAATCCTACATAATTTGAAGGAGGAAATCCTTAGATCAATATATTGATGATATGAGAGCCTTGGGCCAGCCTCTTACTTAGTTAGGTGATAGAGTTATAACTCTACTCAAGGATGTTGAAATCACACACCTTGAAAATAGAGATGACATCATCATCAATAAGGATGCTTTTAGGGCACAACTCTATAATTTCATTTTTTATTTTAGAATACAGGCTCTATCTCAAGGAATAAACTTTAGATAAGAGATGGTGTACTTGGTAACATTAGTTAATCAAAGAATAGAGAAGGCAATAGCAATAAATAAATTTGTGAAACCTCTCGTAACTAAACATGATGCAATGTCATATTTCACTATCAAACTACTAATAGAACCCAGCATAGACGTTAAATTGATTCATAAATGACAGGAAGTTCTCTAAGGAATGGAAGGGACAAATAGAAGATACAAAATAGGTGGATAAAGAACCAAATATAGTCACCATATGAGTTTCTTCCTCTTCACCCCTTTTAGGAATTTCTTCTTCTTCAGCTACACTGGGAATTATTTCTCTTCAATGGCTTTAGTTTAACTTTCCTATTCTACTAGATTGGGAGCTCTATCATCTTCAATAATAGTAGGATCCAAAGTTGACACCTCCAGATCAAAATAGCCACTTTTTAGGCTATTTATTTGATTAATTTAATGTTCTAGTTATAATTAGTGTGTTGTAAAAAGAATCCCTCTTTAAATATGTCTTTTTTGTTTTCAGAACATGAGGAACTTTTATCTAGTGATAATTATCATGTATTTGGTTCTTTTATAATTGATGCACCCATCTAAAGCATATGAAGAAGCCTATATTTAGGGGTTTCTCCTCTCATTTATTTTTTAGAATAGAACTTTGTGGAATTAATGCAAATACAAAGAGGAATTTTAGGAATTTGTGCACTATTTCATTACTTTCTATATTTTCTTATTTTTCAAGCTTTGTAAATGACAGATGGTTTCAATTTATAATGGTTAGAATAGATAGTAGTTTTTCTCATGCATCTTGTTAGTTTGTGCTTTCTACTTTCTAATAAAATTTATCTCTATATTCTTTGTTTCTCTTCTACTATTGAAACAAATGTGCTTAAGGTAATTTATTGTGAGTAGCCATTTTTTAGGACATACTTCTTAGATATATGCATTTTATTCACCCTAGAATGACAACTGCATTTATGTCATTTCGAGTTCAGCACTAGAATTTTATGAATGCTAGTTTTATTTGAACTATCATCAGAAAGAAGCAAAGGAAACATGTTGGTATTTATTATTGAAAGGCAAATCTTCTTTTCTAATCAACCCTTCTTTCCCTTTTGATTTTTTTGACATGAATCACCTTAGTTTACTACTCACTATAAATATTCATCTACTTGTTTGAGTTTGGGAAATAGTTGCAAAAATACAAATCAATTTACACTATCATAATAAAATGAAATCTCAAATAGATTGTGTCACTACAAAGCTACTATTGTCCCTAAAACATGGTATTATTAAAAGCTAAAGGTGGTATTCATATAATCATTCCACAAAAATTGAATTGAGCCCTATGGTATTTGAGGACTTACAAAATAAAATGAGATATATTACTCTTCTTTTAACTTTGTATCTTCAACATAGATGCACATCAACACTAAGTTTAAATACTTTAATTTAAACATCTTATAGTCAACCAATAGATTTGAATTTATCATAATCCACTAAGATTACTGTTACTAGACTGTAACTCAGATTTGGTTAACCAATTGATTCCCATGTGGAGAAAGGAATCATATTATTGGTACTACCAAAGTCAAATACGGCATTTGGGATTTCATAACTAGCCAACTCTATGTCTAGTTGTGAATCCACATCCCAAAGCTTCTTGGTCTTGACGTACCAAACTAATTTATCATCCCTTGTCTATCTTCGCTACACATATTCTATAAGATTATGAAGGAGGTTCATGATATTATGAAATATATACTCATCACATAATGTGCTAAGTAGTTTCATTAGATATATAAAAATAGTCACAATTCCCTCTTGTCACAAGATCTGAATAACTTGCCCATACATTTGAGAATCAATAGCAGTATTATCCTCATAAGAAGCTAGTTTTTATTTTATTTCTTAGAATACATGAGCAACTTGATGCATTAAATTCTTTTTAGTTTCAGGGTTAGGATATTTATCTTGCTATACTTTTCTAATACCTATATCTTGATGCATCTCTAGTGGAGGTAACCCTTGTTCATCACTTTGTTACCTTGTGAGGGCTTGCATAAAATCATTTTCCTTTGGTTGCACATTAATCATGTTTACATTGCAAATTGGCCTCTCCTTTAGTTTTTTAGAATAGGACAATCTTCCATTTGATGTTGACATTTGATCCTATAATAGACAAAATAAAATTGCTTTTGGGGATTGGTGGGATAGTTTTTTGCATAATTATTATATCAACCATAGAGATAACATTGTATGGGTGGTCTATTTTCCCAATTATCATTATTGTGACCTCCTTGATATCCTCCTTGATATCCTCCTCTATAGCCTCCTTTGTTCTATTGATATCCTGAAACTTGGGATTATTATCCATTATATCCTCCCTAATAATTTATCTATGCATCATATCCTATATACTTATGTTGAGGAGAAAGTGGAGCCCAAGTTACTTGTTGTTTTTGAAGATTCATGGTATTCTATGGTTGTGCATGCTGACCAAAATATTGATATGATGGATATGATGTATTTTCCTAGTTAGCTAGGCCTTATAGATGGTACTATGATGATGATGATGGAATCTAATATTATGGTGATGAAGGCATCCATCCTAGGCTACCTTTAGTCTCATTGGTCATCTCTACATCTGGTCCTATAATTTTGTGCTTCATAATGGGAATCTATTGGGATGTAACTATGAAGACATTCATTGTGATATATTTATTTTAACTCCTATATTGTGCGGTAACTAGTGTCATCATGATTTGTAGATTTGAAAAAAATAAAATATAGGCTTTGTAATTTATAAATATATTTTTGAAGTAAATGGCATTTGTATGTAGGATGTCTCACTACCCTACAATGTTCACAAAAATCTATTTTGCTTTTCAGATAATCATTCCTATAATGTACCTCATGACCACACTCTACACATCATAAAAATAATTTAGGCTTGTCATTTTAATGCATTTAATTAGTCCTCCTCATAAAAACATCTAACTTAGCTTCTACTTTTGATCTTGTGGAGGGAATATCTGTATAGTCTTATATCTGCTCAACCCCAAGTGCAAAAGATTGAGCATCATAATTTTTAGAGAACTAGGTTTGCATGATAAAGAACCTTATTATAGGTCATAAAACTTATATGAACTAATAAAAATTATATTTATCTTCAAGAATAAAACCAAACTTGTTCATTACATCAGAAAATATATGATCATATTTTTGAACCATTTCTCCTGATTTTTGCCAAATCTCCTTTAGATCTTAGATCAATTGACTAGAGCATTTTTTTTACTTTGAATTATGTTATCAAAATTTTTTTGACTTGTTTTAAATCTAGGGTATTTACATTTATTTTTAAAATGAACTCCAAAAGGCATCCTCTCAAAGCTCCTACGAGTTTTCATTTCTTCACATCATCTGATGTAACCCCTTTTACAACCCATTTCATCTCGTATGTGATTAAGTACTATTATAGATCGAAATATCCATAATAAAAAATTAATTTTTTAAACATACCTACATGAAGTGCCATATTTAAAGGATTGCTAGCTATTACTATAAGTGTCTAAATACTGGTAACTATAACTAGCAGTGTTTATGCACTGGTCAATGCACATTTAAGTGGTTGTGTAGTGGTTATTGTACTTGTAAGATGATTTGCACTATTATTTTTAAGGGTAACCAAGAATAATACCTCATGTAATCTCTTTATTTCTAATGCCTATTTGGTTTCTATACTAAGCCTTCCAAATCTATCGATAAAGGAATCAGTCCAACATGAGTGAGCTTCTCTCTCTAAATTTTTCTGTCTTTTGTGAAATAGTGGGATTGAGAGATGAATAATATTGAACTGAATGAAATTTATTTTCAAATTATTCTTTCTTTGAAATTGAACCTATAATAGTCCTACCTTCAATTTTAACATCTTCCCATGAACTTTCCTTCTTGGTTCTAGTGAAAATCCCCTCAGTTAACTATGAACTACCTCTATTTCTCAGTAGTTATACCTCGACATCCCTACTTCTAGCATCATATTTATCATTTATCCTTTCATTATATTCAACATACTCTTCTCTTTCAATATCTTTCACACCTTCTTTTAGCAACATTTATTCTATAACATCTTTGACTTGTAATTCTCCACCTCTAGAAAATTTTGCTTTAATTCTAGTCCTACTCACAATTACTTTATGTTTGGTTGTCTTATTCCATCTTATTTTTTTGTCATAACTCTCTCTCGAGTCCCAAAATTTAATTTCACTTAGAGTCTTTTCACCTTCTATTTTCTAGGATTAGGTTCAAGTTCCCCTTACTCACCTCCACATCATATTCTTTATCTTGTATGCACCCCCAAGGTGCCTGAAGTGACTAATCCATGTTGGATATAGTAGGCATTATGGCCTTTTCCATAACCAACATTTTTATCAACCAAGGTATTCATTTCAAAAATGTGCCTCTAATTCTTTGAACAAATAGATCTTGAATAATCTTAAAAGCTATATATTGTTGTACTGCAAACTTTGTGATATAGCCATTGATCATAGTCTTTATCCAATAATCTACTACTTGATTCTAGTTGGTATCTAGATTATGAAATCTTGATATCTTCTCCTCAATCCAATTTATAAATTTTATTCTCACTAGACTAAATAAATAGTACTCTAATCTAGCTAGCCATGCAACTAATAGTATAGCTAATTCACACCCAAAAAATTCATATATTTCACCATAGATATGTTTTTGGACATGATAAATTAAGAACCATAATGAATATGAGAAATGGATCTAGATATGAGATCAAGAGTAAAGGCATACATGAAACCAAACAAATATATACATGGAAAAAACTCATAGATATAAAAAACCCAGAAAAATTATTCATATTATGAGAAACTAACAAGTACCCAATATAGTTTTTCTTCCTCTTACTTCTTCTCAATCAATATTCAAATAACTTGGAAATGTAATCTCCACATTTCCTTATTTTTATCAACTCTTTTTTTTTCATTGCATATTCCAATATAAAATTTTTATTAGATAGGCAAGGTTATCTAACCATTATAACGTGACCTTTTCCAACCACCACATTAATGGGTCCAACACTCCAAATGTCATTTAATATATTTTATTATTTATTTACATGAGCATAAACTCATGTTCAATAATAAATATATTATTATTTAACCAACATAATTTAATTTATTAAGGGCACATAAATAACACCAATTAACCATTAGTTGTTCCAATAGGATGATCTCTTTTGTAGTCTTTCTAACTCTTCATGCTTCTTCCTCTGTAAAATTCTTAATTCTCTAATCTATCCATCATTATATGTCTCTTGTCCATGACAACCATCTCAACATATTTCATCCCATTTGGTTCTATGATCACCACACTATTATTAGCATAGGTTCCTAGAGTTTCACTAGAACATGATAATTACAAGGATAAATTGCTCAGTGGAGAGCACAATAGGTGAAAATAAATGGAAATTAGGGAGATCACATACAAAATATTAAATTATATAAAAAATTAAGTTAAAAAATCTATATAAAATAACATGACAATAATTTGTATTGCATCATATTAAAAAATAAATAAAAATAGAGTACTCGACTATGCAAACACCATACATAAAAGATAATAAGGGAAAACCATAACACAACAATTTCTATTAATATTTATCAACATAACAAATCAAATTATATTACATCAAAGTAGTATTTATATTCTTTTACAATCCTTATGTATTTTTACCTTCTAAACATTCGAGAACAAAATTAAAGACGCCTCACATTCTCCAATTATTCGAATGGACTTTCAAGGCTGAATAAGTACAAAACTAAATAAAAGACAAAATAAAAAATTTCACACATGTTTTTATCATATGCACTTAAAAAAAATTTCAAGATCCATTCTACATCCAATAATATGCCTTAAAAATAAAAAATTGTATACGTTTCAATCATAGCTAATTACCAGTTTATACTTATTGCAAAGTGTTTTCAACTAGAACTGATGTAGGGAATCAGTTAACTAAATCACAAGTCATATCCATTACTTCAACCCCAAGTTTATTATCCAAATGCTCACCACCTAGTATATTATAGTAAATATACCCTAACATCATTCATCTTACTCACAAAGATCAAACTCAACACAAGGCCAAGAATGTGCAAAACACCTTGGAGATTTTCTATCCTCCCATATCTAAATCTCAGCTTCATTATTCCTCTACCTATGATATAATATGTTTATTTGTCTCCAAAAAATACATCACCACCATCATATTCTTCATATTCATAGAACCAATCCTTCACATGAGTTATATGACATGAAGATTCATATTCTACAATCCATTCATCATCGCATGAGTTCAATATTGAGGCCATGAGATATACATATCCATATCTATTGTTGGATATATTCTCACTTAAGGATGTGTAGTATGTCATGGTTTTCCATTATCCACCTTATTTTCTCTACATCCCTTTTTAAAATTCTATGTATTTTTGAAGTACCAATATTTATTTATGTATATATAGTATTCAATCTATGTTTACACTTAAATAAATATACCTTATCTTTCACTTGATCCATTCTTGAGATTATCTTGACATGAACATATAATTATTAGCATTATAGTTTTATATAAAGTTATAAATCATCTCATTTGATTACAGATATACCTCTACATCTTTTGAATTATCTCTAATGTAATTTTGGTGACAACCATCACCAAATTATCCCATGAGTTTGGTAAATATAAAAATAACATGATATAGCTTTCTTCACCATTCATATTCACATCCATTGTGTTTAACCCTTTTAGGATATGTATGTGGATAATGGATCTCTAAGGGTTAAGAGATAATAGCTAAATAAAATGGAGTAAACTATTCTAAGATTAGGCCAATTAATTAAGTTAAAATAATAAAATATGCTAAATATGAGAATATTCTAAATATAAAAAATACAATTCCAAATAATAATTTGAAACTAACAATATGAATGAGAAATTATACCTAGTTTATTTAATGAAGAACACACATATATCTGAGTTGTGTAGTGTAGGAACAGTCTATCTAAGATTATGATCCAACCATCATATTTTATAAATGTAATTTCTATTGGGTCAAACACTCAAACTAGCCAATGGAAACTTTCAGCAACACTTATGTGTTGGAAGAAACTAATAAGATTTGGGGCAGTGAATTAGTTGATTAGCAATATCTATTCAATTCCATGAATCATTCATTCATATAAAATATCAATGCATAAACAAACAAATAAAAAAGCATATAAAAATATAACAATTTAAATATGTGGGAAACCCTCTTGAGGGATAAAACCAATTGAACCATGCATATGTAATATATTCCACCATTAGGCCTAGTTAAGAACCCACTCAACTAGTCTTTTATAAGCTCTATCTTGTAAGGAGAATCTAACCCCTTAAGTAACTTAACACAAAATAAGTCACATACTATATTTTAATATATTATAACATATTTTTATAACTTAAATGTATATGACATCCTTATTTTTCACTCTTTTCCCTTCAATCTCACTCAAACAACCTCTTAGGCCTTCTCGCTCAACTATCACTTTCCTTAGAAGTATTTAGTTAAATGACCTTGTTAAACACATATAAAATAAAAAATAAATATTAATGACATATTAAAAATACCTATATAATGGTTTTCAACAAGTTCACCTTGTTTCCAAACACTTATCTCATTCTCACATGTTCTCAATATCTCAACTAGTCAATTTAGGCCATTAAGCCTTCTTACATACTTGACCCTTACTCTCACCCATCTTGGTCAGTCATGAACATTTTAATACATTAAATAAATTTATAATATATCAACACACACATTTAATATGTGAAAAAACATTAGATAAGTCGATCATAGTCCATAAGGACCAAATCCACCATTAGGCCTAATGGAGACCTAATGCAATTAGGTATGTCTTATCCACACGTTACCACTCTAACTCTTAAGAACACTTATTGTTTTAAAAAATGGATTAAAAAATTTATACATGCCTTAAATATACACCTGATAATTTCACCTTGTGTCCCCCACCATTTGTCTTATTTCACTACTTGGACCCACTAATTAGGCCTACTCACTTTTTAGGCCTTCTCACTGCCAAAATGTTTGTCAACTAAATATTAATAAATCATTAAAATTTGATATATAATCCCCAAAAAAAATATTAACATATTATACATGACCTCATGTTCATCACCAAGTGTTTTGGTCCTCATCACATGGGCCAAAAGGCCTTAAGAACACTCCTGCAACATGACTACTCAGAACTGCATGTAGGCTTAAAAACATAGTCAAATGATTTTTATTTTTCACACTTTAAAAGGGAAAAATAAAGAATATAAAATAATTATAATGAAACTTTAAGACCTAATCAACATATTAAAATTATTTTTATTCTTCAATACTATCCAAACAACCTCTATCTCATCTCTACAAGATGGCTACTCAAACTGCCTAAGTGCTCCAAAAACATAGTCATGAAGAATTTTTTTATTAGCACTTGAAAGGAAACTTTAATGAATTATAATTCTCAAAAATAGTTTATATGAGTATTAAAGATAATTCCTAAATTAATATATATCAAATATATATAAAATCATTGGTCTTATAAACCAATCTCTCAAGTTACTCTCATAATGTCTTAACATATCTACACAAACCATTTTGGCTTCCACATTAAAACTCATTAACTTATATATATACCTTAAATAAAGAATTAATATATCATTAAAATACCAAAAAAAATAAAAAATTACATTGGATACATTGTATTTTATCATAATGTCTCCCATACTTCACTTCACTTGGCAAACCTGGAGCTATCATTTCTGCCTTAGGAACCAAACATGGTAATGATGACTTTTAACACCCGTAGGAACACTTTTTTGAATTTACAAGGAATTTGGATGATAAAAAGACATCAAAAAATCAAATTAAAACACAAATAAATATATTTCAAATGGAAAATGTAGGACATATAGACCAATCCTTGAAACTTACATTTTCACTGTCTTGACTCATACAGACAAGTCATCTTGAGGACACTTTCTTACTTGTATATTATCATAAAAATAAATTATTAAAAAAGGTAGAATGAGTTATAGGTCTTAAAAAAATACCCAAAATAATTGGATCCATTTGTAATCACCTAAAACTCATCCCTAAACACATTCTCACTTTGACTTGTTTTTCTCATTGTTCTCACTCTTAGCCAGTTTAGCGATAGGTCATCTTGGGTGACCAAAATATTTGAAAAAATATATAACTTATAAAAATAACACCATGGACATAAATAAAAAATATTTACATTAAACCTACAACAACTTGCATGCATTGACCTACTCAACCCTACCTAGAGCATCAACTTCTTCATAAACAACAAATTTTTAATATGTTTTGGTCACTTACCTAACAAAATAATTCCACTTGGAGATGAATTATTGAGTAATATAAAATATTCAAACATGAAATTTTCATTAAAAATCAATTTTATTCCATTTATACTAAGATATCTCTAATCAGGTGACTGTGAGGGTTTTGAGAGGGTTTTAGACCAGTTTAGCTTCTTAACATTTGTTCATATGAATTTGTCCTTGAAACTAACTCCTAATGATTTTAATTAATTATTATATCCATTTTACATATCTAATAAAAGGATCAAGACACCATGAAAACTTTACACATGCAAATGAGCATCTAAACTTCCTTTTTTGGCTCTCATCTCTTCATTCTACATTCACAAGAGACCTTCAAATGTGATTTCTTGCCTTAACATTCAATCCATGACCTAAGACTTGGTAAAAAACATTTAAATACCTTTTAAAACCTTAAACCATCATCACTTTTTCTATATCACTTTGGAAACTCAACTTGACCCTTCTTTTGGCCACACTAGGTCTTTATGCATGTTAGGTCTTTAAACTATCAATTATGCTTTGTCCTTGAAAACACTTAGAAAAATATTTAAGTGATATAACATAATAAAACACATGTAATATGACATAATATAAATCTCATGTACTTCCAACATTATTCTCCTAGGCCTCCCACTTCTCTTATCAACAAGCTAGCAGGCCTGTGCCTTTACATTAGGTCTCTCATGCAAGGAATAAGTCTCAATACCTAGCCTTCCTACCACTGTAGATGCATAATAATACTAATTCACATGATAATCATCTTTTATACCATTCTTATATATTTATACACATATTCTTACAATCTTGTCATACCACAACATAGACCCAAAACCTCATATAGAACTCAAGAATCTACTAGACCATGCTTGAGCCATCATGAATACTTACCATGCAACTCCACATGATAACCTCTTGGAAATAAACTACCTTCATCTTATTTTAACATCAATGAAAAAATTAATGCTAAAAACACACTAATAGATACAAACCTAAACATTATGTTCCTTCTTCAATGCTTATGTCCATAATAGAATATTGACTCTTTTATGGAAATTTTACCTTCCCCTATTAGGGTTGTCCTCATCCTTTATTATAACTAATCAATCCGTCCTTATCCCTCATCATACTTAATAAATCTCTCATTTAACCTCACCATCCATCATCATATCTAATCACTCCCTAATCATCTTTAATCACTCTATCATTTAGCCTCACCATCCTTCATCATCCATAATCATTACTTCATTATCTCTTATCATCCTTAATCACTCCATCCTCATCCCTCCTCACCTAATCATTCCCTCATTGGTCCTCACTATCCCTCATCATCTATAATCACTCCTTAATTAGCCTACCATATTTCTCATCATCCCTAATCATTGATTCATCATCCCTCATCATCTGTAATCACTCCCTCCTCATTGTTCATCCTCCTTAACTACTTTGTCATTAACCCTCACCATCCCTCACCATCCATCAACTTCCCTCACCATCCTTAATAACTCAATCATCCTTGATAACAAATCCCTCATTTACCATCACCATCCCTCATCATCCCTCATCATTCCTCATATATCCCTCATCATCTCTACTCAATGCCTCCTAGTCCCTCATCATTCATAAACACTACATTTAATACCTTTATGGTGAGTGTAGTAACATCTGATTTTTGCCTGATTAGCTTATATTCCAATTCTAAATTTTAATCACTCAAATAAATCCAAAATAATCTCTTATTTCACTCATCATATTTCACTCAAATAAGGAACTCAGAGATATCTAGTTTTATGGTGGGATTAAATGATCTATATGGTAATCCACACTTAGACTATGGAGAGAGTGTGTATCCAGAGCCTTGGACAAGAATAAATAGGTGGTAATTAGAGTAAAGGGTGGGATGAAA
>JARHVA010001333.1:3467500-3535000 GCA_037957365.1 Torreya grandis
TGTCGAAACCCTGGGTAAGTAAAGTAGTGTTGAAACCATGAGTAAGTAAAGTAGCATAAAAAAACTAGAGTAAGTAAAGTAGCATGGAAATCCTAAGTAAGCAAGCTCAAGAAACCCATGTGATGTTAAAAGGGTGTCAAATTTTAGGTGAAAGATAGTGAAAAAATAGATTTAAGTAAAAATTTCTAGTTTTGGAAAGGGTCCAAGAATATGTGGGAGTAAGAACTTGTATGTGCCATAACTTTCAATCCGTAGCTATATTTTGGGTGATGTTTTTTTGAAAGTGCATAATTTTTTAAGCTCTATGCATTGGTGGTATTATTTTTTGTATTTTTTTAACATCCATTTTTTCATGGTGTAATGGCTTAAATCTCATTTCATGCCTATTTTGCTCTTTCTTGGATGCATTATCAGTTGAATTTGACATCCTTCTAGCTCCTTGTACTTATGCACCTACTTCTCAAGACACATTTTTGGTTGAATCTGATGTCTATACAAGCATGGTTATATTTGAAACATTTAGGGGGGTCACTATTGATAGTTCTAAGGGGGTACTATGTTATGTTGTGCATTCTTTCTTTTTTGTACTCTTCTTTAATTACTACAACAATGTTTAATTCTAAAATATGGATTCACTCTCTATTGGTCCACTTAAACCATTTAATTCTCATGAATGGAAACTTAGAACGTAAATCATCTTAAAATCTAAGGGTTACCATCAAATTATAATGGGCACTAAGACCGAACCTACTAATGTTGGAGTGAAAATCAAATGGTTTAACCATTATGACAGAGTCTATGGACTATTATGTCTTTTCATCTCCCTAGATCTACTCTTTCACATTGAATCTACCAAAACACCTACTAAAGTGTGGGCCCAACTCACCAAGTTCTTTGAAGTGTAAGATGTGATGAGAGGACATGAGCTAGAAAATGAGCTCATTAGATTGATCCTAGATGACTTTGACACTCTTCAGGACTTCTTCACCAAGTTCAAACTTTTGAGATTGTAGTTAAAATCATGTGGAATTGACAAGAAAGATGAACAACTTGATCTATCAATACTTTCTAAATTAGGTCCTAAATATTCTATATTTGTGTTTATTTTCCATGCCACTAAGAGTGCCCTTGACATTGCATAGAAGATGCCTTTTTTAGATACATTTGTTACTAACCTGATTAGGGAGCAAGATAAGTTGATACAGATGGGCACTATGAAGTCATATAAATCTCATGCACTACTTGCTAAGAAAGATAAGGCTTCTAATAGAAAAGAGAGAAAGTAAAGCAAGAAAAATGGTGAGAAGGGTGAAAATATTTCCACTTCAAAATCAAACAATCTGACCTCTTCTTCCAGTCATAAGCCTAAAAAATATTGGATCAAATGTGGGAATTGATCAAGTAAGAATGATGAGAGTAAATTTTTGAAGGAAAAAATTTACCACCTAACTAGCCTTCTTATTCAGAACAACATAGGTGTTCTAGATTTTGTCAAACTATCTTCATCAACCCATGAATCCACTAAGGCAAATGAATCTGGAAAAGAAAAGGAAAAAGAGAATAACAAGGAGAAATAAAAGGGAAAATCCTTAGTTATAGTTGTGCCTCTAATTCCTCCTACATGGGTCATTGACTCTTCTGCTTCACATCACATAGCCTCTTCATAGATTGAGTTTAGTTCTTTGGAACTATGTGACATGTCCTCTCTACAAGTAGGTGACAACACTTATAAAAAGGTTCTTAATAGAGGGTATATTGAAGTGAGTGGTGGAACATTTAATAATGTTCTAAGTGTACCCTCACTCTCATCTAATCTCTTGTCAGTCTACCAGATCATTCACCTTGGTCTAGGCATATGAGTTGAATTCACTCTAGATTTAGTGTACATCAAAGAGTTACATAGTGATACTATTTTGGCTATGGGAATGGTCGATCATAAAATTGAGCTATATATCTTCTCACATTTTGCTCCTGATTCTCCTTTAGATTATTTATATTCCTCTTTGAACTCACTTGTACCTATTGACACTTTTGAGCTTGAGCATTTTTATGATATTGACAACTCTTCTTCTATAGATGACTACAGTAGTGAAGTGGACACACCTCCACCATCTCCTTGTCACCTTTCATATATTCAAGAGTTTCTTCTTTATCCACCCACCTTTGGTCTACTTCTAAAATTATAGGGAAATGGTTTACTGATCTAGGATACATCATACATCAGGAAGTCTATTCCATATTTATAGAGGATTATATAGACCTTCTTCACCTCTACTTCTAGTTCACTATCTTGGCATAGAGTAGTTGGCCCATCTAAATCATAGTATGATAATAATTCCTTTCTTAGGAATTATACCTTGGTTTAAGATCCATCAGGCACTTGGTGGACATATTCACTATTTTAGGGTGAACCACTCTTCACTGTATCTACTTCTGATTCACAGTCACTTTTGAGAATTCCTATGGGGACATCAGGTGGCTATAATTAATTATAGACCTTATTGGAGATTTTCATCTCTCTTATCTAATTTTCTCTCTTTTGGGGAGGAGTTTATTTCCTACAAGTTTTCTCCTTTACCCTGGTTTGTGGGAGTTTCATTGTGACTAGCTACCTCATCAGGCCTCATTACTGAGACCCAATTCTTCTACCCACCTAAGCTATGCTTTGGGGGGGATGTTAGTGTAGGCATTTTCCCACCTAGTGGTTTAATCTACATATCTTTTCGACTTACTTAGGTTAGTTAATTAAGTCATTAGGGGTCATTTACATTTAAGTGGGTTCTAATTGTTAATTAGAGTTTTATCTTTTGGTGACCTAATTTCACCCTATATGTACTTTCTTCTTATTCCAAATTGGTTAATGCAAAGATTTCCTTTGTGGAATTTTCTTATTTTTAGGATCTCTCATTCAACGTCTATAGAAATTTGACATTACTACATGCTTGCTATTCAGAGATCTTGGCAAACTCTCATATAAATAATCAATCAAACATACAATTGGATGTCACTTATGGGGTGGGGGAGCTATCATGTCTCCCTAACATAAAATGCTTGTTAAAAACCTAATTATATAATATATAACAAAAACATATATATTAGTAAATTCATAGATAGAAATAATTATATACAAATAAATATAAGACACACTAGTAATGAAACAAGACTTTTGGAAAATCTAGTAGGAGATAAACATGTTTTGTTCTCCTCATCACCATTATTGATAATTAATTAATCTTTATTTTTTTTCAAAATAATTAGGGTATGTATTTTAGTTATTTATGGATTTTTTGGAAGCTTTTTAATACAATCAAGGCCATAAAAATTAGGAATGTATTGGATGGAATCATGTCAAGGACTCATCGTAAAGGTTCATCTAGTTCAAATTATAACTATCTCAAATTTATTAGAAGAAAAACAAAAATAGAAATGAAACATTGTAAGTTGAACATGAACTAACTATTACTAGCTTGCATATATATAGAAATTTAATTCCCTAAATCCTAATTGATGGTTAAAATATTAAAATTCAACTGTATATCTTACAAATTCAAAAAAAATCAATGATATAAGAGATGAATCATAACATTATGTATAATATATTTATTTCATAAACTAGTTTCATATATATTTTGAAATTGTAGTTCCTTGTAGAGGCATGCCTATCATAAATGTGAATCTTGGAACTCCATCATTATGTATAGAGGGTTGGATGAATATGGTTTTATACATTCTACATATTGAAGTATTGTAGACTTAAATTTCAAATAAATATCTTTTAGAGGGTAAGCAAATTGACTCACATATCCCTTCCAGCTATTACATAATTAAAATTGCAAAATCATAAAATAAACTAATAAAAATGAAATAAATGAAATCAAATCAAATAACACTAACATACTCAATTAAAAAATTTAACTAACATTTAATTTTACTTTCAAATTCATTGGCATACATAAATTCTTAGTTGGATTCATAAACTAAAATATGTGCATGAATTTAAAATATTGATTAGTTTAGTAAAATATATTTTTCTGATGTTACTATTTATTATCAATGTAATATTCTTAATGGGAAAAAATTAAATGTAAAAATTAAATAAAAAAATCAAGAACAAATAGTAAAGAGAAAGTGGCATTATATTCTATTTTTCCTAATAGTGACATCATGTGAGAATGTATCATACAATGACATTACTCCATTCATTAATTTACACACATCATGACATATAAGCAACATCTAAAAGTTCTAATAAATTTAATGGTGTTAATTTGTTTCACTTATGAAAAATATTTATTTTTCTTCAATTCAAAAAAAGTGCAAAAGTCTCAAAATCAACCAATGCAAAATCAAGCATAAATTAGAAAAGTGTGTCAAAATCTCTCTATTCTTTCAGGGTTTTTTTCACCTAATCACCTAGATTTGTTTTCCATCAGATACTTTTTAATTTTGTATATAAATTTATAACAAATAAAATTAATTCACTAAACCCCTTTTATCATTTATTATCAATTCTAGTATATTAATTTATTGTGAACTAGGTGTTATTGATTCTACGCATTGAAAAGGCAAGGTCACATAAGAGTGAATTTAAATGTTCATTGAAAAACTAGAGTAAATGAAAGCACATGTGGAAAGTAGATTAAGGTGATGGGTTATGTAATAAACATTTTAAATAACATATAAAACATTAAACAATACATCATGTTATTCATTTGATTACATAAAAAGGAATTATAATGTTGAATTGTAGTGTTGTAAATTGGGGTTGAATTATCCCTACTTGATATTAGTTAAAGGAATTATCCTTAATGAAAATATATGGAACATGAAACATGTCACATTTATGACAAGGAAACAAAAAAACACTTTTGACACTAAAACCATGTTAAGCACATAGAAGACACAATAAAAAAATTACATCAAGCATAAAGTCTTTAAGCACAACATGTTGTCACTCCATAAAATCATGTTCATGCCTGAAAAATGAATGTCTATTACATATGAGGTGAAAGAGAGGATCCTATAGGATTTATATCCAAGATAGATGTAATGGTTTCCTATCTTTGGTCTCAAGTTAGCATGGACTGCCTCATTGGCATCACTTGACTCCCTGGCCTGGGATTTTGTTGGGATCAAATATTACAAAATTTTTATTTGTCTCAAGTTTTTTTTGAAGAAACCTTGTATTTGGGTAGTTAAAATGTATATTTGAACCAGTATTTTTTGGAGGCATTGGATACACATTGTTGGAGAGTAAGACTACATTTTTAAATATTTTTTATTTTGGCATAGTGAAGGAATGGTGTTTATGTTGTTAATGGGTCTATCTTTGTTACATTGAGACAATTCAATGATATCAATGTTAAAGTATGTATGGTAAACGTGTGATCAAATAGTTAGAAATGATAAATGGTGTAATATGCTTAAATAAATGTTGTGTTGGTTATCATGTCATAAAAACTTAGTTTAAATACTTTGGTTCAGTTATTATTGTGCAACATTCCCTCTTTATATATATAATTGACTTTAAAATTAATAATATTAAGGGTCAAAGGTGTACATTTGACCTCATTCAAGACAAATAATTGTCATCTGTTATACACAAATATGTGCAAACTTTCAATCCATCATGAGAAAAATTACAAGATTTAGTGCTCATGAAAACAAACTTTCTAGCCATCATGAACATGAATACATTATAAGGGGCATCTCGACATGGATATAATGTATGCCCAAGAGAATGAATGTTTTAATTATAAGGATAAATTCAATTCTCTTATGTTCCACATAATTTATGCAATTCATTTCAAATCCTAATGACTCCACTACAAACTCCATGACTCTAGGATCACTCAAATTTTAACGCGTGTCTCATCCAGAATCATATAAATTATTAAAATACTATATGTATAATAATTAAAATTTTAATCAAATAGTGAGTAGTTAGGAATGGATTCATGGGAAAATTTAGGATAAATTCCTAAATTAATAGGTCTACACCTAACCATGTAACCAAGAACTAATTTTGAGATGACACATGTTATATTTAAAGTTTTTCATTAGTAAATTTGTCCTTATGGTTTTTTGTAAACTATTGGTCTAGGATTATGAGGTGTGGTGCATGTTTTGGAAATAGAAATTTGGGCTTGTGTTTGACTCCATACACTTTTTGACTATGTGAAAATTGACAATGAAAATACCTTTTAATTTTTTTTAACTAAACTTTATTTTGATTATGTTATTTTTTTTCAAAGGAATGCATTGATAAAGTAAAGAGTCTATACATTTATTGATGAAAAATGATTAAATTGATGGTTTTGTGAATTGAAATATATTTGATAAATGAGCTGGTGCCACATGGAAAATTTGCATTCAATGTCATGAAAACAAATACAAACTTCAACAAAACCACTATAAACTACATGCATTGCATTACTCCATGGTTATTGGGAGATTGACACATGGATTATTTGTACCACAATTTTATTAGAGTCTTGTTATGTGATTTAGATAATTATGAATTATTTATTTTTCACATATAGGTGGACTAAAGGTAGGAATGTGAAGAATATGAAATGAAATTATTAATTCATTTATACACTTCTCAATGGATCATGTACAACCCCATGCCATGTGAGCTCAATCTAATCATAGCTTTCCATGTGACATGGTGTTATTGGAAATTTTGAAGCAAAGGCCATGAATGTACAATGTCACCTTATCAAGTAATCTAATAAGAGCTCGCTATGTGTCAAATTTCCAACATTGTTAAAGAAAATAGAATAGCATATCTAGATTTCAAAACAAAACAAAAAAAATCTAAATATTATAGTTGAACCATGTGACAAAAAGAGAAATTCATCCCAAAAAAATATTAAGAGGCCACTTGTTTCTATCAGGAAAGACAAGAAGCAAAAATCAAAACTAAAATATTTAAATGAACATGAATAAATTTTAAGGGGCATTTCTATATTACCATAAATTATGTTCATTGAGAATGAAGAATTGTATTATAATGGAAAATTTTATTATCCTTGGGTTCATATAATTTGTGCAAGTCATTTGAAAACATGATTAACTCTATGTCACATATGAACCAAAGTTCACCCAGTGTACGACATATGTATCTTCATTCATCACAAACATTCTCATAATATTATATGCATAACAAATAAACTTTGGATTGTATTTATTTTATATAATGTTTAACATGATTGATTTATGTATTGTGAAATTGGAAATTGACCCATAAGGAAAAATTAAGATAAAATCATTAACAAACACATTCATACCTAACATAAAATTTGACTTTGTAAACACAATACTCCATGAAAAAATTACCTAATAGGAAGTCAATGCAAAAAAATTACCATATGGTCACTAATATGAAACAAAACTAAAATTTAAAAGTGATCCAATGACCTGTAGGGCATGTGATGCTATGACATAGAACATTGAGAAATTTTGTTGGTGATACAACAAATGAAATCATTGAGGGTCAAATAATGATATTCACATAAAGGCATTTAGATTTAGAATGAAAAACACTTAAATCTAGATCTACTATTACCATAAACCAAATATAAAGCTATGCAGTAACATGCATCATGGAAACATTCCTTAATTTACCATTAATATGAAGGCATAAATCATAGAAAGATTAAAAACACAAATAACACAGATATAACACGGTTCACCCAATGTGGGCTACATCCACCAATGAAAGTTTTGAAATAAATCAGTAATCTAAAACAAGATTATAATGAACTCTCATAGAGATATAAAAATATATTCTGTAGAAAGTGTTGCACAAAAGTATGCACTTACACCTTCACCTGCATAATGATATATCTCATAAGTTGCTAAACCACACCTTATAATGAACACCTACACTTTGACTCTGATCTTCAAAGCCACACCCTGTAAATAAACCATCAACCTCTAAAGGCCACACCACACCCTGTATATATAGTAAAATGAAGAAAATCCACAAAAGGAGGAGAAATGTGAAATGCTTATCCAAGACAAGCATTATCCAACATGTGACAAACCTCCTCCACCTCATCAAGCTTATCTAAAATCTCTCCCAAGGAGAAATATGCCATATTCATCTATCCAACTTCTAAGGGCACATTTTCCCAAAAATATGTGATCTCAACCAACTCCACATAATAAGGAAGGTATAACATATTCCAAAAAATAACCAATCCCCCTGAAAATAAGGAAGATAGGCCCACTTCTAATAAAAGAAGTCACATGGAAATAAATATCTAACAACTAACTCCACAAAATATGGAATACATAGAAATTAGGAATACAAAGAATATTCCACTCACATGTGGAGAACATGAAAATTACACCCCCCACATCCTTGGATCTCTTTAGGCCACCAAAATTTATTTCTATGGTCATGTGATAGCCCTAAAGGGCTCCACACTCAATAATCTCCCACTTGGAGACCATTTCTCTTGAATAGAATCTATCACTGCTCCATGACCACTAAGGCTAACCAAATCTAAACATAGTTTCAACTTGTCCAATATGAATACATTGGTCACCATATCCATAGCATTGTGGCTAGTATGAATCTTCTCCAGCTTCACCAAGTTATCCTCCAAAGCTATCCTGATGAAATGATAATCTCCTCAAGTGGAAAGTAGAGTTCTTTGCCAAAAGAATAACACTCTAAATATCACTGTGTAGTCTCCAAACTTCCTTTTCATGCCCCAACTCTTGAAGCAACTCCTATAACCAAATCATCTCCTTTCTAGCCTCTATAGTAGAAACATACTCTGCCTTTGTGGTTGGCAAAGCCACAACCTTCTATATCCTAGAAATCCAACTAATCATTGTATCTCTAACAATATATATATATATATATATATATATATATATATATATATATATATATATATATATATATATATATATAATGTCATACTTCTCTTGCTATCAATATCCCCTGCCATATCCAAGTCCACATAACCATGAAAAGTGGTATCTAATCCATCATAACATAATGCAACATCAATGGCTCCTTTTAAATACCGAAGAATCCATTTCATTACCTGCCAATGCTCATAACCTAGATCACTCATATACCTACTCACAACTCTCATTGATTGGGAAATATATAGCCTAGTATAAACCATGGCATATATCAAGCTGCCAACTACCAATGAATAAATTACCTTGGACATCCTAAACTTTATATCTTCCATCTTGGGACACTGCTTCTTTGATAATCTAAAGTGGCCTACCAAAGGAGTACCAATAGATTTAACATCTAACATACTAAACCTTTCTAAGACTTTCTTCACATACTCTGATTGGGATAAGATCAACTTCTTTTCCTTCTTATCATGATAAATACTCATAACAAGGATTTGCTTTGCAACACCTAAATCCTTCATAGAAAATGCGTCACTAAGTTATTTCTTAAGCATATGAATATGTTGTATGTTCTTTCATGCAACGAACATGTCATCGACATACAAGCATAATATAATAAAGGAACCATCATCAAAATGTTTGATGTACATACAATGGTTAGAATGACACCTTTGATATTCTTGTTCCAACATAAAAAAAATCAAATTTATTATACTATTTCCATGGAGCTTATTTCAGGAAATACAAGCTCTTCTTTAGTCTACACACATAGTTCTCCTTCCTTTTGACCTCATATCCCTGTGGTTGCTTCATATACAACTCTTCATCCAAATCACCATGAAGAAAATCAGTTTTCACATGTAACTATTCTAAGTGAAAATACTCAAATGCAACTAAACCAAGAACAATCCTAATAGAAGTCATTTTTACAACATGAGAGAAAATCTCATCAAAATCAATACTCAATTTTTTTGCAAACTCATTGACCACCATCCTGGCCTTATACCATTTTATCCCTTCATCCTCTTCTTTGATCCTAAAGATCCACTTGTTTGGAAATTCACTCTTGCCCTTGGGTAGCCTAACCAAATCCAAAATTTGTTTCTCCATGATAGATCTATTCTCCTCATCCATGGCTTGCTTCCACTTCAAATTGGCATCTACATGTATTGCTTCCTCATAACACTTTGGTTCTCCATTGTCAGTGAGTAATAAATAATTCAAATATGGAGAAAAATGTTCATGTGATCTTCTTACCATAGGAGTTTTGGGTCCTTGTGTAAAACATTCCTAAATTAAATCCTTAGATACTTTTCCATCTAAAATGTCATCCAATACTATATACTCTTTCTATTCCTGATCTTGTTCTTGTAACTGATCCTTATGAATGACTTTTTCATTAAAGATTACATCTCTAGACCAAAATATTTTCCTATATTTAATGTTCCATAAATAGAAACCAAATTCATCCTCACCATAACCAACATATGTGCATTTCTCTGATTTAGCCTCTAGCTTGGTCCTATCCTCTTTCTTGATGAGAACAAATGCTTCACATCCAAAGAATATCACATCAGAATCAATACCAAGAATAGTCCTAATAGAGAAATGTTAGTTATTTTTGATAGAGTCCTAATAAAAGTGTTTTTACAATAGGAGAGAAAATCTCATCAAATCAATACCTAGTTTTTGTGCAAGCCCCTTGACTACCATCCTTGCCTTATACCTTTTTCTCCCTTCATTCTCTTCTTTTAACCAACACATAACTAAATATGCTTCCAACATACTTGGAGATCTTTAGGTCCCAAAAATTTATTCCTATGGTCATGTGATATCCCCAAAGGGATCCACACACAAAAATATCCCACTTGGAGATCGTTTCTCCTGAATAAAATCTATCACTGATCTATGACCAATAAGGCCAACTAAATCTAAACATAGTCTCAACTTTTCTAATATGACCACCTTGGTCATCATATCCATATGTTTATAACTAGTATGAATATTCTCTAGCTTCACCAAGTTCTCTTCCAAAGCTATCCTAATGAAGTCATAATGTAATTGAATGTGTTTCATCCTCAAGTGGAAAGCATAGTTTTTTTCCAAATGAATAATACTATGAATATCACTATGCAGTCTCCCAACTTCCTACTCATGCCCCAACTCTTGAAATAACTCCTATAACCAAATAATATCTTTGATAGCCTCTATGGTAGCAACATATTCTACCTCTATGCTTGACAAAGCCATAACCTTCTGTATCCTAGAAATCCAACTAACCACTACATCTCCAATAGTAAATATATATCCTATTGTACTTCTCTTGTTATCAATATACCTTACCATATCTAAGTACACATAACACATAAAGTGGTATTTGGTCCACCATAACATAATTCAAAATCAATGGTTCCTCTTAAATATTGAAGAATCCATTTCACTGCCTACCAATGCTCATAACTTGGATCACCCATATACCTTCTCACTAATCCCACTACTTTGGCAATATCCAACCTAGTAAAAACCATGGAATGCATCAATATAATAATGACTGATGAGTAAGGTACCTTGGACATCTTAATCTTTTCAACTTCCATCTTGGGATACTACTCCTTTGATAATCTAAAGTGGCCTACCAAAGGAGTACTAATAGATTTAACATCTAAAATGCTAAACCTTTCCCAGACTTTCTTCACATACTTTAATTGGGATAAGATCATCTTCCTCTCCTTCCTATTATGATAAATCCTCATACCAAAGATTTTCTTTGAAACACCCAAATCCTTCATAGAAAATGAGTCACTAAGTTATTTTTTGAGCATATGTATATGTTGTATGTTCTTTCTTAAAACTAACATGTCATCGAAATACAAGAGTAAAATAATAAAGTAACCATAATCAAAATGTTTAATGTATACATAATGGTTAGAATGACACCTTTGATATTATTATTCCAACATAAAACAACCAAATTTCTTTTACCATTTCCATGGATCTTGTTTCAAGCCATACAAACTCTTCTTTAGTCCGCACACATAGTTATGCTTCCCTTTGACCTCATATCCCTATCGTTGCTTCATATACAAATCTTCATCCAAATAACCATGAATAAAAGTAGTTTTCACATCTAACTATTCTAAGTACAAATCCTCAATTGAAACTAAACCAAGAATAGTCCTAATAGAGGTCATTTTTACAATAAAAGAGAAAATCTCTTCAAAATCAATACCTAATTTTTATGCAAACCCCTTGACTACCATCCTGGCCTTATACCTTTTTCTACCTTCATCCTATATTTATACCTTATTGAGTGTGGAGCCCTTTGAGGCTATCACATGACCATAGAAATAAATTTTGGAAGCCTAAAGAGCTCTAAGGATGTGGGGGGCATAATTTTCATGTTCTCCACATGTGAGTGGAATATTACTTGTATTCCTAATTTCTATGTATTCAATATTTTATGGAATTACTTGTTAGATATTTATTTCCATGTGACTTCCTCTTTTATTGGAAGTGGGTATATCTTCCTTATTTTTATAGAGATTGGTTATTTCTTGAAATATGTTATACATTCTCTGTTATTTTTATAGAGATTGGTTATTTCTTGGAACATGCCATATTCATCTCTCCACCTTCTAAGGGAAGGCATTAGGAGCCATTCATTTATGCCTTGTATCTTCTATTTAATTTAATATTTTTGATGAGAAAACCATAAAATATCTCATGGATAAACTTGGAAAGTTATATGAGAAACCTTCAGCTTCTAATAAAATTTTTCTTATGAAAAGATTGTTTAACATGAAAATGTTTGAGAATGGTTCAATAGATAATTATCTAAATGATTTTAATACAATTGTAAGTATGGTCACTTTAGTTGGCATTGATTTTGATGATAAAGTTAGATATTTGATAATATTATGTTCTTTTCTTGATAGTTGGGATATATTGGTCATGGCTATGAGTAATGCAGTCCCTGCCAAGGGAAGCTTGAATTTTGAGGATGTTGTAGGTATGATCCTTAACAATGAGATACAAAGGAAAAACACTCATGAATCCTCTTCAGGTAATGATTTATCTATTGATACTAGAGGGAGGCAAAAGGACAAGAGCAAATGCAATCATGGAAATTCAAATGGTAGATCTATGTCCAGATCTAGATCTAAGATTATATGATAACATTGTGGGAAGAGTGGACATTCAAAGAAGTATTGTTGGTCACTTTAGAATAAGAATCCCAACAAGGAGGAAACAAATGAGGTAAATGTGACATCAGGTAAATCATGTCATGATGCCTTAATTCTTTCTATGGATAGTTTTTTTGAGTCTATGGTATTAGATTCAGGGGCTTCTTTTCATGCCACCCCACATAGGCATTATTTTATTGATTATGTTCAAGAGAATCTAGGACATGTTTATATTAGTGATGATGAACCATGTGAGATAATATGGAAAGGTTGTGTTCAGGTTAAGATTTAGAATACTAATACATGGATCCTTAAAGATGTTAGACATGTACCTATATTGAGATGGTATTTGGTTTTAGTAGGGTAATTGGGTAGTTAGGGATGTTCAATATTGTTTACTATAGATTTGTGGAAAGTTACCAAAGGTGCTCTTATGATCTTGAGAGGTAAGAAATTTGGTGCTTTATATTTGACTAGTAGTGTTGATTCCAATGATTTAGTTGCTACAAATGGAGATGCAACTATGTGACACTATAGGCTTGATCATATGAGCCATAAGGGCATGTAGATCTTAAAAGATAAGTTTCCTAGATTAAAAGATTTAGATCTAGACTTTTGTGAGAATTGTGTGTATGGGAAATAGAAGCAGGTTAAGTTCTTAAACATTGGACCCACAAAGAAAAAGCACAAGTTAGATTTGGTACACGTAGATGTATGGGGACCAACTCAGGTATATTATATTGATGGATCTAATTATTATGTTACTTTTATTGATGATGAAACTAGGAAAGTTTAGGTTTATTGCATTAAAAATAAATTTGATGTATTTAACACTTTTAAGGAGTGGAAAGCCTTTGTTGATAGTGAAATAGGTTTAAATTTGAAATGTCTCATATCAGATAATGAAGGTGAGTATTATAGTAATGATTTCTTTGATTATTGTTCTAACAATGGAATTTGTAGGCAAAGGATGGTTCTAGGAACTCCATAGAAGAATGGGGTATCTGAAAGGATGAATGAAACAATAATGGAATGTGTTAGGAGTATGAGGTTAGATACAGGTTTTCCTTTATAGTTTTGGGAATAAGTAGTTAACATGATAGTTTATCTGATTAATAGAGGAACTTCTATGCCTTTGGATGGAGGCATTCCTAAAAAATCTTGGTTTGGTAAGAATGTTGATTATTCTTTTCTTAGAGTCTTTAGATGTGAGACTTTTGCTCTCATTAAGAAAGAGGATAGGACCAAGTTAGAGTCTAAATTAGAGAAATGCACATTTATTAGTTATGGTGAGGATGACTTTGGTTTTTGTTTATGAAGCACTAAAGATAGGAAAATATTTTGGTGTAGAGATGTAGTCTTTAATGAAAAAGTCATGCATAAGGATAAGTTGCAGGAATAGGATCAAGAATATAAAGAGTAAATAGTATTGGATGACATTGTAGATGGCAAAGTATCCAAGGATTTAGTTTAGGAACCTTCTACACAAGGACCCTAAAATCCTATGGTAAGAAGGTCTTCTAAGGTAAGAAGAGCACTTGAATGTTTTTCTCCTTTTTTGAATTATTTATTACTCATTGATAATGGAGAACCCAAATTTTATGAGGAAGCAATGCAGGTAGATGCCAAGTTGAAGTGGGAAAAAGCCATGGATGAGGAGTATAGATCTCTCATGTATAACCAAATGTTTGATTTGGTTAGGCTACCCAAGGGCAAGAGTGCATTTCTGAACAAGTGGATCTTTAGGTCAAAGAAGAGGATGAAGGGAGAAAATGGTATAAGGCCAAGATGGTGGTCAACGGGTTTACACAAAAATTAGGCATTGATTTTGATGATATTTTCTCTCCTATTGTAAAAATGACTTCTATTAGGACTATTCTTAGTTTAGTTACAATTGAAGATTTTCACTTAGAATAATTAGATGTGAAAATTGCTTTTATTGATGGTTATTTGGATGAAGATTTGTTTATAAAGTAACCACAGGTTTATGAGGTCAATGGGAAGGAGAACTATGTGTGTAGACTAAAGAAGAACTTGTATGGCTTGAAACAAGCTCCATGATCATGGTAAAAAAAATTTGATTATTTTATGTTGGAACAAGAATATCAAATGTGTCATTCTGACCATTACATGTACATCAAACATTTTGATGATGGTTCCTTTATTATAGTATGCTTTTATGTCGATGACATGTTAATTGCAAGAAAGAACATAAAACATATTCATATGCTCAAGAAATATATTAGTGACTCCTTTTCTATGAAGGATTTGGGTGATTCAAAGAAAATCCTTGGTATGAGGATTACTCATGATAGGAAAGAGAGGAAGCTAGTTTTATCCCAATCAAAGTATGTGAAGAAAATATTGGAAAGGTTTAGGATGTTGGATGCTAAATATGTTAGTACTCCTTAATCCATTTTAGATTATCAAAGGAGCAGTGTCCTAAGATAGAAGCTAAAAATCTTAGGATGTCCAAATTACCTTACTCATCGGCCATTGGTAGCTTGATGTATGCCATGGTTTGTACTAGGCTAGATATTGCCCAAGTAATGGGAGTTGTGAGTTAGTATATGAATGATCCAGGTTATGAGCATTCACACATAATGAAATGTATTTTTTGGTATTTGAGAGGAACTATTAATTTTGCATTATGTTATGGTGGATCAGATACCACTTTACGTGGTTATGTGGACTCGAATATAGTAGGGGATATTGATAATAGGAGAAGTATGATATGTTATGTATTTACTATTGGAGATACAATGGTTATTTGGATTTTTAGGATATAGAAGGTTGTGGCTTTGTCAACCAAAGAGGTAGAGTATGTTTCTACCATAGAGGCTAGCAAGGAGATGATTTGGTTATAGGAGTTGTTTCAAGAGTTGGGGCATGAGAAAGAAGTTGGGAGACTACATAGTGATAGTTAGAGTGCTATTCATTTGGCAAAGAACTCTGCTTTCCACTCAAGGATGAAACACATTCACTTATGTTATCATTTCATCAGGCTAGCTTTGGAGGAGAACTTAGTGAAGCTAGAAAATATTCATACTAGCTAGAATCCTACAGATATGATGACCAAGGTGGTCACATTAGACAAGTTGAGACAATGTTCAAATTTGGTTTGCCTTAGTGGTCATGGAGTAGTAATAAATTTTAGGGGATATTGATAATAGGAGAGGTATGATAGGTTATATATTTACTATTGGAGATATAGTGGTTAGTTGGATTTTTAGGATATAGAAGGTTGTGGCTTTGTCAACCAAAGAGGAAAAGTATGTTGTTGCCATAGAGGCCAGCAAGGAGATAATTTAGTTATAGGAGTTGTTTCGAGAGTTAGGGCATGAGAAAAAAGTTGAGATACTACACAATGATCATTAGAGTGCTATTCATTTGGCAAAGAACTCCACTTTCTACTCAAGGATGAAACACATTCACTTATGCTATCATTTCATTAAGATAGATTTGGAGGAGAACTTGGTGAAGCTAGAAAATATTCATACTATCCATAATCCTATAGATATGATGACCAAGGTGGTCACATTGGACAATTTGAGACAATGTTCAAATTTGGTTGGCCTCAGTGGTCATGGAGTAGTAATAGATTTTGTTCAGGAGAAACGGTCCCCAAGTGGGAGATTGCAGAGTGTGGAGCCCTTTGAGGTTATCACATGACCATAAAAATAAATTTTAGGGGTCTACAGAGCGTCAAAGATGTGGGGGGTGTAATTTTCATGTTCTCCATATGTGAGTGGAATATTACTTGTATTCCTAATTTCTATGTATACCATATTTTATGGAATTAGTTAGATATTTATTTCCATGTGACTTTCTCTTTTATTGGAAATGGGTCTATCTTCCTTATTTTTAGAAAGATTGGTTATTTCTTGGGATATGTTATACCTTCCTTACCATGTGGAATTGGTTGAGATCACATGTTTTTTGGAAAATGTGACCTTAGAAGGTGGAGAGATGAATATGGTGTGTTTTTCATGGAGAGAGATTTTGGATAAGCTTAATGAGGTGGATAAGGGTTGCCACATTTTAGATAATGCTTATCTTGGATAAGCTTTACACATTTCTACTTTTTTTGTTGATTTTATTCATTTTACTATATATACAGGGTGTGGGGTGACCTTTAGGGGTTGATGGTTTATTTTCATGGTGTGGCTTTGAGGATCAAAGTCAAAGTGTAGGTGTTTTGCAAAATGTAGGTTCTCATTACAGGGTGTGGTTTAGCAACTTGTGAAATACAACATTGTGCAGGTGTAGGTGAAAGTGTAGCTCTTTATGCAACACTTTCTAGAAGAGATTTTTTATATCTCTATGAGATTTCATTGTTTTTTAAACTAAAAGGGGTAAAAATTTTATTCAAAAAGAAACTGAGACAAAGGAGTTTACAAAGCTTTATCCTAGTCAACAAGTTGAGCCAACTTCTAAGAGAATTCCAAAGGCAACAGCCTATGATCCGAAATGCTCCAAAGGGGCCCCTGCTCAGAGGCCCATTTGGCAAGACAATCAACTACCCCATTCCATTCCTAGGGAATATGCTTGAAATCCACATAATCAAAAGAAGTACATAGCTAGAGAGTCTGTTGGGAAACTACAGCCAAATGCCAGTCCACATTAATAGAATTTTGATTGTTTAGCAAACTAACAACAACCTGGGAATGTGACTCACAGATAATTCTAGATCAGCCATGTTGGCAACATTATTGCACTACCTGCAAGATAGCCATAGCTTCCATGAGGTTATTGGTATACCAGCCCTTACAGATAGAAAAAATAAATTGAATATCCCCTAAGCTATCACACCCCACACCTCCAATGCTAGCATCCCCTAGGTTTCCCCTCAAAGAGCCATCAGTGTTGATTTTGATTGTACCAACCATAGGGGGAGTCTAACGTCCCATCCTACTAACAGGTCGCAGCTGCTGCCTAGTTATTTTCATAGGGCGAGTGGGAGGCACGATGCAGGGGGATGCGTAAGATGCACAAGAAATGTGGGAATAAATACTAGCATCTTTTGGTCCCAAGTCTTCGGCCCTATTACCCTTCACCAGGAGGGTTTCTTGTAGTGAGTTGAGGATTTGCTCCCAGAGGGAGCTGAGCTCCAACTGAGTCTCCTAGAAAATCTACCTATTCCTTTCGAGCCAAATGTTCCACAAAATAAATGAGAGTCTAGCTGACCAAGCAATATGTAACAGCGTAGCTTTAGATGGAGGATGGCCCAACCTGCTCCAAAAGTCAAAAAGTGAAGATGCATGCCAGCAAGGATAGCCCCATACACTCCACTAGAGGTGCTAGATTTGCTTAGCAAAGGGACATTGAAAATAGAGGTGCGACCCAGTCTCCTCCCCACTGTAGCATAACACACATCTGGATGGCCCCTGGAATCCATGCTTACACAGGTTGTCCCAAGTAAGACACCTATTGTACACTAAAGTCCAAAGGAAAAAAATACATTTGGGCCATGTAAACCAGTTCTAGATTTTCTTCCACCATAAGAAGTTTTCTTCTCCAAACATTTGCTTTGTTAGGGAAAGATATCCAGCAGAAATCGAATAATGCCTAGTAGAGTCACCTCCCCATGCTAGAATATCTCGTCCTTCTAAGGAGCTGCATCATCTAGAAGTTAAGATCTGAGATAGCTCCAAATTCTCCTCCAAAGAGCCACCCAGTGGCCAATTAGAGGAATTCTTCCATCTAAAGTTGGTAGTCATGCCCAGATTAAAACCTTCCTTATAGTGAGCCATAGTATTCCATCCAGTAGCTTGAAGGGCATCACATAGAGGTTGCATATGCGGATGAGAGGACAAGAGTAGGGGAAATCCATCCTAGGAGTTGACCCAAAAGAGGGCCTCTATGCCACTGTTGCAAATCTAGAAAAGGCTGTGTTTCACCAAATGAGCTCTCAGCTTGAGGGTATGTCACACCATGGACCCCCCTCCCTCAAGAGGTAGCCTAGAGATGTCAGAAGGTTCCACACTAGGGAAATACTTGAAAGATAGGATGTGGGCCCAGAGATGGGATTGATTGGAGCACTAATGCCAATAGAGTTTCATAGCAAGAGCTTGGCTAGCTAGGATAGCAGAGCGCAAGCCAAGGCCTCCTTCCTTCTTTGGCTGGTAGATAGTATCCTAGTTAATAAGACTCCATTTGGTATTCTGCAAGTTGCCACTCTAGAGGAATTGGTAAGAGAGGGCATCAAACTCTTTGAGAAAGTACATAGGGGTACCCTGAACCATACAATGATAGATAGGAAGAGCCTGGATCACTGATTGCAGGAGTGTGACCCTCCCAGCCATAGAGAGCCATCTATGTGTCTAATGATTGACTTTTTGCCTGAGTTTTTCAAACACATTTTGCCAGAATATTCTTGGCTACCTTCCCACCACAATAGGAATCCCCAAATAAGTCAACGAGAGAGCTTGAATCTAAAATCTCAAGATAGTAGTGATCCTCCACTGTATAGGCACAGGGATGTTAAAGAAGAAAATAGAGGATTTGTGGTCATTAATTTTTTGCCCAAATGCTACCAGATAAACATCAAGGGTGCCTCAAAAAGCTTTTGCTTCCCTAATCCATGCTCTCTCTGCTAGGATAGTATCATCAATGAACTGGAGGTGGGATGTGGTTAATCCATTCCCCCACTGCCATCCATGCACAATATTCTGAGACACCCAAAACTTGATAAGCTACCTAAGCCCCTCACCCAGAATGATAAACAAATAAGGTGAGAGTAGATCCCTTTCGTGGAGGCCTCTAGATGCACCAAAAATTTTAGTGGGCTGTCCATTAATAAGGACTGAGTAGGAGGGTGTAGTAACACAGCTTAACACCCAATAGACCTAGACCTGTCTGAAACCAAAGGCCAGTAGAACTTTTTGCAAGAAACTCTAGTTGTCTCTGTCATAAGCCTTCACTAAATCAAGCTTAATAAACGTGGCTCATTCCTGAGAGGTACTCATAGAGTGAATAACTTCTGAAGCAATAACCACCTCATCCAGAATTTGTTTGCCAGCAACAAAAACCCCTTGTTCCTCTGATATAATCATGGGGAGGCATATTTTAAGTCACTTTGCAATGAGCTTGGTGATGATTTTATAGACCATGTTGCAAAGTGCAATGGGCCTAAAAAAATCTAGTTGGTTCACCTGATCTTTCTTTGAAATCAAGACAAGGAAGGTTACATTCAAAGCCCTGAGCATTTCTTTGTTGGAGAAGGATTCCTGCACCACATCCAATAGATCTTGGTTGATAGTATCCCAGAACTCCTAAAAGAATTCGACTGGGAAACCATCAGGCCTCAGAGCTTTACCTCTATTCATGCTAAACACCACTCCCTCCACTTCAGCCATATTAATAGGCCACAAAAGAGATTCATTCATTCTCAAAGTCACCAGAGGGGGAATGCATGATAACATTGTATTTTATGCCAGCTCAGATGGAGGTGGGTCATCTGAAAAAAGAGCAGAATAAAACTTGATAGCTTCTCTAGATATATCTTGAGATGAAGTCAGTCATGACCCATCTGGGTAGACTAGGGAGGAAATAAAGTTCCTGTTGTGCCTTGCCTAAACTAACTTGTGGAAGAAAGTAGTGTTCTTGTCCCCCTCCTGGAGCCAGTCTATGCATGTCTTATATTTCCAGAAGATTTCTTCATGTAGTTCCCACTCAGCTAAGACATTAGATGCTTGAGATTCAACCCTGCATATCTCTTCAGATAAACTAAGGTCCCTAATCTTTCTAGTCACTACATCAAACTGGTCTTGAGCCTTCTTCCTCATAGTGTTGAGATTACCAAAACTATTTGTATTCCAATATTTCAGCTTCCTCTTAACATACTGAAGTTTTTTAGTGAAGGAGAACATAACTGTTCCATAGTTGGGCCCTCTCTATCTCCACCACTGAGCCATTAGATCATGGAGGGAGGCCTCGTGAAGACACATAATCTATAAATTATACGGAGGCTTCTTTGGGCCGGCAATATGGCTGGTAGAAAGCTTAATTAGCCAGTGGTCAGAGCCTCTCCAATCAAGAATTTCTGAAGCAAGGGAGGTGGAGCTATATTGCTAGAAATAAGAAATAAGGAATCTATCAAGGCACTCAGAGATACCAGCATTACCTATCCTTTTGTTACTCTAAGTGAAAAGCCCGTTGAGAGGCTTGATGTCCAAGAGGTGCAGGAGGTCTATATTATGCCGAAGGATCTCCGTAGAAGGCCCCAATCGGGCCAGTCCTCCCCTCTTCTCTTCTAGGCTAAGAAATACATTGAAATCTCTAGTCATAATCCAAGGCAAAAAGGGATGGCAACTTCTTACATACCGGATATGATCCTAGAGCTTGACCTATCCAGGGAGGTCAATAGGAGCATAAACATTGGTAACAAGAATACGCTCACTGGATTCCATAGAGGAAGCAATCATTAAAAGGGCCAAAATGCCAGAAAACTAGTGTAGTGGCATTATTTTCATGGGATTCTAACACATGGCTAGACCCACCGAGCTCCCCATGGCTCCCACACACTGGCTTTGACTAGAGGACCATATATTAAGCATATAAGAAAACCATGATTCCACAAAATGTTTGGTCTCCTAGATATAGAGGATATCTGGAGAATGATCAATTACCAACTTATGCATATATTTTAGTCTAGGGATGCTATTTAGTCCCCTTACATTCCATGATAGAACAATCATTGAGTAGAGTGGGGGAAATGCTCATCCAGGGTCTTTACAACCCTTGACTCTACCAATAAATCTCCTGTGATCTTGATTTTGTCCTGATCTTTCTTGCGGCCAACTCTTGAGGGAGTGGTGATAGAAACTTTCTTAAAGGGTCTTTGCATTAAGTCAAGAGCTGGTGAGGATACTTTTTCTTTCTTGGAGGCTTCCATATCTTTAACTATGTCTACCCAGCAAACATCCTTGTCACACGAGGCTGGCAAACCTGTAAGAACACCTTCCTATGGCCCAAGGGAGATCTCTAGGGTTGGATGAAGCACCATGTCTTGTGAGTCATTAAAGAAGGAGAGCCATGCAGCAGCCTCAGTATCCTCTCCCTAAAGTGCTTCCAGAATGCCATCTTCAATGGCCATGCTATCTAGAGCTTCAAACCGATTGAAGCCCAACTCAAACTGCCTATCAAAATTCAGATGTTTCTAACCATGGCCCTTAGCATGGCATCAAACTAGGGTGAATCCATCCTTTTCAGGCCCCCTATAGTTTGTTGTACCTTGCTCTACATTTGTGGAGTTTAGCTGAGTTTTCCCTTTTGCAACACTATCAAGATGGTCTAAGTCATTCCATTGTAGCCCGACTGGCCATTTCCTTTGCCTCCATTGGCCACCCAGGGCCCAAAGGACTCCTTAGGTGAACCATTACATCTGGAGGCCTAAGGGCATTGATGATGCAAGTGACCATACACATGGCAGATATAGGAGCGAAAGGGAATAGACTCATAGTCTATTTATTGGATCCAAGAGGAGGTACCCAGACAAATTTCTAAAGAATCTGGCAAAGGATTATTCAAATTAATATCAACATAGATATGGGCATAAGAAATAACCTTTTTGTCTATAATTTGGTGTGTTATAGCAGTTGGTGTTCCAAGCATGGTAGTTATCTAGCACAGGATATCCTCTCGCTAGAATTCCAAGGGGAGTCTTGGCAAATGAACCCAGATAAGGACGCAGGCTGGAAGATCTTCAACAGAGTTAAACCCTACATGCCAAGGTTTGAGAAAAAGACCAATGCGATCATAAAAGTAAGGACCTCCCTCAAAAATCTAATTTTGGTCAAAAATAGAGGAAAAATTCACCAAAAAATAGCTATTCCTAGCTAGCATAATATCAAAGTCCCCTTCAATCTTCCATGACCGATGAATCCAGGCTTCCAGAGCTGATAGAGAAATTTGGATGCCCAAGAATTTGCAGATCAAAGCATGGGAAGCCAAGTATTCCACCTCTTCTTTTACTGCCTCTAGGGAAATAACTAGCATAGGTCATTCTTGACTTTGTGGTAGGCAACCATTAACCTTCTTGAGCTTAGAGCTCTCACTGACATAGATCGACTCTCCCTCCTGTACATTCTCCCTAGGTAAAGGCCAATCCTCCCTGTGGGCTTCAGCCAGGCCGCCACTCCTTAGCCTGTCACTCACAGCCATACAAATCCTAAATGAGATAGCAACTAAGCACAATAGTTCGTGATATTTCATTGTAATCTTGTTTTAGATTACTAATTTATTTGAGAACTTTCATTGGTGGATGTATCCCGAATTGGGTGAACCATGTTAGATCTATGTTATCTATATTTTTATCTTGATCTCATTTATGATTTTATATTAATGGTAAATTAAGGAATGTTTTTGTGATGCATGTTATTGCATAGATTTAGATCTGGTTTATGGTAATAGTAGATCTAGAGTCAAGTGTTTTTATTCCTAATAGTTTTTTGTACTCTATTGGCCTAGGATTATGAGGTGTGGTGCATGCTTTAGACATAGGAATTTGGGCTTGTGTTTGACTCCACACACTTTTTCACTATGTGAAACTTGGTAGTGAGAATACCTTTTAATTATTTTTAACTAAACTTTATTTTGATCATGTTATTTTTTTCAAAGGGATGCATTGATAAAGTAAAGAGTCTATACATTTATTGAGGTAAAATGACCAAATGGATGATGTTGTGAATTGAAATTTATTTGATAAATGAGTTGGTGCCACATGGAAAATTTGCATCCAATGTTGTGAAAACAAATAAAAACTTTAACAAAACCACCGTGAACTACATGCATTACATAACTCTATGGTTATTGGGAGATTGACACATGGATTGTTTTTACCATAATTTTATTAGAGTATTTCTATGTGATTTAGATAATTATGGATTATCTATTTTTCACATATAGGTGGACTAAAGGTAGGAATGTGAAGAATATGAAATAAAATGAAATTATAATTTCATTTGTACACTTCTCAATGGATCATGTACATCCCCATGCCACATGAGCTCAATCTAATCATAGCTTTCCATGTGACATGGTGTTACTGGCCATTTTGAAGCAAAGGCCATGAATGTACAATTTCACCTTATTAAGTAATCTAATAAGAGCTCGATATGTGTCAAATTTTCAACATTGACAAAGAAAACACAATAGCATATCTAGATTTCAAAGCAAAACAAAGCATATCTGAATATTATAACTGAACCATGTGACAAAAAGAGAAATTTATCCCAAAAAAATATTTAAAGACCACTTTTTTCTATCAAGAAAGACAAGATGCAAAACTCACAAATAAAATATTTAAATGAGCATGAATAAATTTTAAGGGGCCTCTCTATGTTACTATAAATTATGTTCATTGAGAATGAAGAATTGTATTAGAAGTTAAAATTTTATTATCCTTGGGTTTATAGAATTTATGCGAGTCATTTGAAAATAATATTAACTTTGTGTCACATTGTAATCTATATGACCCAAAGGTCACCCAGTGTACGACATATGTATCTTCATTGATCTCATACATTCTCGTAATATTATATGCATAACAAATAAACTTTGGATTGCATTTATTTTATATAATGTTTAATATGATTGCTTTATGTATTGTGAAATTGGAAATGGACCCATGAGGAACAATTAAGAGAAAAGCATTAAGAAACACACTCACACCTAATATAAAATTTGACTTTGTAAACACAATACTCCATGAAAAATTTACCTAATAGGAATCCAGTGCAAAAAACATTACCCTATGACCACCAATATGCAACAAAACTAGAATTGAAAATTGATCCCATGAACTATAGGGTATGTGATGCTATGACATGGAACATCGAGATATTTTTTTGGTGTTACAAAAATGACATCATTAAGGGGAGAATAATGATATTCACACAAGAGCATTTAGATTTAGAATGCAAAATCAAAATCGATTGGAAACGATCATCTAAAATAACTAAATTAAATATTGGATAAATCTAAGAGGCACAAAAGTTGAAATTATTTCCTAATTATCTGTTTAAGTTAGATAAGGTCTACTCTAAAGGTAGGAGTATATTACTAACTTATTTTAGGACATAACTAGAGAGTCATCTTCAATTAACCATGGTCACATGTATAATTTTAAGGTACATCAGTGGTGTTTATTGTAGTTTATAAATATAATACATCATGACTTCTATTTTTGAAGGAAGAATTTGGATAATTTTACAGGATAATAAATATCTATACATTTTCTATATGTTTGCCATGAATTTTATTCATTCTCAATCAAACTTATATGTTTTTGTGTGTTCTTATCTTTGATTTACATAATGAATATCTATATACTTTCATTTTCAAATAGTTAAATTTACTTCTATTAGTTTAATGTTTTCAATGGATAACTTTGAAACTATTGAGTTCAACACACACTATTTTACTAAAAATGGAGAGCCTACGAAAATTTATGTCATTCACCCTAATAAACACCTTAGCATTAACATCACATGACTAAGACCCCCTTTGTATGACTTGAAATATTTAAAGTCATGCTAGTCCATGATAAATTATTAATGAAGTACTTTTTAAACATTTTATTAATAAATAATTCACTAAGATGTTTAATGATTTGGCTTGTTTAAAAGTGTTCTTAAGAGGGCTTACACTCAAACAACCAATGAACCTGATGCCATCTTAGCCTTAATTGACATGTGGCTTTGTTTCATGCACTGGTCACTCAGCCACATAAATTTCAAGCTTTTTCACATGTTTTTAGCCTTTGAAAAATCATGTGTTCCCATGATCCAATGGGAGTCTTCCACTTGTCATTCAGTCATGGTGTTCTGGTCTATGAAAAGGTTACAACTCAATTAGAACATGCCATGTGGCATATATTCATGGCCTTCCATAGATTTGGTTACCTTCTAAAGTCTCATGACAAAATAACCCTATCATAACATGCCAATTATCCCTTGGTCACATCCCTGGGACCCCCAAAAATAAGGTGTAATGTCTGAATGTCTAAATACTATGGTTACATGATAAGATGATACCTTAGAGTTAGTCATTAGATATTGGATAGATATATGCTATATGGAATCCACCCTATAGTTGGGAGTAATGCTCTAAGGACACGTGGAACCCTATCTTGCAACAATATCACTATCCAAATAAGCTTTGAAACCCATCGACTATGAAATCAAATCAAACATTGACACTTGGTGAAGTATCATGGTAGTCAAGTACATTAGAAGTTTCATACAATAAATCCCTACAATAGCATGAGCTAGAGATGGATTTCCACCTTATAATCTAGTAATGGTTCTAAAGTAACATTAGCCAAAGGATGAAAGGGGTTAAGCCACACAACATTAGAAGAGGTTGATTCAATGAAAAGATGACACTTAGCAGAGTATTGCACAATCTACCTATATAGTTCAATATTCAAAATAAAAGGCTAAAGTGCATGAAAAGGCACCAAGTGTTGAGTATATGTCAATTATGACACCTACTTAGCGTATAAATTCCCATAAACCACTGCTTTTAGGTGTGAATTAAATGTTGACGGGGCTTGTTTCAACAATTATAAAGCTAAGTTACTTCACTAAAAAAGTCAAGCCTATTATAATAAGCCACGTGAACAAGGTGAGGGAAGTGATTGGCCAACTTCTAAAAATAGAATTTCAAAGCCATTGGAATAAAATTATAAAGCCACCTAGGCCTTAAATCAAAGTGATTTAAAGATACTTACCATTTATGACTCATATCATTCAATACAAATTCTGAATTTAAAGGTTAATGTTTACCATTTATGCATTTGTTCACCATCAAACCAATAGGTTTAATCAATTGTTATCTTTTAAGAGATTCAAAGCATTTTATAAGTTTTATAATAGCTTCAACACATTAATTCACTATAAAAATAATCTTCAAGTTCATTGATCATTGAATTTAGAACTATTGTCAAAGTTGAATCATCTAGAACCACACAAGTAGGAGTAATTTCTATTCTTTTATTCATATAAAATAAATATCATCTTTCAAGACACCAATTTCATCTCTATTACATTGGCCATCGAATATAAACACTAAAACAATTTTTCCTACCATGTAGAGAAGACTATGGACCAATATAATGATGATGAAGAAGGCTCTAATGATATATATGATAGATTGGACATTTTGGTGATCAAATTTGTAGGATTGAATAAGGATGCATCTAACCTAGAGGTACTCCCCTGCATAGACTTAGTCTACCACATTTTTATTTAGTCCAAGTGCATTAACAATGTAATTAAGTCTTTGATTCTGGGTCAAGACATTACTTTCATATCCAGACTATCCTTTTAGGCTTTCTATGATCTACCCAAACTAGATATTATATACAATCAAGAAACTCTCACTTGATGGCTCTAAACACATAACATCAGGGAAGTTTTAAGAAATTGGGATAAGAACAAGGGGAAATTTATATGCAAATCCAAAATTATCCAAATCCCCATCACATAATTTAGGAAGCGAGTGTGAATGGGATTGGCTATGATGAATCGGCTACATAGGGCCAAAGACATAGGCCATATAGATGAAAAGTGGGTTCCACTTCTATATATGATAATAGATGAAGCAAAGACTCCTCCTCTAGGAGAAATTATATCCTCCAACTTGGAATCATCTATCAAAAGGGTCATATCCAACTAGGGGGATCATTTTTACATGATGTCCTACCTAGTGGATATCATTTGTGCTACCCAAAAGTTCCCTCAATTCACCAATTGGGACCCCAAATTGAAATGGATTATGCTTCATACCTTTTCAAAGGTTAGAGTGTACAAGTAAAATTAGGAGATGAGGGAAATTAATAAAAATTTATAACCTATTGTGTACAAGGCAATCCATGAGAGGCTCAAGCCTAGACTATCAAAGGAAATAAAAGTAACCTTGAGCACCCTGGGAGTCTATTGGTACTATCTAGATTGCACAGTGGTGAGGATAGTTGTAATTAAGACAACCCACCTCAATTTTCCCATCATAGTTTGAGACAAGTTGGTTGAATTTGCATTTTAGTTGCTAAAAGGGGTGGATTGATTGTGCAAAAACAAAAATTAAGGATTGGTCCACCCTTAACTATCTAACATTGACCGGTTTAGAATAGAGAACTAGATCTCTATTATTATTATTGTTAATCAAAGGCCCACCTTTGACTTGGAAAGAGATACCAATAAATAATGGGACTTAGAGCATATAACATTCAAATATTTCATCAAGCATAGGGTAGCCCTAAGCATCACCTACCATCATGAACCATAAGAAAAGGATAGGTTCTACGTCAATGAAGCAAATGAATATGAGGTGAAGCAAATATTGAAGAACGTGAATATCCCATAGGTTAAGTGTAGGTTAAAAGATACAAGTTTCTATGAAGTTTTAAAGCCTAAAGATGCTCAGGAAGGAGCATATACATTCACAGTTCATGTTTTTAGTGTTGAAGAGGAAAGGACAACTAACCCTCAGCATAGTCAAAAGATATTGAAAGTATTTTCTCCTAATTTGGAGAAGGGAGGAGCTAAGACTAAAAAACATACTAAATAGTCTTTTATTTTGGGAGCAACATCTAACACTCCATCCTAAGAACTAGATGTTACCTTGATGTAATTAGTGACACCAACAACTTCAGCATCATGATTTCCTCCCCTACATATTGTCAAAGAGGAACTAAGTATAACAGGCTAGGAATGTGTTTATTTACCTTTGTTTTTAAATATCCAACCCTTGAGAATATTTAGTGAACCCCCAAAACTAGATCACCTGAACCTCTTTCCCTACAAGCCATTCACTAGACCTATGATTAGTCCCATGACTATCCATTTGCCTACTATCAACCCTTCTATTGGGTCTTTCACTTCAAAAGTCTCTATGATGGCCATTCACCCCCCCAATTCTACTTAGGCCCATTCCTAGGCTTGGTCCTTAATTGCCAATAAAAAGGCCTACTATTTTCATTCCCCAAATCCCTTTGTTCCCAAAAAGTATTCCATATTGTAATAGTTATTCATTTTATGCATAAGTAACACTTCCCACCTCATCTCCCAGGTCTGCATTTATCTTAGTCACCTCAATAGCTACTTCCTAGACATATACCTTCTAGGGATTAACACTAGCTCAACAATTGCCTCCATCTACTCATCCTCAGGGAGACAATTCAAATAAATCTTGGATAAAAGAGATGTAGATGGATACAATAGAGAAAAAGGATTGGTTATAGTAGACCCCTTGTAGGTCTTATTAGAATTGACAAGACTGTTGGAGCATTGAAGAGGATAACTAAGAGGAAGGTCACTCATCTATATTAGATAATTGTTTATGAGTCTAAGGAAACCCTATTTGAATTCACCAAAAAGAAAAGAGTTAGTCCTAGAAAACAATAATAATACAAAGAGGACCCCCTCTTGGCTCTAAAATCATATTGTGATGTAGCTACATAATTAGTAAAAGGAATGCAACAAAAAACAACTGATTTGGAATAACCACACAAAGCCAAATTTATAGAGGAGACTATCACAATAGTGGAATGGGATGTTGAAGTTATGTTTGACACACTAAATAATCTAGCTTAGTATAAATTAAAAGGCGATGAAGTCTATAATATAATTCTAAATGCAGAGGGTGGTTATGGGTTGTATGACAATAAGGTAATCAACTTGGTCAAGTTGATCGAAATGAGGAAATTTGAAGATCTGAAATTGATCCCCTTAGAGGATTTGAGCATTACTCAATCTTATATAATTGGAAGAAGGAAAGGTTTAAACTAGTGGATTAATGACATGAGATACCTAGGCTAGTATGTCACCTAGCTAAGTGATAGAGTTAGTACTCTACTTAAAGAAGCTAAAATTACACACCTTGTTAACAAGGATGGTTCCATCATTAGCACGAATGATTTTAGAGCCAAGATCTAAAACTTCATCATCAATTTTAGAAAGTAGGCCATGGATATAGGAGTTACTTTTGAGTAGGAGATGGTAGATTTAGCAATATCTACTAATCAAATAATAGAAAAGGCAATGCTCATCATTGAGGCTATAGGACCTCTCTTGAGAAAACATGATGCAATGTTAGGTCTTACCCTCAAATTTCTAAAGGAACTTATTATAGATGTGAAGTTAATTGACAGTGATTACAAGAGATACTCTGAGGCATGGAGGGGATAGATATAAGTCAAGAAGTAGGCAAGTATTAGGCTATATATGGTCATCATAGAAGCTTCCTCCTCCTTGGTCCCTCTTAGAATTTATTATTCTTTGGATGCACTAGGAAACACTCCATATTCAAATACGATGGATTCACTTTAATATTGTACTACATAGGGAGTCTCACCAACATCCACATCAATATGATCCCAACCTAGCACCTCAAGAGCGAGATAGCCATTTGACAAGATTTCTCTTGATAAATGTCATGTTTTAATTCCCCTCTATATAGTTTAAAAGATTCCCTTTTAAAATAGAGATTATTCTTTAATTTTAAGACATGAGGGAATTTGTACACTAGCAAATGTCATGTATTTGGTTCTCTTGTAACTAGTGTAACCATATTAGGCATGAAAAAGGCTTATATATAGGGGTTTTCCTCCTTATTTATACTTCAAAATAGAAATTTGTGAATTAATGTAAATAGAAAGAGAAATTCCATCAATTTGTTCAATGTTTCATTGTTTTCATATTTTATTATTTCTCATGTATTAAAAATGATAGAGGATTTCATCTATATAATGGTTAAATCTAATAGTAGTGTTTTCAATGGATTTTATTAGTTTGTGCTTTCTACTATACTAAATTTTTTTGTCTATGTATGCTCTGTTTCCTTTTACTCTTCAAATAAATGTGTTTAGATTAATTTTTTATAGGTATCTATTATAAAGCATACTTTTCAAATATATGCATTTTGTTCACCCTATAATCACCATGACATTAATGGTAGTTTGATTCTAGCACTAAAATCTCATGAATGTTACTTTTATTTGGATTGTTATCAAGAAAAACTTAAGGAAATTTGTTTGTCTTTGTCATTACAAATAAAACCTTATTTTACTTTACCCTACTTTCTCTTTGATTTTTTTAACATGAAACACCTTAGATTAATGCTCACTATAAATATTCACCTATTTGTTTAAAGTTTGGGCAAAAAATTGGCAAAATATAATGCAATTTACATCATATCAATGAAGAAATTTTAGACAGATTATGTCACTACTGAGTTCATATTATCCCTATATGTTAAGGTGTGGAGCCTAAAAGCTTTACCAAAGGAGTGCATTACCAAAGTTGCAGGTTTACATAGTCACTGATGTTGGTCAAGAGTGACCGACGTTGGTCAGGTGTAGTTGAAGAGACGCCGGCGTCGGCAGGAGATCGGTCGACGTCGGTCACAGGCAATCTGGCAGGAACCAGCGTCGGTTACCTGTGCGTCCAGAGAGCTATTTTCATGGACAAAATCAAGTGTTTACATGATGAGTTTAAGTCTTAGTCTTAAGTCTGTGTCTGTATTATTAGTAAGACTATTTTTAGAGCTCTTGTTCAAGAGGCTTAACTGTTGGTTGTAAGTGCATGCTTAAGTCTTCTAATTCTATATGTAGAATTAGATCTTCTTAGCTTATTGTAATTCATTGTATGAGTGAATGTTGAAGAATAGTACATAATTCTATAGGTGAATCAATCCAGGTTGTTGGAGTTGATTGTACTTGAGAGAGAGAGCTCTTGAGGGATAGAGATCTAGAGAGAGATCTATACATCTAAGAGAGGTGTGGAAGAAAGAAGTTTCTTCAATTGTATTCCTTCTGTAAAGAGTTTAATACAAGTTTTCAGGGTGGTTTCTTGTATCTCTTGTTCTTTGCTATTTATCATTCTAGTTACTTATCTATCTAATTTAATTCCATGGTTTATTGCTTTCATAAGTGTAATCAAATTATTGGTTAATCCCCAACAAGTGGTATTAGAGCATTGGTTGCAGGTTTTAGAGCTTGATATCCACAAGTGGTATCAAAGCTCAGGTTCACTAACAGGTGGTTCAGATCTGTGTAGTGTGTACTGATTATAGGTTACTCATAGGGGTTTCTGCAGGGATTTCTGTTTGAGTGGGAGAAGTAATGGCAGAAGAAAGTAAACTGAGAATGGAGAAGTTCAATGGCAAAAATTAACAACATTGGAGAATGCAGATAGAGGACTATCTGTATCAAAAAGATCTATACTTACCTTTAGGTGGGATTGCAAAGAAGCCCACAAACATGGATGATGAAGAATGGGAAGTTCTTGATAGAAAGGCTTTGGGGTCTATAAGACTGAGTCTAGCATCTACTGTGATATCTAATTTATCACAGGCAAAAACAATAGTAGAGTTGATGACTACTTTAGCAAATTTGTATGAAAAAGCCTCAGCTTCTAATAAGGTATATCTTATGAAGCAGTTATTTAATTTGCATATGCAAGAAGGTGGATCTGTATCTAATCACCTGAATGATTTCCATGGTATTGTAAATCAATTAAGTTCAATCAATATTATGTTTGATGATGAAATTAAAGCTCTTTTAATATTATGTTCTTTGCTTGAAAGCTGGCATAGCTTAGTAATGATAGTTAGTAATACTGCATCTGCATCAAATATTTTAAAAGTAGAGGATGTTGTTAGTGTTATCTTGAATGAGGAAATTTGTAAGAAAAGCACAGAGGAAACATCAGGGAATGCTTTAAGTTTTGAGAGCAGGGGAAGGTAGAAAGAGAAGAGCAAGAAAGGGAGATCAAGATCTAAGTCTAAGGGGAGAGGTAGATCCAAATCCAAAAATGGCAGGAAGCCACAATGCTGGAATTGTGGAAAGATGGGGCACATAAGTAGAGATTGCTGGTCAAAGCCTAAGGAGGACAATCAGCACGAAGGAAAGGAAGAAGCAAAGGTTGCAGGTATTGCACAAGATGCTTTAATATTCTCTTTGCATAATAATATAGAATCTTGGGTGTTAGATTCTAGTGCATCTTTTCATGCTACCCCTAATAGGGAATATTTTAGTGACTATATCCATGGAGATTTTGGAATAGTGTATTTAGGGGATGATGAGCCTTGTAAAATTATTGTCAAAGGTAAAGTGCAGCTGAAAATGTAGAATGGCAACACATGGGTGTTGAGAGATGTTATGCATGTTCCTAGCTTGAAGAGGAATTTGATTTCTACAAGAAAGTTAGGGGATGAGGGTTGTATAGTAACTCTCACAGCTGAACCTTGGAAGGTGACCAAGGGTGCACTTGTTATGGCCAAAGGTAAGAGAGTAGGTACTCTCTATTTATGTAATTGTGTTACTAATAATTCTCCTTCTGTATTATCTACTTCAGATGTGGATGCAAAATTATGGCACTCAAGGCTTGGCCACATGAGTGAGAAGGGAATGTCAATTCTTAATTCTAAAGGTAAGCTTTCAGATTTGAAAAGCATAGATCTGGATTTTTGTGAGCACTATGTTTTTGGGAAATAGAAGAGAGTGAGCTTTCTCAAGACTGGGTCAACAAAGAAGAAGCATAAGTTGTAGCTTGTTCACACAGACGTATGGGGACCAGCTCAGGTAGCTTCTATTGGAGGATCATAGTACTATGTTTTGTTCATAGATGATGCTATAAGAAAGGTATGGATCTATTGTATTAAGAAGAAATCTGATGTATTTGAGACTTTTAAGATTTGAAAAGCTATGGTTGAGAATGAAATAGGCAGAAGATTGAAGTGCCTAAGATTTGACAATGGTGGTGAGTTCTGCAGCTATAAGTTCAACTGGTATTATTATATGCATGGGATCCACAGGCAAAGGATGGTTCCAAGGACACCTCAGCAAAATGGTATTGCTGAAAGGATGAACAGAACAATCATGGAGCATGGAAGATGTATGAGATTGCATGCTGGTTTGCCCTTAGAGTTTTGGGTAGAAGCTATTGACACTATAGTGTACCTGATTAATAGAGGACCCTCTACAGCTCTGGATGGTGGAATTTTAGAAGAGGCATGGACAGGTAAAAAGATAGATCTCTCATTCCTCAAAGTTTTTGGTTGTGAAGCCTTTGTGCACGTTGATAAGGAAAATAGAAATAAGCTAGATTCTAAGTATATGAGGTGCACATTTATTGGCTATGGCTCAGATGATTTCGGTTTCAGATTTTGGAATCTAGGGACTAACAAGATAATTAGGAGCCGTGATGTTGTTTTCAATGAAAAAGTGATGTATAGTGATCAGCTGAAGAAGCTGAATCAATCTGGGCAGAGCAATGGAGAATTGGATGAGGTGATGGCCCAATATGAGCTTACAGGAAAAAGAAATAATCACTTGGAAGAAAACACAGAGACTGACGTCAGCCAGGCAAGAACTGATGTCGATAGGATAGAAACCGATGTCGATCATACAGAGACCGACATCGGTCAAGTAGAACTGATGTCAGCTAGTAACAGGCCTGGAAGTGATCGAGGTCGGTCACTATCAGAGAATTTAGGTGGATAGCGTGTTGTGAATGAGTCTTAGACGCCCATCAGGAGGTTAGAAAGGGTAAGTAAGCCTCCAATTCGATATTCCCCTTCATTATTCTATTTATTGCTAACTGATGGTGGAGAACCAGAGAGTTTTGAAGAAGCATTACAGGTGGAGTCCAAGAGTCAGTGGGAGCATGGCATGGTTGAAGAGATGGAGTCCTTAAGAGAGAACCAAACATGGGATTTGGTTGAGTTGTTAGCTGGTAAGAGGACACTGAAGAACAGATGGACCTACAGATTGAAAGAAGGTGAGAATGGACAGATGAGATATAAGGCCAGATTGGTAGTGAAAGGATTTGCACAAAAGCTAGGTATTGATTTTGGTGAGATTTTTTCTCTTGTTAAAATGACTTCTATACGGACTGTACTATCTTTAGTTGCTATTGAGGATTTGCATCTTGAGCAGCTTGATGTTAAGACAACATTTATTCATGGAGATTTGGATGAGGAAATATATATGGAACAGCTGGAGGGATTTGAGGTCAAAGGCAAGGAGAAGTTAGTGTGCAGATTGAAGAAAAGCTTGTATGGCCTCAAGCAAGCTCCTAGACAGTGGTATTTGAAATTTGACAAGTTTATGACTGAGCATGGCTATAGTAGGTGTCAATCTGACCATTGTGTGTATTTTAAGAGATTGGATAATGGTAGATATATTATTCTATTGTTGTATGTAGATGATATGCTGCTTGTAGGATCACATATGCAGGGTATCTCTGAGCTTAAGGTGAAATTAGCTCAAACTTTTGCTATGAAGGATTTGGGAGCAGCCAAGAAAATCCTTGGCATGAGCATTAAGAGAGATAGGAAAAATCATAGGTTGGTTTTGTCTCAAGAGGATTATGTGGACAAGGTGTTGAAATGGTTCAACATGCAGGATGCAAAACCGGTAAGCACACCTTTGGCTGGACATTTTAAGTTGAGTAAAGAATAATGTCCTAATTCACATGATGAGGTAGAGTACATGAGTAAAGTTCCATATTCTTCTGCAGTAGGAAGTTTAATGTATGCAATGGTTTGTACTAGACCGGATATTTCCCAAGCAGTGGAAGTTGTAAGTATATGGCCAATCTAGGAAAGGAACATTGGAAAATAGTTCAGTGGATCCTTAGATATCTGAGAGGAACCAGCAGTAGGCACTTGTGCTGTGGAGGTTCAGATACTTCTCTACATGGTTATGTAGATTCAAATATGGCAGGTGATTTGGATGGCAGGAGGAGCACCACAAGATATGTTTTCACTGTAGGTGGAACGACGGTTAGCTGGATATCAAAGTTGTAGAAGGTTATTGCCTTGTCAACTACAGAAGCAGAGTATATTACAGCCACAGAGGCTAGCAAAGAGATGATATGGATGACACAGTTCATGAAAGAGCTTGGAAAGGAGCAAGAGAGTTGTAGATTGTATAGTGACAGTCAAAGTGCAATTCATTTGGCTAAGAATTCAGCCTTTCATTCAAGAACAAAGCACATACAACTTAGGTACCACTTCATAAGACAGGTATTGGAGGATGGTGAGTTGAAGCTAGAGAAGATCCACACAGATAAGAATCCTGCTGATATGTTAACCAAGCCAGTTACAAAGGAGAAGTTGAATCTTAATTCAACTTCTGTTGGTCTTCATGATTGAGTTGAAGATGGGGGAGCTAGAAGATGTTGCTATATAGGTACTGGTGCAGCTGTTTATCTCCAAGTGGGAGATTGTTAAGGTGTGGAGCCTAAAAGCTTCACCAAAGGAGCGCATTACCAAAGTTGCAGGTTTACACAGTCACCAGCATCGGTCAGGAGCAATCGATGTTGATTAGGTGCAGTTGAAGAGACATTGGTGTCGGTAGGAGATTGGTCAACGTCGATCACAGGCAAGCAGGCAGGAATCGACGTCGGTTACTTGTGCATCCAGAGAGCTATTTTTGTGGATAGAACCGAGTGTTTGCATGATGAGTTTAAGTCTTATTCTTAAGTCTGCATCTCTATTATTAGTAAGACTATTTTTAGAGCCCTTATTCAAGAGGCTTAACTGTTGGTTGTAAGTGCATGCTCAAGTCTTCTAATTCTATATGTAGAATTAGATCTTCTTAGCTTATTGTAATTCATTGTATGAGTGAATGTTGAAGAATAGTATAGGTGAATCAATCCAGGTTTTTGGAGTTGATTGTACTTGAGAGAGAGAGAGCTCTTGAGGGATAGAGATCTAGAGAGAGATCTATACAACTGAGAGAGGTGTGGAAGAAAGAAGTTTCTTCAATTGTATTCCTTCTGTAAAGAGTTTAATACAAGTTTTTAGGGTGGTTTCTTGTATCTCTTGTTCTTTGCTATTTATCATTCTAGTTACTTATCTATCTAATTTAATTCTGTGGTTTATTGCTTTCATAAGTGTAGTCAAATTGTTGGTTGATCCCCAACACTATAGCAAGGTCTTCTTGTAGACTATTAAGTGGTATCCAAACAATCATTCCAAAAAAACTAAATTAATTCCTAAGGTCTTCTAGGAAATAAACAATAAACTAATAAAATGTTATTCTATTATTCTTATTATATTCTTGACATAGAGATACATCAACAGGGAAAATTTAGTGCCAGAAGGAGGGCCTTATTTGTTTGTTTAAGTAAAATTGTGGTGTATTTTTGTTGAAATATAGAATAATTTTTTTAAATACATAAAGGTTAGGATAAACACTACAATTTCACTTCATCTTCTTTCAAAACTTTGCAACCTTTTAAATATCTCTGTGAAAATGTGTTTGTTCCAAAAGATATTTAAAATATTGGCTCAAGTCTAAAGATATTTTGGCATTGACCCTCTGATCCATCTAAATTTCATCCAAAGACATTAAGGATAGGTATGTTAGCAAATTCTTTGAGTAGATTAGGATCTGTTTCATCTATATTTACAAATATTTGTATAATTTGAACTAAGAACTTTAGATCTATAGCGAATGAGTGTAAAGGTTAGTGTCTAGTTAATTATATGTGAAAGATCATTAAGTCAAGGCTTTAGAGGTCTAAATTGAGTATGTTCACATAACATTGAGATATTATTTAGATTCTTTCACTTTTAAATGCTCTGATAAGTGTAATAAACTAAAACATTTCTTGAAATGTCTTATCTAACATTGATCTTTATAGGTTAGAACATGTTTGTGACAAAACTTTGTGTAGGCTTTAAAGCCTTGAAGTATCCAGATCGATAAAGGTAAAATAAGACCACTCCACTTAATTGTGGACATTTTTGTGAGGCTACTTTATGTTAATTTGGCCAAGGTTTACCTTTTTTAGGAATTTTTGGTGAACCTTTGTTATAGTTTTGATTAATGACATAGATATTTTTCTTAGCATCCTAGAGTTTCCAAAGATATGGACCATATTTGGCTTTAAAACTAGAGTTCCCATTGGATCTTTACAAAACCATAACAAGGCTAAATATGATAAAGGGAGATGTAGGATATCTAAATCCCACCCTACCTCTCCAATAAACCATCATTCACATCCTCTATTTTACATCTGACCATTCATGGGATGGTTAGGAGGATCCTTCATGAATGTGCCTAGTCTAGTGCATGATTTTCCTAGGAACCCTAAAAAGTACCTCCCCCTCTTCAATCCATTTGAAGGTATAAATATTGAAGAGCATATAAAATCATTCAAGGCAATTCTTTGGGTTTTTTGACCTCATCCATGCATATGTAACCTATAGACTCTTCCCATTTACCTTTAGGGTAACAATATATGACTAGTTTTTAAATTTACTAGAGGATTCTATTATGGGGTGAAACCAATTTAATGATGCCTTCATTACATAATTTGGAAGGGTCATTATCCCTAAGATCATTTACCAATAATTTACTATCCTAAAATGAGACCCAAGTGAGACCATAATATCTTTCGATGCTAAATTACAAATGATTTATAGCCTCACCAAAGTTCCCTACTAGCTTACATATGACTTGACACATAAAATTTATAAAAATGCCCTAGATCCAATGATTGTTGTATTACTATGAAGGGCCATTAATGTTAATATGATACCACTTGTATATGCATAATATATACACATCAATGAGAAAATACACTTATAAGGGCATCCTAACTTTTTTATCTAAAAATTTAACCAAGGTTTTCCTGCTCTAAACTTAATCAACCACTACCTGGCCTTAATCAATTTCCATTAATCCATGCATCTCCTAGTAAAAAACCAAAATTATTTAATCAATCCAATGTTGGGGCTCATCCCCAATATATAAGTCAAGCCTTGGTCCCTATTAAAAACTCTAATACCCAAAGTGTTACCTAGGGCCCAATCTAGAACACTAAACCTGACTCCTCAAAGAGAGACCTAGAAGCAATTCAAAGAATGGACTAAAAACTAGGTAGTGACTTTTTGAATTTGCAAAGGCAAATGGGTAACACAAAGGAAAGTTCTAATAGAGATTACATGTTTCAAAATTATAATATAAATTTCAACTGGTCTAATAATAATAACAACAGTGACCCCCCAACCAATTAGATGACTAAAATAAATATCTAGGAATTCACCTTACCCAAATGGTCTAGGTTCCACATAATGACCCAACATGGAGAGATATACTACATAGAATTTTTCAATGTGTTTGAAATGTTTTGATGTGAGATAGAAAGTTATGATGTTGTCTTGAACAATCAAGACAATACTAGCAATTTTGGAAATACAAGAACAATGGATAATGGGTTTAACACTACCAATATGGCCCTCATGGTTAAAACTTATGAGTTCCTAGACTAGTAAGTGAATAAGACTAAAAGTAACATGAATGAGATACATACTTTTCAACAGTACCAAAAGAACAATTATGCCTTGAGGAACTAAACTCAAAAGGAACCCACAATAACTTCCACACCAGCCAATAAAGTTGATAATCCCCCCAAATCATATAACCAATAATGATCCTCATCCTTGAAGGGAAAGGATACTCAACCAACTCTAGAGTCAACTACGATGGGATCCAAAGGTGGATACAATATTGTGGAATATATGAAGAAGATCAAAGCCAATATTACCTTGTATGATCTTTCTCAAATCACTAAGCAATGTGATTTGATACTAAAATCATTAACTAAGAAATCAGACAAAGGTAAATCCATATCTATTATTGTTAACGTGGTTATGTATAAAATTAAGGTTGAGGCCACTAAATTTTTGTTAACTATTATAATATTTGGGAAGAATGTGCATAATTGTTTACGTGATTCTAGAACATCTATTAACATAATGCCTAAAGGTATTTATGAAAATATGGGACTAAGTCCAATCAAGTTTGACAAAGTTTTTATCTAGTTGGATAAGTCAAAGGTCAAGGTGGTAGGATAACTATTGAAAATTCATATATAATTGGCTCATGAACCCTGAGTTCAATAGTTTATCGACATCCAAGTCATATAAATCTTAGAAGCATATGGGATGTTATAGAGTAGAGACTGGATAAAATCCTTGAATGGATATATTTCTATAGATTTCTCACATATGTGACTACCTTGGAGGGGTGTGCCCAATCAGATATGAATAAAAAAAGATCCAAGAATGAAGTTCATGATAATGAAAAATAATTCTAATAATTAAAACATAAATTTCTAATCCACATACTTGGGCATGTATGCTCTTGAAACTACTGATTCAAATGAAAGTAACCTAGTGGCTAAGGATGAAGGATTTTAAATGATTTACTTTAATTATGTGAGAGATAAATAAGGCTCAAGGGTAGGTAAGGGTAGGTAATCTAACTTAATAAGAATATAATTCATAAGGGTATGGTCTCTCTAAAAATGATATCCAATCAATAAAAATCAACAAGTGACACCAAGGTGCCCAAAGTAAGTGGTAAGGATTACAAGAAAATTAATCTAGGTTTGTCGAGCAATCCCTAAAACATCAACATCAAGATGGTTTGTACCAAGGAAGAATTGATAGAATCCATTAAAATATTTTCCAAATTTAAGGATGTCTTCACATGGTCTTGTAAATATATCAAAGTCTTCAACACCCTGATCATCACTCACATGATCCCTCTAGAGAAAGGATACAAAAAATTCAAGAAAATACATAGACCTATAAACCCTATTTTAGAGCCTTTAATTTATAAGGAAGTAAAAAATTTACTAGATGCAAGAGTTGTCTTCTTGATTAGACACTCCACATGGGTGGCTAACTTGGTTCTAGCTAGAAAGAAGAATGGCAAAATTAGAATCTACATAAACTTTTAAAACATTATTGGATCATCATAGAAGGATAACTACCCATTTCCATTTTTGGATGAGGTGATTCAAATGGTTAGTGGCTCTCAAATGATGTCTTTCTTAGATGGATTTTTTGGATACAACTAAGTGTTAGTCAATAAAGAATACAGTATGAACACTACCTTCATGACCATGTGGGGAACTTTCTCATACAGGAGGATCCCTTTTAGACTCATCAATGTCAGGGATGCCTTTCAACATGCCATGGATTAGGCATTCCAAGGACTAATTGCTAAGTTCATTATTATTTACATGGATGACTTAATTGTTTTATCTAAAAACATGAAAGATCACATGATCCACCTTCAATAAGTTATAGATAAATGTAGGACCTTTGGTGTCTCTCTGAATCCCAATAAAAATATATTTTGTGTAACTGAAGGTAAGCTCTTGGGACACATAATCAAAAAGGATGGTATGGCTATTTACCCTAATAGAATTAATGCTATTTTTAATTTTGATTTTCATAATAGAAGAAAAGAGCCAAAATAATTTTTTATAAAAAAAACTTCATACGTAAATTCATTTCATGTTTTGTCAAAATTGTTAGACCCTTGAATGCCATGTTGAAAAAGGATGTGAAGATTGATTGAATGTTTGAGGCTAATAAACATTTACAAAACAACAAAGAATCCATAACATAGGCACCCATACTAATGATCCCAAATTTAGGTAAAGATTTATACCTTTATTATTATTTTTTTGATCACATGATTATTGTTGTCCAAATGCAGAAACTATATGACAAAGAGAAACCTATGGCCTTCACAAGTACAAACCTAAAGGATGATAAATTGAGATATCTACTCTTGGATAAGTAAGTGTATGCATAAAAAGTTTAGACATTACATCTTCTAAAACAAGACTCATACCATTATACCTAACCTTGTTGTTAAGCTTATGCTTAGCTAGAATGAGCTAGAAGAAATATGAAGGAAGTGGATGACCAAGCTCCAAGAATATAACATAGAGATCAATTCAGACAAGATGGTATTGGTCCAAGGTATAATTCTTTTAATTATTGAGACTGATACTCAAATCAATGGTTTGAAAGTAGAAGAAAACCAGGTTTTGAGTGAATATTACAACAAGGACATTATCTACTAACTATTGAATGACACTTGCACCCTAGAGTTGAAAATAAAACAAAGAAGATTACTCAGGATCAAAAGTTCACACTTCATGATTAAAAGAGGAGTTCTCTATATAAAAAATTATGAAGGAATATACTTAAGATGTGAATCCAAAAAGGAAGTTGCAAACATACTCAATAACTTCCATGAGAAATTGGGAAGTGTACATCCTTCGAGTAGAACCACTACCCATAAAATGCTCAAGGTAGGCTACTACTTGCCTACAATATTAACAAATTCACATGCTCACTTTTGAGCATGTCATCATTGTTAAATGCTTAAGATAAAATAAGTAAGGGTATCCATGCCTTTGAAACTAGTGATTGAAACAAGGCCTATTACCTAATGGGGGTTGAAATTCATTGGAGTCAGTAATCCCAACTCTTTGACAGGAGACAAATTCATGCTGATAGTCACTAACTATTGCACTAGGTGGACTGAATCAATTACTACTATAAATTATAGTGTAATTGATGTAAAAATTCTTAGAATAAAATATTACAACTAGAATTATGACCCCCTTATCTCTAGTATGTGATAACGGTCCAGATTTCCAATCTACAAAATTCATAGAGTACACCTATGACAACAAGATTATTGTCAAGTTTTCCTCAAAATATTACCTACAAGGAAATGGTGTGGTATAATTGATAAACACAAACCTGTTGAATGCAATAAAGAAATTAGTAGGTAAAATTCCAAGGGAATGATAATCATTATTGAAAAATACTCTCTAGGTAGATCGAACCAGATATAAATAGGCTCGAAAGTAATCCCCATTCTTTCTATTATATGGGTAGGAGCCAATATTTGCCATCACATTTAAATTTCCTACTTGTGAGTTTATGGCCAAAGATATCAATGATGATGAAATAATTTGATTGAGAATATTGAATATCTTCTAAATGGAAGATGCCAGAGATGAAGCCCTTAATAATTTTAGTAAACATTAGGATGTAGTCAAAAGGTGGTTTGACAAAAGGGATAAAATAATTTTTTTATGAATCTCAGACTTGGTTTTATTATGGGATAAATCCCATGATAAGAAAAGGTTAGCATGAAAAATTCATGCCCCTTTAGATTGGACTATATTAAATTATAGAGGTACTAGGTGATAATGCATTAATATTGAAGGACTTACAAAGAAATGACTTAACTCTACTAGTGAATGGATAGTACTTGAAGCATCACTTCTCAGCTTCCCATTGCACCCCCACCAAATGACTATGAGTTGGTTCATTTTAGTACTAGGTAGGGGTAGATTAGTTTCCTTTCTACTTTGATTTCATGTTGTGTGTTTTATTTCAGTTCATTTTCCCCCTTAGATTAGTCATTGTGTGGTGTGTGGTATCTTAGAAATAAGACCTCTAGGCGTTGTCTTGAGTTTATCTTACTTTTATCCTAAGTCATGAAATCTAAAGACTTTAAATGTAAAACTCATGTAAATACCAATGGATGGTTATCCAAAGTGAGAAAATATACTGTGTTGATTTGGAAAATTAAAAGAGTCTAGTTTTTAAGTTTTCATTTTAGGGAATATGCACTTTTATTATGATTTATAATCCAGTTATAAAAAGCATGAATTTTAATGAATGAAGGTCTTAAAATTCTAAATGTCTATACATACTGGCACTTAATCTCACATCATAAGATTTCTTGGGTAGAACTCAATCATTGAAAGCAAATGGTTCTTGATAAAAAGTTTTGAATTCCCTTAAAACTTGGATAACAACTCATTATCAACCTCTAATGATTTTCAAAAAATGAAAGTGTATCAAGTTGAAACAAACTTGATAGTATAGGCTACATTCCTTTGAAGGTGATTTCTACAACCTATATCGGGGCTATGGATGCCTAACTAGTAGTGGATTAAGGCCTACAGTGGAGTGAAAGGTATTTTTGTTAGGGATATAGACTCTTGGTTAGCAGTAGACCAATTCCCAAGCCATCCCATTAAAATCTGAGCATAAAAATATATCTAAAAGTCCTTACAATTAACCCCTATTCAAGGCCATGAAGTTTGTAGCCATTGATTCTAAAACCCAAGGCATGTTGGTCAATAAATTCAAAGAACAAACATAGTATGAATGGGTTTTAGATTTTTAGGCTTTAATACATCAAGTGTAAAGTTTTTAGTTCTGGAGAACCAATTCTAATATTTTTTACATCTACAAAGGGATGAATACTTGATGATTATATACTAAACCAAAATATTTGACTTCTAATATATTTTTATGTTTCTTATAGAGGTATCCATTTTTTGAGATCAACATCACTTGTTTTCCTAAAAATGGGGACCCTATGAAAATTTGGGTCATTCACCTTAAGAAATATGTTACCATTGGTATCACATGACTAAGACCCCCTTTATATGACTTGAAATATTTAAAGTCATGTTAGTTGATGATAAATGATAAATGGAGTACTTTTAAACATTTAATTGATAAATAATTTGCTAAGATTTTGAATGATTTGTCTTGCTTAAAATTTCTCTTATGAGGAGTTACATTTAAAGACCCAATTAACCTGACACTAGCTCAGCCTCAATAGACACATGGTATTACTACATGCATTGGTCACTCAACCATACAAAGTTTGAGCTTTGTCACATGTATTTAGCCTTTGAAAATGCTCATGACCCCATGATCCAATGGGAGTATACCACTTGTCCTTCAATCATGATGTTCTAGTCCATAACAGGTTATAACTCAATTAGAAAATGCTACATGGTGTCCATACATGGTCTTCCAAGGCTTCAATTACATTATAAAGTCATGTGAAAAATTAACCCTATCACATCATTCCACTTAGTACTTGGTTTCATCCCCACATACCCCATAGATAAGGTGTATTTTTTCAATCTCTCAATACTATGATTGCATGACAAGATGATACCTAGAAATTAGTCACTAGATTTTGGATAACTAGATACTGTGTGGAAGCTACCCAATAGTTGGGAGTAATTATATGAGGACAAATGGACCCCTATCTTGTGGTAATAACACTATCAAAATAATCTTTGAAATGTAGCAACTGTGTGATGTAATAGAAAAGTGACACTTTGTGAAGTATCGTGGTAGGTAGGTCTATTAGAATTTTCATACAACAAAGCCCTATGACAACATGAGCTAGCGAGGGTGTACCACTTGGAAAACTAGTAAAGGTTCCAAAATCACATAATCTAAAGGATGAAATGGGTTGAGCAACACAAAATTAGAGGAGGGAGATTCAATCAAAATATGATACTTGGTATAGTAGCGCACAATCCATTTAGATAACTCAATATTCAAAATAAAAGGATAAAGTGCATGAAAAGGTGCTAAGTGTTGAGTACATCTCAAGTACAACACCTAGGTGGTGCACAAATGACTATAAAATGTTAGTTTTATGTGAAAATTAAATGTTGATGGGGTTTATTTTGATGGTTATAAATCTAAGTCACTTCATTAAAAAAGTTAAGCCTATGATAATAAGCCACATGGACAAAGTGAGGGCAATGATTGGTTGACTTCTAAAAATATAATTTCAAAGCCATTAAAATAAAATTAAAGAGCCACCTAGGCTTTAAATCAAAGTGAGTTAGAGATATTTTCCATTTATGACTCATCGTATAGTTTAAATTTTGAATTTGAAGTTTAATGTATACCATTTATGTATTCCTTCACCATCAAAGCAATAGGTCACACAATTAGTATCTGATAAGAGCTTCAAAGTATTTTTCAAGTTTTATATTAACTTTTTCACATTAATTCACTATAAAAATAATATTCAATATCATCAATAAACAAATTTGGAACTATGGTTGAAGTTGAATCATCTAGAACCAACAAGCAAGAGGAAGTTCTACTCCTCTACTCATATGGAACAAATATCATCTTCTGAGACACCAATTTCAACTCTATTACATTGGCCACCAAATATAAACACTATAACAATTTGTTTTACCCTATAGATAATATTATGGACCAAGACAATGATGATGAAGGAGGATCCAATGATGCAGAGGATAGATCAAACATTTTGGCACTCAAATCTATAGGCATGCATAAGGATGCATCTAACATAGAGGTACTCTCTTGCGTAGAATTAGTATAGCAAATGTTTATTTAGTCTAGGTGTGTTAAAAATATGATCAAGTCTTTGAATTTAGGTCAAGACATTATTTTCATAGTCAGGCTAGTCGTTCAGGCTTACTATGATTTACCCAATATAGAAATTATATACAATCAATAAATTATGACCTGATGGATCCAAACACATAACATTAGGTAATTTTTGAGAGATTAAGATAAGAACAAAGGGAAATTTGAATGAAAATCCAAAATAATCCAAATCCCTATCACCTAATTTAGGAAAGGAGTGTAAATGGGAATGGCTATGATGAATCAACTACATGGGGCTGAAGACATAAGCCATGTAGATGAGAAGTGTGTTACACTTCTATCTATGATAATAGATGATGCAAAGACTCCCCCTATGGGAGAAATTATATCTTAAAAATTGGATTCATAGATTAGAAGGGTCATGTCAAACTAGGGGCATCATTTCTACATCATGTTTTAACTAGTGGATGCCATCTATGCCACCTAGAAGTTCCCTTAATTCACTATTTGGGACCCCAAACTAAAATGGATTGTGCCTCACACCTTTTTGAATGTCTGAGTATACAAGTAAAATTAGGAGATGAGGGAAATTTCTAAACATTTCTACCCTATTATGTATAGGGAAATCTGTGAGAGGCCCATGCCTAGACTATTAGAGGAAATTAGAGCAACCTTGAGCACCCTAAGAGCCAACTAATACCATCTATATTGCATGGTGGTCAATATAGTTATCATTGAGATAACCCCCCTCAAGTTGCCTATCACAGTGCCAAATACGCTGGATGAATAAGAAATTACCTTTCAATTGCTCACATGGGTGGAAGGACTATGTAAGAATAAAAATATAAGATTGGTCCACCCTCAAATGTCTAACATTGGCTAGTTTAGAAACTATAACTCTATCATTGCTGATACTAAGCAAAGGCCAACCTTTGACTTGGAAAGAGATACCAAAAGGCAATGGGACCCAAAGCATATAACATTCAAACATTGCATCAATCATAGGGCAACCCTAAGCATCACCTACCATCATGAACTAGAAGATGAGGATATGTACTACGTCAATGTATTCAATGACCATGAGGTGAAGAAAAGATTGAAGAATGCCAATATCCCATAGGTTAAGGGTAGATTTAAATATCTAGGTTTCTATGAGGTTCTTAGGTAAGAACAACTACATCCATAGTTCATGTTATTAATACTAAAAAGGAAAAGCTAACTAACCTTTAGGTTAGTTGAAGGATATTTCAAGCATTGTATCTTACTTTGGATAATGGGGAAGCTAAGATTGAAAAACATATTGAACAAGGTTTTATTAAAATTGACTTATAAAATTATAATTTCATAGTCAATCTGGGCCATTGATTAAAGGTTTCTAGATATGATGGTAGAGGTTACGTCTAGGTATTTTTTCCCCTAAAATGTATTATTACATGGCTAAGATAAAATATGAAACACATTACACACAAAGAGGAGGTAGAAAGAGGTAGAGAGGTGTAACAGGGTTTGTTTTAGGATTTTTTTCTCCCTTGTATTACTGGAAATAATATAATGGACAAGTTTGGTGGATGTAGCCCATCTGGGGTGAACCATGTTAAATCTGGTGTCTCCTATTTTATGCACATTTATGATTAATTTTTGTATGTTTGATTGATTTGTTTCATAGTTTCTATTGTATGCTATTTGGGAATAAATCCATGTTTTATTTTATCACAACATTTTCATTCTCCAAGTCCATTTGCTCCCTTTAAATGCTCTTGTTAACACTAGTTCTTCATTGTATGCATAAGTAACACTTCCCACCTCATCCCTCAATTCTATATTTAACCTAGTCACCTCCATAATTACTTCCAAGACATTTTCCTTTTAATCATTGACACCAGCTCAACCATTGCCTCCATCTACTCAACCTTAGGGGAACATTTTAGATAAATACTAGATAAAAGAGATTCAAATACCTATAATAGAGAACCAAGATTTGGTTATAGTATACCCCCCACAAGTCTCATTAGAATTTAATAAGAAGGTTGTAACAATGAAGAGGCTAACCAAGAGGAATATCTCTCATCTAGGTCAGACAATTATGTATGAGTCTAAGGAAATCCTATTTGAATTGACCACAAAGAAAATATCTAAGCCTATCTAACAACAAAAATGTGAAGAGGAGCCCCTATCATCTCTAAAATCATATGGTGATGTAGCTCTATAATTAGTAAAAAGAACATAATAGAGAGCAACTAATTTAGAACAACAACATAAAGACACATTACCAAAGGAGACTATCACAATGGTGGAATGGCTTGTTGAAGTTATGTTTGACACCTTGAATACTTTATCTTAGTACAAAGTAAAAGGGGATGAAGTCTACAAAAGAATTCTAAAGGCAGAGGGTGCTTATGGGATGTATGATAATAAGGTAATCAACTTGGTCAAGTTGATCAGAATGAGGAAATTTGAAGAATTGAGCTTGATCCCTTTAGGGGATTTGAGAATCACTCAATCCTATATAATTGGAAGAATGAAATATTTTCACTAGTGGATTGATGACATGATATCCCTTAGATAGTCTATCACCTAGTTGGGAGATAGAGTTATTACTCTACTTAAAGAGGTTGAAATCACACATCTTGCTAACAAGGATGGTTTCATCATTAGCAAGGATTCTATCAGAGTGTAAATCCAAAACCTCATCATCAATTTTAGAAATTAGGCCATGGATAGAGGAGTGACCTTTGAGTAGGATATGGTAGATTTATAAGCATCTTATAATCAAAGAATAGAAAAGGAAATGGCCATCAGTGAGGCTATAGGACCTCTCTTGAGCAAGCACAATGCAATGTCAAGTCTTTTCCTCAAATTAATAAAGGAACCTATCATATATTTGAAGTTAATTGATAGTGATTATGAGATATTATCTAAGGCATGGAGGGGATAGATATAATCGAAGAAGTAGGAAAGTATCAGGTGAAATATGGTCACCATAGGAGCTTCCTCCTCCTCAAACCCTCTTAAAATTTATTCTTCTTCAGCCATACTAGGAAGCACTTCATATTCAAATGACATGGATTAAATTTATTTTTGTACTACATAGGGACCTTCATCATCATCCACATTAGAAATATCCCATCCTATCACATCAAGAGTGAGATAGCCATTTGATTAGATTTCTCTTCATAAATGTCATATTTTAATTCCCCTCAATATATTGTAAAATATTCCCTTTTTTAATAAGGAGTTTTCTTTAGTTTTAAGACATGAGGGACTATGTCCACCAATAGATGTCATGTATTTGGTTCTCTTATGATCAATTTAACTATTTTAGGCAAGAAAAAGGCATATATGTAGGGGTTTTCTCCCTTAATTGTACTTTAAAATAGAATTTTGTGAAATTGATGAAAATAGAAAGAAAAATTACATCAATTTGTTCATTATTTCATTATTGTCATATTTTCTTGTTTCTCAAGTCTTGAAAATGACAAAGGATTTCATTTATTTAATTGTTAAATATGATAATAGTGTTTTTAATCTATTCTTTTTGTTTGTGTTTTCTATTATGCTAACAAAATTTGTCTATGTATGCCCTGTTTCCTTCTACTCTGCAAATAGATCTGTTTAGAGTAATTTGTTGTAGGTAGCTATTTTAAAGCATAATTTTTAGATATATTCATTTCATTCACCCTAGATTCACCATTGTATTATGGTATTTTTATTCTATCACTAAAATCTCATGAACTTTAGTTTTATTTTCACTTTTATGAGGAAGAAATTAAGGAAATTTGTTCATCTTTGTCATTAAAAAGCAAACCTTTTTTTTTTCTCTACCCTGCTTCCTCTTCAAATTTTTTTAACATGAATCACCTTAGATTAATTCTCACTATAAATATTCATAACTTTGTTTAAAGTTTAGGAAATAAATTGGTAAACTATAAATCAATTTACATCATAACATCAAAAAAATTTTAGAGACTATGTCACTACTGAGTTCATGTTGCCCATACATTAGGGTCTTTTTTATACTATTATTTGGTAGCCACATAATCATTCTAAAAAAAACTAAATTAATCCCTAAAATCTTTGAGGACCTACATAATAAACTGAGAAATATTATTCTGTTGTTCATATTATATCCTTGACATAGATATACATCAACATAAACCTCATAAAATCAAGTGGTAAATGAGATTTTACATTCTCTATAGTTAGTAATATGGCAAATTTTTGTTACAAAATTTATTCACAAAATAATTAATCCTTGGATTTATGTACTTTGTATATTCTATTTGGATTTAACACTAGATTTGATAGATGATGGTTATTTCATTAAAAAATTCAATAATTATTTAATCTAGCATTAAAAAATAATTAGTAGTCTTATTATCTTTAGTACTATGCCCTTTACCTTTATTCAAAAAAAAAGGATGATCCAATTCTAACCTAGTCTAGCATCATTGTAAATATCCACCTTTTATTTAGTATTATTTGTTTTTTGAGAGGATTCCCTAGGTTTGTGAAATATAAATTTTAGATGCAAGCCTTAAGCCACATTAAAAACCAATATATTCCACCAAATTAAATTCATGCATGTGGTCCAATTTTTGATATCCTAAAATGAGAAGGTCTATCCTGTCAATCGTTGGATCTTATTCAAAAAATTGGATAAAAACATACCCTAAAGTAATTGAGAAAACTAAAATTTTCATAATTATTGATCCCTTTGTCCCCTACACTTGTTCAAAATTATTATAAATATATCATCAAACTCATGGTTAATTATACTGCAAAAAAAGTAATATTACATGAATTTCACATTAATGAATATTTTTAGAACACCTAAACATTAAAAATAATATTTGAATGAACCAATTGAATTTAGTATTTTTTACTCAATGTGGATATATTATATATCAAAGTACCATGGAACATAAAAAGTGCATTTTAGTATTTTGGTGATGATAACCAAAAGTGAATATCAAAATGACAATAATGCCTCTCCATTTATTACAAATTATATTTGTATCTTGGTCATTATAAAAAAAACTTAATATAATATTATCAATTAAAATTAGTCATATTGTGTTTAAATGAGAACTTTTTTTTTAATTTGATAACATTAAAATGAGGTTTGAAAGTACTTGAAGCATTTTTAAAAGGAGAAAAATATGAAATATTAATGTTCAAATGGGGTGCCTCTACTAGTAGTTTCAAAATAGGTGGCAATAAGTAACACCTAAAAATTCCACCAAAAGTTAGATATAAAACCTAAATTAATTTCCTAGTAAACTTTCGTGAAGCTTACATGGGGGAATTTACCCTTTTTAAACTCATCTTATGAATTTCATCATAGGGTCCCCCTGAGTGGAAGGACATATAGGAGGGATGAACTATTGCTTTTCTTCCTTTTTCCTTTTTTGTACCTCAAACCACCATTATTTAATTTCATCCATTTTGGTTGGGTAAGAGTTTAAAATTGGAGCACATGGTTGTGATTTATCTTTTTTTAATGTTCCATTGATAGTTTTATCCATGGGTAAGTCAATTTATTGGTTATCCACAGAAGAGGTAACACCAATTGAGTTTGTAACCTTCCATAGAGAGATTAAATCAACCAATAGTTCTTTAGAGAGAGGAGGACATTCGTGGTCCTCATTTATAATAGGATATTATGAATAAGATGTGAAATCCTCACTATCAGAAGGAATCCACTCTTTTTATAGAGTAAACACATTAAGGTTTTTGAGACTAAAGTGTTTCCATGAAGAAGAGTCCTTTTTATAAGGTGATTGCAGTTTTTGGTCAAATGTCTAGGGCTAAACTAATTGCGTCATGGAAATAACAAGCATTTATAGTCAAGGGTTTGAGACCAGGTATGGTATCCTACTTACAAAGTGATTATTTTAGGAATATTCTTGAAGGTATCTATATTCGTGAAAATCCTAAAAAAAGTAGTGAGGGATAAGTGGTCAGTATTTGGGTGTATTTTTAGAAACTCACCCAATGATTTAAAATTATCCTTTATACTAGATTTAGTCTAAAAATACAATGTTAGATGGGGTAGGCAAACCCATATGAATTTAAAATGTAGAGGTTTAGTGAGGGGATTGAATTTTAGGGACCATTATTTCAAGACCAAGCAATGGTGATTCAATATCCATGATTAGTTTTGAATCTTTTTCTTGTCCCCAATAGTGTGGAAAATAATAATAAATAATCTTTTTACATAAGGATAAATATCAAGTCTACATTAAAGGAGGGATTGTCAATTCTTCAAGATCTAGGCATAGAGATAATGAAGTTATATCTAGTGATCCATGAATCTATAGATTACTCCTCTAGTAGATAAGTATTCCTCTGACTTAAGAACTTACTTGGATTCATTCGTATCAAAAATCACCACAATCAGGAGATGTAGAAATAAGGGGTTTTGGGTTTGATCTACAATTTGACCTGTGGGAGACAACATCAACAAAAGAGCTCAGATTGTGTCTCTCCACATCTCTAGTTTTAGGCTCCATAACCATTTCATCCAAACCCATGGATTACATGTGATAATGGATGCCGATCTTGGATTGAATGAGGCTAATAAGAGAGCTAGTAAATAATTTCTATAGATTGTAGAGATATCTTAGGATACCATTTCTCCCACCAGCAAGAAGACCAAACCTAATATTTGTTTACCATGCTTCCTATATAGATCCTACTTGTGAGAAGAAAATCAACATTAGTAGGGTTAAAAGTGTCATATATGGGTGAACACCATCAGAGCCATTAGAATCATTAAGAAATTTTTAATTAGGCCTGGGTGGGAGAGAGCCTACAAATCTATTTAGGCCATTCATCTTTGATCCATTCAATCAAATGAGAACTTATTTTAATAGAGGCATGCCATGTTTTTAAAGAGGATTCATTCAATTTGTCACTGAAGGTAATTTTTAGATTGGATATAACTTAAATATATTGTAATCAAGGTTAATCACATTATAAGATCATATGTATCTTAACTACAAGTTACCACGAAATACATACAAAAGAAGATAACTTTTTATATATTTTTCTCTAATTTGTTTTCTAAATGCCTTACCTTTATTATTGATTCAATTTCAAGTTTTATGAGGACTCTCTATTTTTGTCATAGAAGACCATGTCTTAACTTTGATTATATGAACATGAAACTAATAATAGTCATTTGAAGGTGAGTACGAAAGAACAATCTTAATTTAGGCCCTTACTATTATAAAGCATTAAATTCCTTAATTATCAACATTTAAAACCAAAGGCTTCAGTATCTTATATCCCCACAAATAAAGTTAAAATAATTAATTACCAAAAGTTGATATTTGTTTGTCTATGTTATTTTCATAAAATACATTAATAAATTTTGGGTAGACATATCAGATGCTAGGTGAAATTTTGGGTCGACAATCAAAAGTGTAAACAAAGTCACACACACACACACACACACACACACACACACACACACACACACACACACACACACACACACACACACACACACACACACACACACACACACATGACACAATATATAAATATATAAATCAACAACTATAATTAGAATATTATTAAGAAAAGGATTCTTGTTGAATGATATCCCTACATTTTTCATATAACAACCTGATACATCCCTTGAATAATGTAAGAAAGCTAAAAAAATAAAATATAAATAAATTATATAGTCATAAATACAACATTTGTTATAAATAATATTATTTAATTTTATAGATTAATGGATAAATCAAGATAATTAGGAAAGGAATACCATTGTGAATAGAAAGAAGACAATAAAGAAAAAATGAAATCATAAGAAGTAATAATTTTTCCCACCCCCCAAAATTATAAATTCAAATCTATAGTCATATAGAATGCAAAATTTGGTAACTTGAGTATGGCTAATGAAACCTAATCCATAGGTCCATTTTTATTGCTCTCTTAACCCTCTTAGGCATGTTTTCATAGTTTCCAAGTCATCTATAGACTAAACCCTTCTAATATTTACATGACAAATCCACCCCCTAGGTCTCTTGCTCTCAAGACAATATCTCCCAAACTTGGACTACAATGCTAAAACTTAGGGTGTCCTATTTCTGGTGCTATTGTCAAAGTGTAAATTTTGTTCAAATGGTCATATTGTCCTAGATCCTTATCCTAATTCATGTCAGCCTAATGTGAATTCATTTAACCCATGATCATTAAATCCCCTATAAAAGGCCATTCAAAGTCCATTTAGAAGGGTTGACACTCATTTACAAGAGGGAAGCAAGAAATCAAGCAAGTCTACTCAAGCACTATTCCTTATTCCCTACATATATCCACCCAACAATCTTTAAAGTTTATTCAAACCTCTACACCAACCCCTAGTCATTCCAATACACCCCCATTTTCATATTTACTTGCATTTTCATCACACTATTACACCAAGCACTTCAATGGGAAAAATACATATAGTTTGATCCCTCTTCAGAGTATTGGTATGGAGGCAAGTTGCCCACACACAAGGTGTGAAGTGCATCCAATGTATCCTTTACACACTAACTCCTTTTCCCTATTTTCAAAAGTTCCATTTAATTGCATAAAAGACATAAACACATGAAGAATTAGATCTACAAGGAGTTTCATTGATAGAGAGGATCTAAAATTTGGTATATAATCTCATATAAACACTATGAAGAAAACCCAAAAAAATCATATCTTTGTGAGTAATTTAGACAATAGTGGCATGCCCAAGACTACAACACTAGACACCAAGGTGTCCTATTTCTAGTGGTCCTATCCAATCAAGAAATGAACTCCAAATCTCAGTTTGTGATAGTGTCTGAGTCCTATTCCTCCAATATCAGACTCTATCTTAACATTAACAGATTGGAATAAGCTAAGTCATATTTTAGCTCACTCATCACTATATTTAGAAAAGGCAAAAATATTTTTTGTATACACAAAATTAGTGACTTAATTTTTGCATATTATTTACTGATTTTATCTACTCAAATCCATTTATTATTTAGGAATTAAACATATAATTTCCCAAAAAAAAAAAAAAAAAACATTTGATGAACCCAACTTCAAATTTTGCATAAAAACCCTAAAAACCCTAGAGTAAATTCCGAGTTGATTTTTTCCATAAATTTATGAATTTTTTTCTTGAATATTAAAATTAAAAATTCCTCCCAAATTTTAAAATTTTGTAGTAAAATTTAAAATAAATTGATTTCAAACCCTAGTTTCATCTACTAGGTCCCATTAAATCAAGTACTTTTCCATAAATTTCTAAATTTTATTTTACATATATAACTCATAAATTCAATTTCAATTTCAAAAATTCATAGTGTTTTGCACAATTGTTTTTGACAAATCCCTAGTTACATATACTAGCTACTATTTTGTTTCTTAATGGATCACCTTACATCCATACTTACATTACAAAAATGTTGTTCATTTGATTGCAAACTTTTCTTACATTTATTGAAAATTATAAAGAAACCATAATGAGCCCTATCATGTACATGAATGATAAAGTCTATCATATGTTAGTAAAAAGTTTCATCCTTTGCATTTCATGTTTAATTTTCATAATAAGGGATGATATTAAAAAATTTATTACTAAAATTACAAAAGATTTAAATATTCCTTTTTCATACTCTCTATCTCTCATATGGAACAATTTTAAAGTTTATCATGCTAAACATGTTAGAAATATTATGTTACAAGTCAAATCTTTTTATGCATTCAGGGACAAAATCATGTTCTCTATCCTTTAATTTCTATTTGTCATATGGAAAAGTCTCTAGATTTATCATAATAAACACATACAAAATGTTATGTTTCATATCAAAATTTTCTATGCATTCATGCACAATGTCACATTTTCTATCTCTTACTTTCTATCTTGCCTATGGATTATTCTTTATAACTATATCTTTGCACAAATAATCACTAAAATTACATACATTTCACTCTATGTTCATGCTTTTTGCCTCAATGTATATAACTCATTAAATTTTTTGAGTATCTCCCTATCATTACTAGACACCAACAAACACTAGCGGTTATATTCATCCCTCCTTCCTTATAACTTTGTACATCTAGCTCTCATCCCACACGTATTCCCAACTCAATGCCTATAGTAGATCAGGTGGTCCATGCTATCACCCAAGTTTATGAAGATAGGAAGGTTGATTACACCCATGGATATAGATTTCTCACTCAAACTAGCATCCCTTTAGACACAGTTTCCATTCTTGAACTCATTCAACAATCCAATATTTACAAAGATGTGTTGTACACAACCCTTCATAATACTAGAGTTCTTGTTTTAGCTGAACCAACTTATGTTGCATCTATCCTCAACACAATGTAATGGACTGAATAACATATTTCCTTTGAGAAAGAGGATTTAACCCCATAACACATCATTACACAACACCTCCCTCAGTATATTCAATTATGAATAAATGATGTAGGGGTAAAATGAGTGTTAGTTGATAATGGTTGAGGACTCAACATATATAACATTTCCTTTCTCAAATTCCTTAATATATAACCTCATGATCTAGATCATTTTGATATGAACATTAGAGGTTTTAACAACATTACATGGAATGTCATGGGTAAAATAACACTTAATATCACATTATGACCTAAGACACTTCCAACCACTTGCCAAGTCATGCCAAATTACCTCAACTATAATTTATTACTTAGTCATCCTTGGATTCATGATATGCATGCAGTCCCTTCTATAATCCATGTCTATCTCAAATTTAGTCACAAAGGCTACATATACACATGCCCAATTGATAATAAATGCTTTTAATACTATCAAGTTGCCGAAACCCCATAGAATTATATTCCACACTTTAATCTTGGCTATTTACCTATGTAACCCATTATTCACAATGTACCCCTAGACCATGTAACACATCAACAAACTCCAAATTCCATAATAACATCGACACCAAAGCACCATTTCACCTCACCTTTTTAACTTAAATTCCTTAATAAAATGGGATATCATGGAAAAGGCCTTGGAAAACATGAACAAGGAATCATCAATCCTATTGAGGCATCTACACAACATGGAACACAAGGGCTAGGATATCAGTTTACCTATCCTCATAGTAAACCCTCTTCCACCACTTCAAAGCATATTATGTTTTATCCACCCACTATGTTAATAGATTACATTGTTAATCATAATTCAACATTATCATTAATTTACGCTGATCTCATTGATGATACATCTTCACAAGACATGTTCACATTAGATGAATTTTCCAATGATGATTCCCTCCAATAATTTCTCAGAGCATATGAGGACCTCCTATCTTGTTATCATAAAAATAGATTTCCACATCACACAAATGCCCACACATATTTTGGAGAAAGTCTAAAATTGACCCAAGACATACCAATTGATTCAAATGATATTATCCCTACTACTCTTTACACACTTGATCATTCCATATTGCTTAATGAAGAAATTGTAAATTTCAACTTTGGAACTGATCAAGATCCTCACATTGTCTTATTAGCTGCTTCCATCCAAAAGGAAGAAGATATATATATATATATATATATATATATATATATATATATATATATATATATATCCATCAAAATTTAATAGGTTTCCAAAATTTTTTTGCTTGGTCTTACTCATATATGCCAAGAATTGATACATCTATCACTGTCCATTAGATTCCTTATACCCAGATGTTAAACTAGTTCAACAAAAAATTCACAAAATGCATCATAAAGTAGATCTCTTGGTAAAAGATGAAATCCAATTCCTCTTAGATGCTAGCTTCATTCGACCAGTAACACAACCTAAATGGATTTCCAACATAGTCCTTGTAGTCAAACCTAATGAACAAATTCAGTGTTGTTCTAATTCTCAAGATTTAAATAAAACATGCCCAAAAGATGACTTCCCTTTTCCTAATATTGACATGATCATCAATTCTACAACTGGTATGAAATGTTATCATTCATGGATGGCTTTACCAAATACAACCAAATCAAGATCACTAAATAAGATCAGGAAAAACCATCTTTTACAACACCTAGGGTACATTTTTTTATATTATCATGCCTTTCAAATTAAAAAATGTCAGAGCCACATATCAATGTACCATGACACATATCTTTCATGATTTAATTCACCATATAGTTGAGGATTATGTTGATGATATATTAGCTAAATACAAGTAATGACAACATCATGTTATTGATTTATGAATGATCTTTCAATGACTCAGATAATACAATGTCTGACTAAACCCAAAGAAATGTGTGTTTGGAGTTACATCAGGTAAACTCTTAGGTTTCATTATTTCTCAATGTGGCATTGAAGTTGATCCTAAGAAAGTCAAAGCAATTATTGATATGCCACCTCTTACGAAATTAAAATAACTTTGATCCCTACAAGGTAAGATCTAAGTAATTCAATGTTTTAGAGCTTAGCTTACTGATAAAACTCAGTCATTTACTCAACTACTAAAGAAAGATACAAAGTTTATTTGATACCAAGCTTATCAAGAACGCTTCGATACAATCAAACAATATCTTATTAATCCACCTATTTTATTGCTACCTATCCCATACAAGCCTTTCCTACTATATATCTTAGCAACAAATCATGCATTAGGAACACTCTTAACACAACATGATGATCAAAATACCAAACGAGTAGTTTATTACATCAATCGCACATTGGTTGATTATGAAAACAATTACTCCCTAATAGAAAAACTATGTCTTGCATTATTTTTTGCCCCATAAAAAATACAACATTACATCATAAATAATGAGACTCAATTTATCACAAAAAAAGACCCATTAAAGTTCCTACTAGCCAAACCACATCTCTCTAGTTGCATCACAAAATGGGTTATGTTATTAACAAAATTTAACTTAAAAATAGTCCTCCAAAAATCAATAAAAGGCCAAATCATTGCAGACCATTTGGTATTAGCTCCACTATTATATAAAAACCCTCTTAATGACACATGTAGAGATGATTTCACCACCTATTCTAATTATTTAGATATCTGGATTATGTTCTTTGATGGATCTCAATGTGCATTTGGTGTAGGGGTAGGAATTGTCTTTGTTGATCCTTTCGATCACATAGTTCCTATAGCATACTGATTAAGTTTCTCCTACACCAATAACACAATAGAATATGAAGCACTTATCTTAGGACTATTCACTTCCCAACCCCTCCAAATTAAATTTATTCAATTCTTTGATGATTCCCAACTTGTGTTCAATCAAGTCAACAATGTTTATCAAGCAAAATAAGAACACCTTATCCCATACCATAACATGGTACAATGTTTATCATCATAATTTGACTACTTTTCTATTAAGATCATCCCTAAAAAAGACAACAAACACATAGATGCAATGGCCAATGTTGCATCTCTAATTCCTATTGACATCAATGATGATCAAGAAATCTTTACAATTAAATGACTAAAATCACCATCAATCTCCAATGCGGACTTGATTAATCTTTTCATCTTATCTAAACAAATCTATTACACTAGACACTTTCTTCCAAAATGACAAACTTAAGTTATAAAAACAAGTAATCAATTATGTAATCATTGGTAGGGACATTTTTAAATGATCATTTGATGGACACTTGCTACGATGCATAACCTCAGTAGAAGCCAAAATTTCTCTAGCTCAAATACATGATAGTGAATGTGGTGGTCACTTTCATAGAAAATCCATGTCACATAAATTACTTTAACAAGGGTATTACTAGTCTACCATGGAATATTAAAGTTTATAATATGCGAAGCTATGTGATAAATGTCAATGACACAATAATATATAACATGCACTGTCACAACAATTGTAACCTATCATCTCTCCATGGCTATTCATGTTATGGGGATTTGATATTATTGAAAAAATTAACCCCAAATCCATTGATGGACAAAATTTCATAATCAAAGCTACATAAACATTACCAAATGGGTATAAGCAATTCTACTTTAATCTACCACAAGTGAAGATATTTATATTTTTATCATGACTCATATTATTTTGTGCTTTAGCCTACTGATAACTATCCCCTCTAATAATGGAACATCATTCAAGAACAAAACTATCAATTTTTTTTACCAAATACAAAATTAAGCACACATTCTCCACTCCATATTAACCATAAGGAAATGGTCGAGCAAAATCTACTAATAAAACTATCAATAAAATTTTAAGCAAAATAGTTACAAAATTTGGATATGATTGGCACAATCAAACAATTTTAAAATTATGGGCCTTTCGCATAAGTATATATATGCCCATAAGATATACTCCTTATTCAATCATTTATGGCACAAAATTAGTCATACCATTGGAATTTGAAATCCCATCTCTCCATGTCTCCCTTAAAGGTTTTCTCACTTATGACCAATATCATGAAAAACATCTACACCAGCTTGAATAGTTAGACCATACATGCATTCAAGCTATAGAACACCTCAAAATATACTAACAACATATACAATGATCCTAAAACAATCAAGTTCACACCAGAGAGTTCAAATTTAATGATCTTGTTCTCAAATAAAACCTTTGCAATGTCAATGCCAAAGAAGAAATCAAAGGAAAATTCCAACCAAATTGGCTAGGTCCATATATTATTTTTGAAAAGCTTAGCCCTAAAGTGTATCATCTAGCCTCACTTGAAGGAAATAAAATAAAAAACCCAATGAATATTATGTATCTACGTAGATTCCATGTCTAACATGCCATTTTACATATTATAGTCTACATGATTTCTATTCAAAGCATAATTGTACATAGCTTATTTAAAAAAAATTAAAAACATTCAAATATATAAAAAAACATAAAAACATTTTGATTGTATGCATCATCCATGTTTTACTTTGCTACTACTATGCTAGGACTTACATTTGATGTTTCATTCTATTGTTTGTCGATGTATCTACATTACCATGCTTCACTTGATCTTCTTTGAGTGTGTGCAGTGACATCTAGATCCTTGACTGCTTCACTCTACCCATTGAGGGGGAATCCTACTTCTACATTTGAGACACACATCAATATACATACCCATTAGGGGCATCTTCTAGATAACTACACCATCTAGGTTATGTCATTATTAAACTGCACACTCTAAGTTATAATGTTGATGCACATTACTTACTACATTACACAGATTACTATATTGACATTTCACTAGTATTTAGAACTTGTGCATCTCTTTAGCATATAACTAGAATTACATTAAGCATGTGTTGCATACTTCCACTCTTACTTTGATTAGTTAGATGTGATTCTATCTTTTTAGTTATTACATGCTTTCTCTTCTTTCTTAGCATAGCTTGTTGGATTTCATTTCCAGTTCTTACTTGTTTCCTATGTGTGCCTTAGGAAATTTAAAAACGTCCTTTAATTCTATTTATTTGTGTGTACCTTTAGACATTTTCCAATGTACCTTATTTATACTCTTTTATATTCTTGTGGCCTTTGTGCTAATCTTGCTTGTTTCTATGGTATGTGTATTCAACATTTAAACATACCTGATATGTTTGATTTTTAGTATGAGTGACATGTGCCCATGTCCCTTGTTTACTTGTCCCCTTGGCCACCCTTTTATGCTTATTTATTCTTACTTTGCATGCTTCTTGCGTAATTGTTTGTCCTTATTTACAATGCCATGATCCATATCATGAATTTATTTTGCCTTCTTAGATGCAATGATGGACATCATGCTCCATCTCTCCTTAACAACTAACAACTAAAAAATAAAAAATAACAACTAAAAACTAACAACTAACAAATAAAAAATAACAACTAATAACTAACAACTAACAACTAACAACTAACAACTAACAACTAACAACTAACAACTAACAACTAACAACTAACAGATTCGATTCTAGTTTAGTACATTACACATGCATTTACATTATTATATCTATCTAGACATACCTCTATTGATATAACAATCTCTCAATACAAACATTATTATATCTCAATATATCTTGTCAATTATCATTGCTATATCATATATCTATGCAACATAATGCACTTGCAGGGCTATCTCTTTTGAAAGTAGTCATTATAGGGTAATTATTCCTACCCTCATAAGAGGAGGAAAAAAATAGGGGTTTTATCATAGAGATCAGATCTCCTAAAGGTAAAAAAGTAATTTTCATAACATTCAGAATAGAATCTAGACATTAGACTAGGCAGATAATAGAGATTCTAGAATAGTCATTAGATTTGGCCTTAGACAACAATGCCAAAGTTAGACTACAACTCCAAAAAGTAGGGTGTCCTATTTTTGGTGCTTCTATCTAGATAGTAGAAAAATCAAAATTTCCAAAAATAGATAGAAAGGTGAGTTCAATCATAGGTTTATTAGTACAACACAGTCTAGATTTAACATGTTTTAGTATAGTTTTTACTCGAAGAATCTAGATATAGGGGGCATCATGCACGATATGATGGCTCTCACTTTTAGTTTTATATTAGATAGTTGATATAAATTCTAGATCAAAATCTATGTTCCAGACACTAGTGATTGGGGCTAATGTGCATGGCATATTGAATCTCCTCCTTTTCTGAGTTCAATTTATTTCCCAAGCATTTTTTAGTAGTTGCATGCCTTACTCCATCTACAGGTGGTTGGCATCCTTTTTCAAGTTTGTCTTTCATATAGGCTTAACTTCTTGAGTACCCAATTTCCTAAGTTGGCTTCCACATAAGCCTATTGTACTAGTTTTAGAGTGGATTTCATACAAGCCTAATTTCCATCTTTTGAAATGGCCAAGAGCGGCCTAGTTTCCATCATACATTAGGCTATCCATGCCAACACTATCATATCACACTACATTCATGGGCTTCAGGAGCCATCTCATATGACATCTATTCTATATTGATATTACTTCATAGCTTCACTTCATGGGACAATGACAAATCCAAAGGATTAACTAGACTTTTTATTTTTGAGATACTTATTTATAGGGATTGGACACATAGTCTAAAAATTGATTGACACACATATTATTTATTAGATTCACCTAGTAGGCAATGATGGAGCCAAAGGAGTAGCTAGCCTTTGTATTCTTGAGCCACTTATTTAGAGGGATTAAACACGTAGTCTAATCATCGATTGACACATGCATGATTCGTTAGCTTCACTTAGTGGGTGATGATGGAGCCAAAGGGACTACCATTGCATTCTTGAACCACTTCTAGGGAATTGAGAACTCAAATCCATTTGTGATATTACTTTTGGTACAACACACACCTAGCATAATCCAACATCACAATAGGTTTTGTGTTGGTTTGCGTACCCAGTGAGGTGTATTCATTCCTTTCTCTTCCTCTCTCTTTTAGCTAGATTTTATAGGTTCTTATTTTAGATATAACATATCTAGTTGGGACTAATCTACTCTATGTTTTTCATTGTATATTCCAACTTCATACCATGTTCTCTCTATGCACATCCAACATCGCACAACTTCATGAGCTTTACCTTTATAGGTAAGCTCAGGTACACTTTATATTTTTCATTTATAATAATATCTCACTTTGTTGCATCACTAGAATAGAGGGGGGAGGGAAATGTAGTCATATAAAATGCTAAATTTTGTAACTTGAGTATGGCTAATGACACCCAATCCATAGGTCCATTTTGCTTGCTCTCTTGACCCTCTTAGGCATGTTTTCATAGTTTCTTAGTCATCTATAGCCTTCCAGAATAAACCCTTGCTGACCTAGGCTAATCATTTCATGAAAAATCCATTCCCCCAAGTCTCTTTCCCTCAAGATAATAGTTCCCAAACTTGGACTATAGTGCTTAAACTTAGGGCGTCCTATTTTTAGCGTTGTTGTCCAAGTATAATTTTGGTTCAAATGGTCATATTCTTCTATATCTTTATCCTAATTCATGTTAGCCTAACTTGAATTCATTTAACCCATGATCATTAAATACCCTATAAAAGGTCATTCAAAGTCCATTTATAAGGGTTGACACTCATTTACAAGAGGGAAGCAAGAATACAAGCAAGTCTACTCAAGAACTATTCCCTATTCTCTGCATATAACCATCCAAAAGACTTTTAAGATTATTCAAACCTCTACACCAACCCATAATCATACTAAGTACACTCAGTTTTTCATTTATTTTCATTTTCATCACACTATTACACCAAGAAATTTAATGGGAGAACTACATATAGCTTGATCCCTCTTCAGAGTATTGGTATGTAGGTAACGTGCCCACACATAGGGTGTGAAGTGCATCCATTGTATCCCTTACACACTAACCCATTTTACCTAGTTGCCAAAGTTCCATTTAATTGCATAGAAGATATAACCACATGAATAATCATATCTATAGGGAGTTTCATTGATATAAAGGATATAAAATTTGGTACACAGGCTCACACAAATGCTATAAAAAAACCCCAAAAAATCATATTTTTGTGAGAAGTTTAGAAAATAATGTCAAGACCATGACTACAGCACTAGACAATAGGGTGTCCTATTTTTGACGGTCTTTTCGAATTAAGAAATGAAATCCATATCTCAATTTATGATAGTGTCTTGTTTCTCTAGTATCAGACTCTGTCTTAGCTGTAACATCTTGAAATAAGCTAAGTCATATTTTCTCTCACTCATTACTATCTTTAGAAAAGGCAAAAATACTATTTGTTTACACAAAATCAGTGGCTTAATTATTATTTACTTATTTTATCTAATAATACCCATTTATTATTTAGGAATTAAACATATAATTTCCTAAAAATAACAAAATAAAATCTATATTAAAATTATTAAAGGAAAGGTTGAAGGGTTTCATCCCATTATCTCGTTATAAGTTTTCATACCCTTCATTTTAGATTTTGGGGAAGGGGATAAGGAGGAATAGATGGTATGAAATAAAGAAAAAAGATATCCTAAGAAGGTACTTAACCTAAATAATATGACCCCATGTTATCATAAGTGAGAGTGTAAGGGAGGATCCTAGGTGGATTTGATTTAGAGTAAGGAAGTAGAAGGGTTTTCATAGATGTGTCACACTTTTCCAAACTTTTAAGGAGATTATTATTAGATGATCATTAGTCTAATATTGATTATTGGTTTGTTGTGTGTTGTTAGCTTGTAGCTAGTTTGGTTTTGTTGATTTTACATTATATATCTGGTTGTAAAGAGATCATGTATAGGGATGTGGGGGCCTTTAAAAACCTTTATACATAAACATATCTAATAAACTAAAATATTAAATCATAATATCAATAAAGGAACTAGAAAAATAGTAATTAAGTTTGAGTTCCATAAAAGACACTTTGAAAAAATCCATAGCAAAACAAGGCTTATATTTAAAACTAATTTTATAAGTAGAACCACAAGACTTAATAATAATTAAAAATTAGATATTTTTTTAATAATAAAAATAAAAAATGTGGTTTAATGGGAAAATTCCTTCATTCAATATTATAGGTCCATGGATGAACATATTAATTATAAAAAATTCACTTACACAATACCCAATTGATCATATGAGTGCATAACTCGTAAAATATAAAAAGAATTGGTTATTGAAAAAAACTATATGAAGATATTATTTTGTTTATTTTGGGATTTGAACCAAATATCCTATAAAATAAATAATTTTGAGTGTATTAATAATAACATTCAGATTCATACCATATCATGCAATATTTTAAAATAAATGTAAGTATTCATGCAACAAATATCACAATAAATGCAAGTCCAGTGGATTTTAGAGTAATAAGAGAGCATATCTTACTTGTCATTCTATTTGGATATGTCACACCTATTATAGCTCCTTATAAGTTCACTACGCAAATCTATATTCCATTTGTTTGAGTATTTTCTTATTTTTCAGGTTTAGACATTGTGGTTGGCTTGAGGACACTTTATTCAACACTACTATCCATCACTTGACACAACTATCATATATAAACACCCATTATATAAATATGCAACTTCCTAGGTCTTTTAGGGTTTTTTTTTGCCTTTTTGTTGATATACCTTGATTGCATGTACAAGATCTATAATTTTTTTATATAGATTAAAATCCTAACTCTTCAATTTTGACCACCTCTAACTCAATAAAATTGGATTAGCACGTGATTCAAGCTAACACTAGAAACCTCTGATGTTATTATTTACTACCTTCATAGACAATAATCCAAGTAGGGCCTTAGAATGACATGTAATTTTTCCTCCTAGTTTTGTGTGTAATGGTGATTATACAAATATATTATCCTTCTCCTATAACAACCCTTGTTATAATTAATGCAAGTGCAATTTTTACATTTAGTAATACTTAAGAAACACAATGATATGCCTTATAGTGTAAGGTTTAGTTCAATAACCTTTTGAAAAAAAGGTATGTGTTTAATTAGAAACTTTATTTATGAAAAGATAATGTCTTGGCTTATTACATATAGTGATCCTTTGAATTTTGAATTAAAACCTAGTGGCACACACAAGCCAATAATAAACAATCATAAAGGAAATTTTTACAACTATCATAAGGTGATAAGGATTGAAATATATATGAAAATATGATATGTCACTTACATTATATGTAGCATCGATGCTAGTCTCCAACACTCAATACAAGTGCCCACACACTTATAATATAAAATAGATAAAATAAATAATAGGGATCACTATCACAAGGTGTAAAAAATGCCAAAAAATAATTACAAAGTATAAATAATAGACTTCATTATAATAAACATACATGAATCCCAAGGGACCTACAAAAGACTATGCTACTAAGTAACCAATCTTCCATCAAAGGCTAAGAAATAAGACAATATATAATATAACATGTACCAAGTATCGGTATATACATTCCCATTCCATCCTATATATAGTAATACATAAGGATCAAAATAAATTTCTAGATTTAATGAAATCTCAAACTTGGATGTGTAAACACTCCTTGGACTTGAGTGGTAGTTCTAACTTGAAATTTTCAAATCCATATCTTGCAATTAAAATCATGTTATGTTAAAACTAACATTTATAAACTAGAAATTATTAATTCATAAAAATGTCATTATAGATATCACATAGATAATGTACAACTGTATATATTTTGCATAGTGATGTATTTTAAAATAAGGTCCTTGTCAAGGAGGATGGATAAATAATAGGGGACATGAGGCCCCATCCATTTTTTATCCATGAAAATGATTGAGTCCAAACATATTCAACTATGTTACATCATGGGGATGCTTATTCATATAAGGAGGTTTGGGAGGTGATCATTCCCCAACCTCATTAAATGGGAGTAGTGACAATTCTATCAAGAACATAAAATATCAAATACACTAATCAA
>JARHVA010001333.1:3545000-3572500 GCA_037957365.1 Torreya grandis
TCAAAATCAATGTATTGATCCTCAAGTAGGTTTAATAGTGCATCTAAAGGGTGAGGCTTTTGAGGATATTCACTATGGGGAATCATTTAGATAAATTTAAATATGCATACACCTAAAAGGAGAATAACAAAAACTAGGTAATAAATGAAAATGGACATCACTTTTATAATTCCCATAGAAAATAAAATCACATTTGGAAAAAATAATAAAACAAGATGAATTATTAGTGACAAATAGATGAACCATAGGGTAAACTAGAGCGTTAGTGAAATTTGATCTTAGAGGATAGGTTAACCAGAATGTTTCATATTTATTTTTATTTTAAACAAATACCCTATAGAATAAAGTGTTTTGAGTGCATTAATAATAACATTCAAATTCATAAAGTATCATGCAATATTATAAAATAAATGTAATTAAGCATGTGCAACAAATATCACAATAAATGTAATATTAGGGTATTTTAGAGATATAAGAGAGAATATAGTTTTCAATGGTATACTTTAATTTATCATATCTATTATAAATCCTCACAGGTTTATTGCCCACATCTTTATTCCATTTATTTTGGGAGTTTCTAAGAATTCAATTTTGGACACTTGCATTGATGTTATTATCCTTTGCTAGATACAACTATCATGTACATAATACCAAATGTATTAAGATGTGACCACCTAGGTCTTTATAGGTTTTCTATATGTTTTATGGTGATAAACCTTCATCTCATGTGCAGGCTCTAAATTTTTTATATGTACATTAAAACCCTAATTATTTGATTTAGACTAATTGTAACTCAATGAAAAAGGGTTATCATGGGTGTTGATCTAACCCTAGAAACTTCTATTATTTCTAAGTGTTGCCTACATATCAAATACACAAATGAGGGCCTCATATTTGCATGTAGTTCTCCCTCCTAGTTTTTTGTGTGTAGTGCTGATTGTTGGACTATATTATCTTTATCTTATTGTAACCTTTGGTAAAAGTAATGAAAGTTTAATTTCTACCATTTTTAATACTTAAAAACATAATGTTATGGAGTCTAGTGTAAGGTCTAGTTCAGTTTTTTTTTTTTTGAAAAATAATGTATATGTTTACTTAGAAACTTTCTTCATGTCAAATATAGTTTCCAATATTTATATATATAGTGATAATTTTAATTTTGAATTATAAACCTCATGGTGCATGAAAGCCAAAAATAAAAACCCATAAGGACCATTTTTATAATGGCCAAAATTTGATAAAGACTATAATAGATATGTAAACATGAAAATATAATTTCAATGAGAATAGGACACTAACATTGATGCTAGTGTCTAACACTCAATGCAAGTGTAAAGACATTCAAAATATAAAAGAGATAAAATAAATAATAAGGATCCCTGCCACAAGATGGAAAAAAATGCAACATAAAAATGAGAAATTTTAAATAATAAGCTTCATTGCAATAAATAGACACGAAGCCTAAGGGGCCTATGCAATACCCAACCATTAAGTAACCAATATTCGATCGAAAGGTCTATTCATGAAAAACTAAATAGGAAGAAAATATACAATAGATCTTGTACCAAATATGGGCATTAAAGGATATAAATGAAATATCACTTCAATAATCTTGCATAAGCTTTTCCAACAACACATGTATTATGTATTTATTTAAAATATGAAATTCCTTCAATAATTTACAAAAAATATGAACAACATATATAAATCACTTGACAACTCTCATTTTTAATATCAAATATGAATGGTATAGTGAAAATAATTTTTCAAAATCAAAATATATGGAGATGTTAAGAAAAGGAAAAATAAAATTAGTAGAAACACAAAGGTGCACACAAATTTACCAACATATATAACTCAAAAAGTGGCTTAGATGTATGAAATATAGGGAAATATTACTTTGTAATGAAAGTTACTTTATGAAATCTACAATACACATGGTTGGCATTTGAAATTGATTAAAAATTAACAAATAATGGACACACCCCCCCCCCCAAAAATTGGTTTTAATATAAATCAGGGTCTTAAAATAAAATATAAATTATTAAAAGTTTTGGGAATGCATTTTTATATAAATTTTTGTTATTGGCTCTTTAGGCAAGGAAATAGTGATGATAATAAGGGAGTAAGCAACATATAAATTGATATCTATACTATTTTTTTAATTTATAAATTTAAATAATAGAATGAGAAATTTACCCTCATAAGTGGAAGTAGTCATTAAGTTCATGTAAAAAAAATAGGAAAAAAAAAACAAACTGAACTTCTTAAGGAATCAAAACTAAGCCCTCAATTTATCAAGTTCAAAAATAGATTTATAAATTTACCTTTGTCAATTGAAATATTCATATAGCTGATGTAAAATATATAGGAAATCAAAAAGAAGCCACACTTTCTAGAAGATAAAAATTATGTCGTGAGACCATTAATGTAAAATAATAGAATATAATATTGGCATTTACTATGGATGTTTAACAGTTACTATTGTGAACTATTTTATTGGCCAATGCTCGTGCATATATATGATTTTTTTCCATATACATTACCATATTGATACCACAAAATAAATCCAAGATACAGGTGCCTTTCCAGTATATATTTCTATATTAACATTTCCAAATTAATCCACATAAACTATGCTTCTAGGTAAAAGACAAAAGATTATGTTGAAATACAATCAATGAGTGAAATAATGGTTAGTTAATGGAGCCATTGGAGAGATAGTTGATATTGTCTACCACATAGATTTTAATCCTCCTTCCTTGCCTATGTATGTTATTATTGGTGTAAATAAATATTGTGGTCCCAAATAGAATGTTACCAACCCAACACATACTCCAATTCCTCCTGTTACATGGGTAAATAATTGTTAATTACCTATAAAAATGGCATGGGATCTAAACATACATAATACACAAGGAATGACTCTTAATAAATCAAAAATATATATCAACAATGTTGACTATCAAGGTTTGAACTTCATTAAGGCTTCAAGAGTGCACTCTCTAATTGACCAGTTTATCAACCTTTCGTTCTCTTTTTACCTCTATGATATAATGAAAGAAAAAATATATGTTAATCTATGAAAATGAGAGGAAGCAAGAATAAGTGTCATTCCTCTTCCCATTCATTTGTAAAAAAATTAGTGTTTCTCGATAAACATATAAAAAATGGTATTTTTTTGGCTCTTTGCTACTCCTCATTTAGTTATATTATGGATTAAAACCCTAAATATTTAATTTCAACTAATTGTAACTCAATAAAAAAAGGTTATCATGGGAATTAAGCTAACCTTAACAACTAAAATTGTTGTTAAGTGATTCCTACATAATAAATAATCAAATGAGGGCCTCATACTTGCATGTAGTTATCCCTCCTAATTTTTTGTGTGTAATGGTGATTGTAGGACTATATTCTCTTTCTCTTATTACAACCCTAAATAGTGTACTATGTGATTGTGTGTAATGGTGATTGTGGGACTATGTTTGGTTTTATTTTGAATAATAATGTATGTGTTTAATTAAAAACTTTCTTCCTATCAAATAAAATTTTAGATCTTTCTGTATATAGTGATAGTTTTATTTTTGAGTTATAAACCTAGTGGTGCACGTAAGCCAGCAATAAAAAACACAAGGATCATTTTTACTATGGTTAGAAGCTGATAAGGAATAAAATAGATATGTAAATAAGAAAATACAATTTTAATGAGAATAGGACATTAACATCAATGCTAGTGTCTGACACTTAATGCAAACATAAAGAAACTCAAAATATAAAAGAAATAAAAGAAATAATAAAGATCCCATCATAAGGTCGAAACAATGCACTATAGAAATGAGGAATTATAAAAATAAACTTTATTGAAATAAATAGACATTAAGGCTAAGGGGCCTATGTGATATTGAGCCATTAAGTAACCACTATTCCATCAAAAGGCCTATTCAAGCAAAACTAAATTGTAAGACAATATACAACATATTTTGTATCAAATATGGGCCTTAAAATATATAAATGAAAATATCACTTTGATAATCTTGCATAAGCTTTTCCAACTAAACATATATTATGTGCTTATTTAAAATATGAATTTCCTTCAATACTCTATTAAAAATAGGGATAACATATATAAATTACTTTAGTACTCTCATTTATAATATCGAATGTGAATGATATAGTAAAAATATTTTTTTCAAAATTAAAATATACAGAGACGTTAATAAAAGGGAAAATAAAATTAGTAGCAATATATAGGTGCACAAAAATTTACCAACATATATGCCTCAAAAAGTGAATTAGATGTATGAAATCCATGGGAAAAAATACTTTGTAATGTAATTTATTTTATGGCATCTACAATGCACATAGTTAAAATTTAAATTTATTAAAAATACATAAATAATGGATCCCTCCCACCAAAAAAAATGGGTTTTAATATAAATTGGGTCCTAAATAAAATAAAAACTGTTAAAACTTTTTAGAATGCATTTTTATATAAATTTTTGTCATCGACTCTTTATGCAAGGAAATAGTGGTGATAATAAGGGAGTAACCAACATACAGATTGACATCCATATTATTCTTGGAATTTATACATTTCAACAATATATTGAGAAATTTACCCTTATCAAGGGAAGTTGTCATTAAATTCATATAAAAAAAGGAAAAAGAAAACAAACAAAACTTCTTGAGGAATGAAAACTAGGCCCTCAATTTATCAATTTCAAAAATAGATTTATAAATTTACTTTGTAAATTGAAATAGTAATATAATTCATGTAAAATATATAGGAAAGAAAAAATAAACCAAAATTTCTACAGCGTAAAAATTATACCTTGAGACAATTAAAGGAAAATAATAGAATATGATATTGGCATTTACCATGGATGCTTAACACTTACTATTCTGAACTATTTTAGTGGCCAATACTTGTTCATATATATGATTTTTTTAAGTACACATTACCATATTGATACCATAAATTAAATCTAAGGTATGGGTATCTTTCCAGTAAATACTTCCAAGGTATGCTTCTAGATAAAGGAGAAAAGATTATGTTGACATCTAATCTATGGGTGAAAGCATGGTTAGTTAATGGAGTCTTAGATAGATAGTTGACATTGTCTATCACATATATTTTAATCCACCTTCCATGCCTATGTATATTATTTTTTCCTTCAAAAAATATATTGTGGTCGTTTATAGAATATTACCAATCCAACACTTTTTCCAATTCCTTTTGTTATATGGGGCAATCATCATCAATTGTCTATCAAAATGGAATGGGATATAAACATACATCATACACAAGGAATGACTCTTAAGAAATCAAAAATATATATTGTAAATATTGACTATCAGGGGTTAAACTTCACTGAGGTTTCAAGAGTGTGTTATTTATTTGAGCTATCTATTTGACTAGTTTATCATCCCTTCATTCTATTTTAACCGCTATGATAGAATGAAAGAAAAAATATATATTAATGTTTGAAAATCATAGGAAGTAAGAATAAGTGTCATTCCTATTTTCATTCATTTGTAAAAAAACTATTATTTCTTGATAGACATATAAAATAATAGTATTTTTTTTAGCTCTTTGCTACTCTTCATTTAGTTATACATACATACATACATATATACATATATGTCTCTATATACATATATGCTTTCCGATGTTCCTTGTACCATGGAGGCAAATGCTAGTTATAGTCATAGTTTATATATAGCTATGTATGCATAATTTTGTTACATATGATGGTATATATTTTTTCCTTCAAAGGATAATAATAGTTATATTTTTTACATTAAATAAGAAAATGGATTTTTTTATAACAAAATTTTAAAATAAAAATAAATAGTTATTAAGTAAATTAAAAATGTATAGTTTTTTTAAACTAATTAAGTAATGATGAGTATATTTTTGAAAATGTTGAATTGTTTGATTGTATATAAATTGACTATATTTTATTAAATTATTTTTCTCTTCCCTCGTGGGATCATAATGAATATTTATTAATTTTCCCTAACATCACACCATGACAATATTCTTATAGAACACAGTTAAAATGTGAAAATGCCTTTTTTTATTCATTGTATTGTTTGTTGTTCCCAAAATCTGTCACTTGCTTTTGTGGATAACATACCAACCATTTTGGTCATGTTGACCAAAACTCTCTCTTTTCTTTCTCAAAAAAATATTTTGAGCAGTTAAGTTTTTCAAATATTCAAGCCTTTTCAGCTAAGGCAGTCGCAAGTTCAATAGGTGGGCTTTCTTCAAAGGAAGTTCAAAACACTTGAGGCTTTTATCAGTTTGGTTCAACACTAAGGTTAAATCAAAAGACTTAACCATGGGTTTCAAAGAGTTAGATTGAATCATTGAACCAATGAACCATTGAACTCTGGTTTAAAAAGTTCAATTGGTTCAAAGAGTTCAAAAGATTTCAAAGAGATAGAATGAATTGCCGAACCAATGAATTGTTGAACCATTGAACCCTACCTTTGCAAGGTTCAAAGGTTCAATGACTTTGGTGGACTTAAAGAAAAGAAGGCTTCAAAGAGTGAAGATTGAACTAATTAAATAATTGAACCAAAAAGAGTTCAATAGGTTCAAAGGTTTAACGAGTTCAATAAGTTCGACAAACTTAGAAAATGAAAGGATCCAAAGAGTTTGAAGCTTCAAAGGATTCAAAGAAACTGAATGAACTGTTAAAATTTAAACCAAAAGAGTTCAAGGTTCAAATGGTTCAATGAGTTCAAAGTTTGATCATAAGCTTCGAGTGAATGAAGGAAGCAGAAAATTCTAGAAAGAAGTTCAACAAGATGGTTCAACCAAAGGTTTAAAAGAATTGGTTCAACCGAAGAAGAAAAAGAAAGTGAATGTGGCTCTTTGAAATAAATATTGAACCGATAAGTTGATTGAACCATTTGAACTATTAAACCATTGAACCGGTGCACTCCGCAAGGTTCAAGGTTCAAAGTGGTTCAAGTGACCAACAACTGGTGACATCCCAATGGACATCAAATTTAGGGTAATGAAATAACTATTGATTTTCAAATATGGTGCAGACCTGAGAACAAACTCAGTGACTAGCTGAAAGTGAGGAGATAGCCTGAGAGCTCAGATCACCAAGGAAAGACAAAATGTGGCAAGGAAAGAGAGAACAACTATAGAAAATATTGAAATATCTATAGGAGAGTTATTTCTAGTAGGTGGAACAGTCCACTAGGTGGACATTAGAGAGCACAAACATTCAAAGGCATGACCTATTTTTTTCGCATTAAGTAAAGGCGAATGGACAACCATGTAAGCATCATAAAGAAGACCAAACAACCCATGATTAGGAGGAGACATTTGAGAAGATTCAGAATGCCAAAGTCAAGGTCAATGACCTATTCCAGCATGGCCCTTTCATAGATATTCAAGGCATTCAATTCAACATGGGCCATTTTCACGAAAACAAGTGCCCAAGTTTTTCTTGGAATGTTATATATTGTAATCTCCTATTTTGTATAAGGGAGATCTCTCGATTATTAGAAGTGAAGCTATGCCCAAATTGAAAGGCATTACTAAGACTTTGAGCTTAGACTGTTAATCATATTTTGTCATTTGAATGAGAAAGCAAGTGACCTTTCAGACTTTGTATTAAAATAGCTTGTGCTATCTATAAAATTATTCTTGTCTATTTCCTAAATATAGTCTTGTCCATTTAATAAAATAAGCAGAATTAGTGGAAATAATCTGAAAGGTGTCCTAAAGCTGATTGTGTAAGACTTTGTGCTGTCACAATTGTCTTTAGTCTATTTATTTTCTGTTTCAGTTTAAAGGATATTGGTGAGACTTTGACCTCCCACTACCCTTCATAATCTTTCAATTTGTTTTAGTTGAGGTGGAGACTTTGTGCTACACTTCATTCTACTGTGTTACTACATCTTGATCAGTGAGAGAAGCAATGAAAGAGTGTGCTTTCATGGGTTTCTTGTGGTTACAGATACTACTCAGAAAGTCTTCCTCTAATTTTCTAAATGTCATTTCTGAAAGAAGAGAAATGCCTTTAGCAATTACCTAGGATTTCTCCTTGTCCTTGTGAATATCATCTCTAAAAAAAGAGAGATGGATGGTGTTATCCCACCCCTGAGTGTATTTTTAGTTTATGTATACCTACTATAATTTATAGGGAACCTCCCCTTACTGAGAGGAGAGATTTGTCTCATTCTGATTGTGGTCACCATACCCATTTTACCACACAAATCTCCTTATGCTGTGGTTGATGTAACCATTTTGTTGTCAGTCAATTGGTGACAAAATATTCACCCAATAGTTTTTTGGTGACTTCACTGAGGAAGAACGCACAGTTTGAAGCCTCAAGCTTCAAATTGAAGCAGTTCTAGTTCTTTTCCATTTTTATTTTTACATTCTGGTAGATCCACAGTATACATGAAGCCAGAGAGATTGAGGTATTATTGACCTTGTATTTGAGTTGGTGTAGCTGAGTAATTTTGATTTTTTTCCTCCATAGCCTCACCTCTAATGAACTAGGATTCTTCCTCCTATCAACATCAGGTCACCAATACAAGGTAAAGCTTTTTTTTCTTTTACTAGTAGAGCTTTGCCTACACATACCCCACCAATATTTGTTATCCCTCCCTTCAATCATCATATCATGGCAGCTCAAGGCCCCTAGGGTAACACCTTTGGTCCCCTTAATCTAACTCCACCTCTACATGAACTACCTCACAGTTCAAGGAAGAATTTCCTCAAATTCTATGGTGATGGGAGAGTTCATCCTGATGAACATATTGTAGCCTTCTGCATATCTTGTGGAGTGATATGCATGGAGTATGAGGACATACCAGTTAGACTTTTCATAGAAACTTTACAAGGTGCTGCTGTAGATTGGTTCTATCATCTACAAGCTCAGATTGTGATTGACTGGAACACCCTCAAAACCAAGTTTGAAGTAAGGTTCAAACCTGTAGAAGATGCACATGACCTATTAGTTCAACTCACAGAAATGAAGAAGGAGCCTCATGGACCTACGAGAGACTTCATAGATAAGTTTGACAAGCTAAGGAATAGGATTCCCATGATTGCTCAACCAACACCTGAGAATCTCAAATGTTTCTTCAACTCTCAACTTCCTGAAGTGAGTTTCCTATTGAGGTGGGCTGGCCACATATATCTTGCTGTAGCTCAAATTTTGACCACTAAGATTGAAGATGATCTTATCTTGGTAGGAAAGATAAGAAGAGATCCTAACAGAAGTAAATCTTTTTCATCTTTTGAATATTCATCTACATGCACCACTGATCCCATGGTGTAAATGCTGGCAAATGAGTTGCTAGCTCTCAAGAAAAAAATGGTGCAAGGGATGTTTGCTCCTCTTTTGTACTAAGATATACCAAGGAGGATGTTTCCCAATCAGTCATACCAAGGCAATGCTGCCAGGAATTAAGGGTAACCAAATCACCTTCCTCCCCCATAGGGGAAGCTCACCATTGAAGTAGTACCAGCCAACTCAGTAGTTGGATATCTTGAAACTAAATCTGATTTCTCTTTCCAACCTGAGTTGAACCAAGAAGATTATGCTAATCTCTTCACATAGGGAGAAGAACAATTAGCTGGAAACTCTAACATTATTTTTTTGAATTACCAGGATGAACCCAAAAGTAAAGGTGAAGCATTTGATGGATCATACACAATATTTACCAGGTCCCAGAACTAGTCATCTCAACAAACCGATAAGGGAAAAATAGGAGAAGGATCTCAACCAAAAATTTTAATTGCTAAGCGGGGGACCACTCTACCCTTGCAATCAAAGGACTTGATGATCACTAAAAAAGTAAGTACCCTAAACATTCCTGCACCTTCTGCTTCAAATTCTCAGACCAATACCACACCCCCAAAAAACTAGAAGGATGGACTGCCTTCCCCTATTTCTAATTCATTTCAGTCATTTGATATAATTGACCATGTTAAGAAGACCAAAATTCAAATGTCTGAGTTTGAATTCTTGCAATCCAACCTTGAGTAGTTGGATAGGTTAGTTCAATGCATCAAGAATAAAACTATCCCTACAGGACAAAAAATTTTGAAGGTAACTCCTGGTCCCCCCAAGAACACATCCACCCAAAATAATCTTGTGATTACTCCTCTAGTTGCCCCTAGAAAAATAGAACCATTTTATGTTTCCCTATTGATAAACAGTCATCAGCTAAACAATTGCATTATAGACTTAGGCACATCTGACAATGTCATGTCCACCAAGGTGGCATAATCTCTTGGTCTCACATTGACTAAGACCTTTGGTAGATGTTTCTCCATGGAAAACAAACAAGTGCCTTTGTTGGGATAAATCAAAGATGTCCAGTTTGCATTTGCGGCATTCCCAGAAAAGAGGATTAAAATGATAGTCCTGGTCACTGATGTTCTAGCTTCCTATGGCATTCTACTTAGAAGAAATTTTTGCAAGGACATTGGTGGTGAATTGAGCATGGACCTATCTGAGGTGAGGGTACCTGTCAAGGGCATCATGCAAAAGCTGCTTCTTGAGAAGGAATCGAAGTACATTGTCACCCAAATATCAGTCCTTGAAACTCAAATTCTGTTTGAATCCTTAGGAGTGGGTAACTACTTTTTGGCCATCGAAGATGTTTCTATTTCATCATATGAAAGTTTTGTAGGTGACAATTCAAGAAATTTAGATAGAAAATTAGAAGAATTGGTAGAGCGCAATTCAGATGAAAAATAATCTTCTCTCCCTAACAAAGAGAAATTTGAAAGAAGATTAGATTCTAATGATGTCTAGATCCTAGAATTTGATGGTAGCAATTCTTTTACTCGTTCTGGAGCTAGAGTTGTTTTAATATCTCCTCAAGGAGATATTTTTCCATATTCATACAAGTTGCAGTTTAGCAACATTAACAACACTGCTAAATATGAATCACTGCTTCTCAGATTAAAGGCTGCTCAAGTTAAAGGCGTTAAGCTTTTTCATGCCAAAGGAGATGCAAAATTAGTGGTTTTTCAGGTGAGAAACCTGTATCAAACCAAGAATGATAGATTGTGCCATTATCACAATCTGGTGTGGGACTACATTGAAAACTTTGATGCTTTCAGTATTTATGCCATGCCCATAGAATTTAATAGTCATGTAGATGCATTGGCCGTCTCTGTAACTCTCTTGGTCCCTCACCAAGATTTCAAAAAAGATAGGTACACTATCGAGTTGGTCTTTCGACCAAGTGTACCTAATAATGCTGACCATCGGCAGGTGTTTGATACTGAAAATCAAATCATGTGCTTTACAAGACTAAAAGAGCAATGAACTATGGTAGTGGACTATACTACTGCATGTTGATGTCAAGTAAAGGAACTCTTTGGCAAGAGAGCAAGGATTCATGGTTTTCAGATTAGTGATCAAGTATTGTTGTGGAGTAAGAGGAGAGAACCAAAAGGAATACACAAAAAATTTGGTTATTGGTGGAGAGGTCCATTCACCAATCATCGATTCTAGGGAGAAAATGGTTTCTTGCTGATATATCAAGACATAACACCATTTGCTCTACCTCACACTGGGTAGCATCTGAAGCACTTCAATTCTTGAAGTATCAGATAAGTCCAATTGTAAATTTGTACATATGTATAGTCTTTAGTTTTATTTTATTTAATCATTTGTTTTTGGCACCTTTCTTTTTGGGTAACATGACTCTGTAGCCTAATGGCATAAATGAAGGCACTGAGATTCTAGTTTCTACTCCCTTCGACTATTTTAAAATTTCAATCGATGGAAGTTCCCCAATTGGAGTCAATTGTTGTTCCCAAAATCCATCACTTACTTTTGTGGACAACATACCGACCATTTTGGTCCTACTGACCAAAACTCTCTCTTTTCTTTCTCAAAAAATATTCTAAGTAGTTAAGTTTTTCAAATATTCAAGCCTTTTTAGCTAAGGTAGTCGTAGGTTCAATAGGAGAGATTTATTCAAAGGAAGTTCAAAACACTTGAGACTTTTTTCAGGTTGGTTCAACTCTGAGGTTCAATCAAAAAACTTAATCACGGGTTTCAAAGAGTTAGAATGAATCATTGAACGAATGAACCATTGAACTCTGCTTCAATAAGTTCAATTGTTGCAATGGGTTCAAAGAGTTCAAAAGATTTCAAAGAGATAGAATGAATCACCAAACTAATGAACTGTTGAACCATTGAACCCCACCTCTGCAAGGTTCAAAGGTTCAATGACTTTGGTGGACTTAAAGAAAAGAAGGCTTAGAAGAGTGAAGATTAAATTGATTGAACCGTTGAACCTTGAACTGAAAAGAGTTTAATGGGTTCAAAGGTTTAACAAGTTTAATAAGTTTGATGGACTTATAAAATGAAAGTATCCAGAGAGTTCAAAGCTTCAAAGGATTCAAAGAAAGTGAATGAGTAGTTGAACTTTGAACCAAAAGAGTTCAAGGTTCAAAGGGTTCAAAGAGTTCAACATTCACGCAGAAGCTTCGAGCGAATGAAGGAAGAAAAAAATTCTAGAAAGAAGTTCAACAAGATGGTTCAACCAAAGGGTTTGAAGAAATGGTTCAATTGAAGAAGAAAAAGAAAGTGAATGTGGCTCTTTGAAAGAAATATTGAACTAACAAGCTGATTGAACCACTCAAACTATTGAAACATTAAACTGGTGCACTCCACAAGGTTCAAGGTTCAAGGTTCAAAGTGGTTCAAGTGACCAACAATTAGTGACATCCCTGTGGACATCAAATTTAGGGTAATGAAATAACTATTGATTTTCAAATATGGTGCGGACCTGAGAACAAACTCAGTGACTAGCTGAAAGTGAGGAGATAGCCTGAGAGCTCAGATCTTCAAGGAAAGACAAAACATGGCAAGGAAAGAGAGAAAAACTACAAGAAATCCAAAAATATCTATAAGAGAGTTATTTCTAGTAGGTGGAATAGTCCACCAGGCGGACATCAGAGAGTGCGAACATTCAAATGCACAGCCTATTTTTTTTGCATTAAGTAAAGGTGAATGGATAGCTGCGTAAGCATCATAAAGAAGACCAGACAACCCATGCTTACGAGGAGACATTTGAGATGATTTAGAATGTGAAAGTCAAGGCTGATGACCTGTTCTAGCATGGCCCTTTCACAGATATTCAAGGCATTTAATTCAGCATGGGCCATTTTCATGGAAACAAGTGCCCAAGTCTTTCTTGGAATGCTATTTATTGTAATCTCCCATTTTTTATAAGGGAGATCTCTCAGTTATCAGAAGCAAAGCTCTACCCAAATTGAAAGGCATTCCTGAGATTTTGAGCTTAGACTATTGATCATATTTTGTCATTTGAATGAGAAAGCAAGTGACCTTTCAGACTTTGTGTTGAAATAGCTTGTGTTATCTAGGAAATTGTTCTTATATCTGTTTCCTAAATATAGTCTTGTCCATTTAATCAAATAAGCAGAATTAATGGAAATAATATGAAAGGTGTCCTGAAGCTAATTGTGGAAGACTTTGTGCTACCATAATTGTCTTTAGTCTGTTTGTTTTCTGTTTTAGTTTAAAGGATATTGGTGAGACTTTGAGCTCCCATTACCCTTTGTAATCTTTCACTTTGTTATAGTTGAGGTGGAGAATTTGTGCTACACTTCATTCTTGTTGTGTTACTGTGTCCTGATCAGTGAGAGAAGCAATGAAAGACTTTGTGCTTTCATGGGTTTCTTGTGGTTATAGATACTACCCAAAAAGTCTTCTTTTGGTTTTCTGAACATCATTTCTAAAAGAAGAAAAATGCCTTTAGCAATTACCCATGATTTCTCCTTGTCCTTGTGAACATCATCTCTGAAAAAAGATAGTTGGATGGTGTTATCTCACCCCTGAGTGTATTTTCAGTTTATGTATACCTACTATAATTTGTAGGGAACCTCCCCTTGCTGAGATGAGAGATTTATCTCATTTTGGCTGTGGTCACCACACTAATTTTGCTGCATAAATCTCCTTATGCTGTGGTTGATGTAACCATTTTGCTGTCAGTCAGCTGGTGACAAAATATTCACCCAACATTGTTATCAATAGGACCTCATATTTGGTAATAAACACTTGTTTGGCAGATATTTCATAAAAAGTGATGAAAGATAATACAACTAGAAGTGAAACATAAGGAGAATCGAACCTCGGGCATTTTTTGCAATAACGGTGGTAATCCTGAGAGCAGACTGGCTCATTGTAGCAATGATAATGGGAGCAATGGTTTTTATAGATGCAACAAGAATAGGTGTTGTGATGACACAGTAACTAGGTAAGGGTTGCTGATGTTGAAGGAGCAGCGTCGGGCTCCCACTTCCAACCCAACTTATTGTATTATTTAAGACATAATTTGTTTGGTGGAGGCCAATAGGGAGATTGAAGAGATGTGTCTCTTTCCTCTCACTTGTATATATATATAGTGATTTCTCATTGTTCAAGAGATTCAATAAGAAGTATAATTCACAAGGTAGAGCAGACTTTTAAGGAGCAGATCAAGTTATTTCAAAAGTAAATCAGATTTATCAAGTGTGATCTTATTCATTGTGCTTCAAGAAGTGAAGCCATACTTGTAGGCCTTGGATTTGCCCATTGTAAAGCAGATTGTTGTTCTTATCATTCAATATATAAGAGATATATTGTTGCTGGTTTTTTTTTTCCTTCAACTTGGAGGGTTTTCCCAGGGTATATTGTTGTGTTCATTGTTCATTGTGTTGCATTTTTTGAATGTTTCAACTCTGATCATAAAAACTAACCTGGTATCAGAGCGGGTTTAAAGAAGATCATGATCAGATTTGTCATTGCAACAATACTCTATTTTTCTTTATATCTCCTGTCTATCCCTATTTTAGTCAAGATGGTGAATGGTCTTAAAATTGAGGATAGACTCGAAGGAGTATCCAAGTTCACATCATGGAGGTTTAGAATCATGCTCACCTTGGAAGAAAATGACTTGGCCGAGTTTGTGGAAACCAAAGTACCCGAACCATCGGAGGAAGAAGAGAAGTTGCAGTTGAAGAAGAAAAACAAGAATGAGAAGAAAGGATTCTTCAAAAGGAACAGGTATAATGGAATTGATGGTGCTCTCGCTTTCAAGAAGAAGAGGGACCTCTCCAAAATCCAATGCTTTAGGTGTGACAAGTATGGTCACATTGCCAAGCATTGTCCTTCCAGGCCTCTGCAACAATCGCGAGCTCAAAACCGAAGCATGCCATAGGGATTAAGATTAGTAGTGTGAAGAACTCTGAGAATGATTTGGAGCTCTTGCCTGGGTTTAATATAGCAATTGATGGAAGAGTGATCAATAAGAAATCTTCGTTAGCATCCAATGCAAGTACTGCTATTGTTAACAATGATAATAGCAGAGTGTTATTCTGCGAAGGGTATCATCATTGTTGTTTCCTGACAACAGAGGACAGAGCTCCAAGAACATCTTCGGTAACAGAAAACGTTCCTGTAAAAGTTTCTGAGTTGGGCAATACGCTTAAAAGGTGGTCGTCGGAGTCCAGCGTTGATTACTCCGGACCGAATAACGAACATTTCATCAATCTCTTGAAATATTCTCATCCGGGGGAATATGCGGACTACTGTAAGTTGAAGGACCCAGAACAGAAGTCATTTGTAAACAGAATGAAGAATGTTATTCCGGGAAAGGAGGAGAACAAGACTGATAGATTTTTAGAGGAAAGGAAGAGGAAGATGTGTTTGGAGAATAAAATAGACACTTTAGTGACCAGGTATATTGAAGAAGTTGCCGTTAAACATCAATCAACACAGCGGACCCGTTGGTCTAATACGGAGCCAGTGGAGCTGATTATTAAGGTTATTGAATGTATTGAACAACAATCCTGACAGCCTAATTGTCCCAACATGTGGGAAGTCAGTTGAATTACTAGCCATCAATCCTGAGCATGAAAGGTTATATAATGTGGTTGTCCTCAAGTCGAGAGAATTGTTGGTTTTCATTCACAACTTCAAAGATTCTTGCCTGCATCTGTACCGTTGTAAGTTTGGTTTCAATATAAACAACACGATATCCTATTCATACAGTTAGGAGGGGATTCGATCTGTTGGCTGTAGAAGAATCTACCTGTTTTATGGCTTTGTATGAAAAAGACAATAGCAGGATTGCAATATATAAGTTTGATGAATCATTTCGAAAGGTCTATTGGACAGGTGTTGATATTAATCTCAAATTATTTAAAGGGAGCAAAATCATTACATGGATGCATTTAATTCCGGGGAAGATGGAGCTGCTCTTGGTCGACGTCACAAACAGGGTGAGGGTGGCAGAAATCCGTGAGAAGCCAATGATGAAGGTGATGATGTTGCAAGCCGTGGGGTCGTGCTCGAAATTTATGTTTTGTGTGATACTATGGGAGCCTGAACCGGTGAGTGTAACTATTAGTGGTTCACTGTGGACTACCAGGCTGAGAGTGCACTTCAACATCCTAACTGGTCACAGTATCTGTACTGGTCACGGTATCTCCAGTTAACTCCTTTAACTTTTTATATTTTATCTTTTGTGTTTTGATTTCTCTTTTGATTTCAAATTCAAAATATCCTGCCTCCTCCCTATTTGAATTTTAAACAACCCCCCCCCCCCCCCGCGCCAAAGAAATACCATTTATTTTAATTTTTTGCTCTCTTGTTTCAATTTCATGGCCATTTTTGTTGTTTGACTGTTTTTATTTTATTTTATTTCCATTTTTACTATTGAAGTTTATGATTTACTTATTTTCATTGTCTACCCTGTTGAATACACTACTAATGAGTACCTTCATCTTATGAAAGGCAAAAAATGGGATTGCTCTTGTTGTTATACAGGCTATTTACCTATTTATATACCAGAATAGTCAAAGGATGGGACTCTACGGGGGCTGTATTCAAATGGTCAATTAGAAAAGTAAAGCCTTGTATGATGCTCAAACTAGTTACATTTATTCGTGCACCAGTTCTCCATATGGATGGCATGGCACAGGAGCAAGGTCTTAACCTACAAATTTTGTGGATGGATGACTTCAGCGGGTGGCTAGGGTTAAGGCGCCCCACTTTACAGAAGTGTAAAATTTCTCGTAAATAAAATTTTACCGACCTTAGAGCAGGTACCAAATAATGTCATTGGTGAAAACCAAATATTTGTCCGTGTATTCAGTCTTGGAGGAAATAATGGATTATTTTTTTTGGAGATTTTTTTACGAATGACATCTTGTTCATATATCTGATTATGAAAATTCTATTGTTTTTGCCGTTGTGTTTCCCTCGAATATGTATGGGTATTATAGATCAATAAACAACATCAAATACATGTATAATAAATTAATATAGTCTTATTAATTATCTAGTTCTATTAGTAAAGTTATTATATAAGGTTTAGAGGCATATCTTGAATATGATAATTAAAAAGGTTTGTAACTTAATTTCGATCTTAGAAATGTAGTTTTATACTTATCATAATTTTAATCAAGAAGATCAAACTTTGTCAAAATTGTTTGTATATAGCATTTGGAGAGGTAGGAGGATAAGAAGAGAGAGGACTATAAAAATTCAAATACACGTAATAAACAATCAAACATATGATTCCACTTTCTAGGTGATTGCTTCAAAATATTAAAGGACTTCTTTAGTCTGCAAATGAAGTCCTTTCTCCTTTTCATCTTGAAGTTATCAGGTTACGACATGTAGATTTATTATTTAAGCTATCCATGCATGAACAATGTCTATAGTGTCTTCACATTCATTTGTTCTATCTCGAGATCAAGCACATTAACAATAGCTAGGAGAAACCTAAATGAACTAATTTTTGAAACTCAAGAAATTGTCTCACCAAATTTAACTCCCTTAATGTAATAAAATCCTTTTGGAACCATGTGAGCCTTATACCTCTCTATTTTCATTTTGCATTATGATTCCTTTTTAAAAACCACTTGCAACATACATGTTATTTTCCAGGAGGTAGCTTTACCAAATTCCAAGTATTATTCTTGTTTAGAGACTCCATCCCTTCATTCATGGCCTTCTTCTAAGACTTACTCTTTGCATAACTCAAAGCTTCATTTATTATATTGGGTTCATCAATATTAGTCATTGATAATAGGTTTTCACAATGAAAGTCATGTGGGGTATACCTTTCAACATTTTGTGCACCCATTCTAAACTCCTTAAACTAGGAGTAGTTGGATCCTCCTCTTCTTGTGGCTCCTATGACCAGGGTTTTTTTAAGGGTCCTGAGGAAAAATACCTTGGTAAAATTATAGTGAATAGGATTCAAAATATTGTCAAATTGGTTTGAAGGTTAATAATCATGAAGTCAAATCAAAGATGGTTGAATTGCAAACATCTATGAGTGGAACTAGTTAGTTGTCACTAGACATTGGCCTCTATAATGGGTAGATGTGAATCTACGCATGTGTGTAGACGACTGTTTATAATGCAGGTGCTAATTGGTGAGATAGTTATGTGATGTATGGTGATTAGCTATGCACTACTAAAAATTACACATCTAGCCAAGAGGAAAGTATATTTTTGGGTATGTAGTTAGCTGTCTGCATATGCAGATGGCTAACTTCATATGTTGTCAATCATATACATATGTTGTCATTAATATAAATATGCAAATGACCATCATCATATGTAATTGGCCAACAACATATGTATTTATGTGTATACATATGCAGATGGCCATCTGCATATGTAGGCAAAATTTTGTATTTGTAGGCAAAAATCTACATTTATAGGCAACTGTCTACATATGCAGGCGACCATCTACATATACATGTATCAAAACCAAAGTTTGAGGCCTACATCTATAGGTGTCATGATCGCTTGTATTCCTAGGACCTTTCCACTTTCCATGTGCCTATAAAAGGGACCTTTATCGCTCATTTTTTTTACTTTACAACCCACATATTTTGAGCAGTACATCCTTCTAATGACAACCCTTTCGAGTCATACCTAGTCATATTTTCAAGTTCCAAATAGGTTTCCCACTCCCAACACTGAAATAATGTCTTCCAACTCCTAGAACTTGTCCGTAGTTGTGTCTAGCGACCCAAAAATTTAATACAAAAATATGATGTGCACACTAATTCTGAAGTTTCTCTACCAAGAAGATATATATAGAGATTTGTCAAAAAGTATAATTTTTAGGGGATTGTTTACATGCCCCAATATGAAAAAGATGTTTTCTAAACTATCTATTGGAAAGCTTTGATAGTGCCTCATCTTTATTCAAATCAACCATTAAATCATGTTCTATGATGTTTGGGATCAGTCTCGATGACATACATAAATTCACAGGGCTGTTGTACAAGTAGTTGAACTTGGTCTCTACAAAGGTCTCACTATCAGATGATGACAAAAATATTTGGATTCCCATTATGGCTTGCAACTGGATGGTATATTCTTTTTAATGTTATATTTCATCAATTTTTTATATTAGTTTTACCATATTTCTAATTCTCTTAATGTTTTGAATTTACATTTTGCATCTAACCAAAGTCGTAACAAAATGGGTTTTAAATTTGAAGTTGTTACAAATCTTTTTTTCATCATCATGATCGAACTATTTCAAGCCAGAATAGTGTTGCAGGTAAAAGCATGAAATATTCCATTATGGGTTATTTTCTATATCCTATGCACTCTCATTGATTAGACATTTGATTGGTGTACATACCTTTCAAATATAATTAAGGATGATTTTAGGTTTTTATAGTTAGAAGGAAAATTATATATTTTCATGTACAAATTTTCAAATTGTATTCTACCATGAGACTTACCAATTAGCCAGCACAACTATTCCAACCACTTTTCATGAAAAAATGGTTTTGAATTCACTCTTGATTACAGGGTAAGAGGTAAAGTTACAATGATTCAATGCACTCTAATTATTTTTAAATGTATTTAAAATATATTTATACCTAATATTCTATTTATTTTATACATAAAAATTAGCTCAAACCATTTTCAAAAGAAAAGCAATAATTAGAGGTCATAATCCCACTAAGGTGTCTGCTAAAATAAGATAAAAGAGGAATCGTCTCCACCTCCATAGTGTGTAACACATAAATGCATGAGGGTTTTGATTGTGGCTAAACATGTTACCTTATCTTCTTATGTTATTGGTATAGGTCATTCTCATATTATATAATACCATTCCCAAAAATTATTGGTTTATTTTTTTTTGTGTTATTTTAATATTCTATATTTACAACATCATAATCTATAATGCAAACACCTCTAGTTCCATCTTCTAGAATTTAGTTTCCACAACATTCTATTCAATAGAAATTCCATGTACTCAATTTAAAATTAGGATTATACTATTGGTATATGTCAAATTAATATGTAATGTATTCTATTTGAAATTTGTGAGTTGTGCATGTCTTGTCCATTTTATGAGTACTACCTAAACAAGGAGAAATTTATAGCCACCACTGCTACCATGTCAAACTATGACTACATGCATACATAAATATTTACATTTTCCTTCACTGATTATAGGCATTCTACATTTAAGAACTTTTGATTTTGTTACCTTTTCACTCAGTGGTCTCCCTAGTGAAATGGGAACCACATTTCTTTAGTAAATCAATCTTGATGATGAGATTATGTGGATAGATAGTGGCACCCAAATGCCTCATTTTAATCCTCCTAAAATTTTATAGGGATGTCAGATAGATGAAGTAGCTTCAGAGACTTTACAATAACATTGTTGAGGTGCCTCTCCACCTAGGTGTGAACTAGTTGCTTCTCCTACTAATGAAATTGCATAGTTTGATGATCAACCTACTTTATTTCAATTGAAAACTTTATTGGTAGATAATACTAAGGCATTTGTTAGTGATGTTGTTATCAATAACCTTAATTATTTGAGAATATGTGAATATTAGGATAAAGCTTTAATTCATGAAATAAATGCTATTTTTCATAACCACACACAACGTGGTCAATTATTTTCCTTGGTTGAACATCAACCTACAAAAAATGATGTTTTATTCAATTAGGATGTTAATGGATTTGTCACTATTACTAAGAGATTTATTGATAAGGTTTTAGATATAATGTTAAACATGCTTTAAAATAAAAATGTAGAAGCCCAACCATACTACAATAAATGTGTGAAAAATGAAAGTCTTGTTACAATTATAGATGCAAAAAAAGAAAAAGTCATGGTAAGTTTTGTGCTTATTTTTTACAATAAAAATTTACTTTATAATTTTCTACTAATTAATGTTCTTTGTTCATTTGCAGTCAAACTATAAAAATTTGAATAATAAAGTTAATGTTCTTGATGTACATTGAAAAAATGCATGCAAAATTTTAACTGCAACAATTTCACTCAAGGAATAGATTGTCACCATGAATAAGCAAAACAATACTTTGAATAAAATATTTAAGGAGAATGGCTTAGATCCTGATGTTTTGTTTAAACATAAGTTTGAAGTAGACCCCACATTGATTTTAATAGGTGATGCTTCTAAATAAGAATAGAAAAATATTTATTATATCACTAGTGCATCACAAGATCTTATGGAGTCAGGTATCCTAAAAGATAACATGACTACTTGCCAAGTGGAAGGTTAGGAAAGTGAAAATTATTATATGAAATAAATTTAGACAGACATGCAAGTGTCTAAGAATCAATGAGATTTCCAGTTGGCATTGTATTCATATATTGTAAATATTATAATCTAAGGGATTGAGCCTAAAAACAATGATTGTAATTCAATTAATATTGAATATATATTTTGTATTTGTGGCTTACTATATGTAGGTGTTTAAAATTTTCATCTATATTTTCATTTGAAAGGGTTAGATAATTTAGTAATTAAGATTTTTAAATAAATAAATCAATGTATACATAAACAACATAATTGATCATTAATACTACAACCTTGCATAAATTCTCAATCTTAAAAATGTAGATGATCAACCAAATAAATTAATATTGTTTTTATTTTAATAGGGCATTCACATGGTGGTACTAATTAAAGGTAATAATAAAAGTGTCAATAACTATTTAACCTCTTCTAAAAGATCGAGTTAAGGGTGACATTTAAATTCACTTTATAGTTGTATAAAGTTTATATCATAAGAAGATAAGTGGTAAATTAGCCCATAATCAACTGAACATCATTCCATGAATTAGACATAGAAAAACAAAAAAAAATTATTTAGTAAACATGTCACAAGTATATCAAAAATGTGTTATGAATATGAGTTTAATTTAAAAATATTTAGAATACATACCAAAATAAATTTTAGGTAACTGAAATAGTCCTTTTGCAACATGTTCTTCATATTTTACATTCATATCTACCATCTTAGAAGTATTTTCAGTAACTTTTTTGGTTGTATTAGTGATTCCTCTTCTTTCAGTGAGAGTAATCCAAATCAAAAGTGCTCTTTCATAAGGAAACACATCCACTGGGTAACATGAAACATATAACTTCAAACATGCATCAAGAATTTTATCTAATCTATTTTAAAGTTTTGATTTAAAAAAAGATAACGCAATAAATACCCTTTCATCTTGCACAGGCCCTAAATCATTATTTGGCACAATTCATATAATCAAAAATATTTTTTAAGTTTTTTTTTATAGAACACTACGGGATTCAATTTTTTTCAAAGCCTTGTAATAACACCACTTTCTATTGGTTCATCTAAGAGTTAAAATTAATTATTCATTATAAGACCAAAATTCATTTTCTAGGATGCCAATAAATACTTTTGACAAATACCCTTAACTTCAACTCCATTGACATTTACAAATGTACTAAAATTATTAATGAGAGTACCCATGTATTTGACAAATAACTTACTTACTATATGTTTACCCTTGATAGTGCTCCAAAATATTTTACTCATCACTCCCATGGATTCAAGAAACTCATCCCTTTGAAAACTATGTCTAATTTAAGCTGATAATATTTGTAAAAAGTTTCACAAATTTGTTTGTGTCTCGTATATGACATTCTCATATAGAACCTGTGTTATAGGGACTTCTTCCATTTTTACTCCAACTAGATTAGTTCATATTTTTAGAATGTGTAGTGTAATTTACTTTACATTAACAACAATACAAATATGATCATAAATATTGAAATTCAAATAGTTTTTAGGGTCCTTAATATCTCCTAATATTTCCTTATTGCTAAATATTGGTTCCTTAAAATTTTCTAGTGAGCAGTTTAAGATATCAAAAGATTGACAAACATGTTTCCTCAAACATATAAAGTCAAAAATATAAATGGATATGTCATGTGAATGTTTTCTTAAACATTGCATTTATTTCAATATGGGAAAAATATGACACAATGTTGGTAGAGTTTTAAAATCTAACAAATAATATAATAGTTTGTCTTGTCAACTTCCATTTGGTACTTAAACATAAAACTTTCTAGCGAAGGATATTCTTCAAATATTCTACATGATGGATCCTACATGGAGATCCATCTTATATCAAAATATTTTAAATTTATTTTCACATCAATAAATCCAATTTCAAAATTTTAAACCTTTTAAAAACTTTTTTGGATGACTTGATGTGTATGCATACAAGTCATGGATAAGCTCCTCAACTTTTGTGACATTTTTAAATGTGCTAACAATTTTCTAGGAAAGATTCATTATATGTGCCATGTAATGAATTATATTCTTATATGGGGAAAATGTTATTTGTAGGAAAACACATAGACTAGCTATGTTTCCCTGCATTACTAATGCACCATCGGCACCAACACACACTAACTTATCTCCTATATCATAATAATCCATACCAACTATATAAATCAAATTAGAAATATCAAATTTGTAAAGGTTCTCAGTATTATAATTTTTCATCATTTTTCAAATAGATAATAGGTGAGATTGTATTGAATGGTTCTCAAATGTGTAAACATGCAGGCAAGCCCATGATGGTTTTTAAAGATTTTGTTACCCCATCAATGGAGAGTGAGATAAACTATGGTTCTTTTACTTTTTCTTTCAAATCATCCTTTTCAATCATTGTGAGACATTTCACCATTTTCCAAGCTATTATCTAAAAAATGTGATTGTAGAATGTTATCAAATACATTATGCTGAAATTAAATATTATAATCTAAAATATCAGTGATTGGTATGCCTTTTTTCAGAATGTGATATATTGTGGAGAACTATATATTATTTGCATGCACATTTGGCTGAACAATTTTTTTTGAATTATGTTATAATTATTCCTCCTTTCCCAATGAGATTTCATTGATGTTTATGATGATTCTCATACTTTGTTCCATAACATTGATGTATGCATTCTTTTATATTTTTCCATGTCATTATTCTTTTAGTTCATTCATCTTTTTATTTTACCAACACATATTTTGCCATAATGTTTCTCAATTGTGTCCAACTTGAATTATATTTTGTGGTATCTTCTAATTTTCCAACTTCATATTATACAATTAATTTATGTTGGAGTGTTAGTACTATTTTATTTATATATATGTTCAATGAATATATACTTCACTGCCCATTCAGACTTAAATAACCTTGTAATTGTCTACGTACTTCTCTTCTTTTGCACATATTTTTCAATTTTGTTTTCAACTAAAGTTTGTGTTGGTTAATGAGAAATCTCAGCCAGTATTTTGGACTCATAACCGACATCCATAATGTCCTCCAATTTGCTTTTCCTTTAATTCAGAGTGGGAATGTCATACCCAAGGATGTCTTCCAATGGATGCATATCTTCAAAAGGGTTATCAATGGGTTATACATGATAAATGACAATATAGTAAATAATTTAATATTTAGTACATATGTTTGGCATTTCATACCCAAATATGTCCTCTAGTGGAGGCATATATTCAAATGGGTTATTTGTGGGTTATGTGTGTAAAAGTTATAAAAAGTTGTAGGCCTTGTAATTATTATTAAAACTTAATACAAAAGTGAAAATAAATAATAATACAATACACCATTTAAAATTTAATACATGTGTTTGGAATTTCATACCCAAGTATATCTTATAGGGGAGGCATGCATTCATCAACAGCCATGATGTCATTCTCCAGTGTCCTTTTCCTTGAATTCAGTGAGGGCATTTCATACCTAGGTACATTTTCAAGTGAAGGCATATCTTTAATAGGGTTATCAGTGGGTTATGCATGCAAAATGGTTTGACCTTATAATTATTATTAAAACTTAATAGAAAAGAGTAAATGGAGATTGCTTGCATACATAGATGATCATGTGTACATAGATATGACTATCTGTATATACAGGGGACCTAATGCATATGAAGGCCACTATCTATATATGCCGAGTGCAAACTACATATGGATGACTGTATACATAGATGGTCATATGCATATGTGATCAGTGGTTTTCTTATGTAGGTGGTCATCTATATATGTAAGTGGTCATGCATATATGCCAATGAATGCATTGAAATGTAGGTGTTCATGTGTGTATAAGTTTATAGGATAAACTTAATGGTAAAATTCAAATAAATAACAAAAATCATTTGATATTTAGTATCTATGTTTGGTTTATGGATAAAATAAGATAATAGGTTAACTTTTTTTTAAGTTTTATTACCTTCTTAACATTCTCCATGGAAGCCATCAATGCAAGCAATATGGACACTTAACAACAAATGTTGACTCTTGATAGTAAATGTAGACGTTTAATAGCAAATGCATATGCTTGAAAATAAACACAAACTATTTATATTATTGTTTATCAAATACAAAATAGGTATAAATACTCTACATTAGCCAGTAGCAAAGAGAAAAAAGGAGTTTAATATAGTACTAATTAGTAATTATATATAATGGTGAATTTTCCTATATTAACTTTCAAGGTGCTAGTGAAATACATGTATATGAAAATTTTTATTTTAGAAAGTAGGAAATCCGACTCTAAAAATTAATCTATATCCAAAAATTTAGGTGATTCCTCACTATTGACTAACCCACAAAATCTCCAAATGTGGATTTATAAAATTAGAATACTTATCATTAACGAAAGTTCACCACTAAAAAAAATTGCTTGTGACTCAAAATCAATCATACCACACTCAAATATAAAATATTCAGATTATACATAAAATTTCATATATTATGTTTCTTTTTTTTGGTGACATCTTTGGTTCTTTATGGTCAAGAACCTTTCACAACTCCCTTAATAGTACATCCAGATGTATATGGCCTTTTTTATCTTGGGGTTCCATAGTTTGTACTCTTTGATGCCACCAGCATACCCAAAGAAGAAGCCATTTTTAGACTTAAATTCAAGTTTTAACCTTTTTTCCTTTTTAATATGATATTATGTGTCAGAACCAAAATATAGATGTTTCAATCATAGCTAATTACTAATTCATGTTTCTTGCAATATATTGTCAACTAGCAATGATGTAGGGGATTGGTTGAGTAAGTAACAAGTTGTATACATTAATTCATCCCCAAATTTATTCTCCAAATTCTCACCATTTGGTATAATTGAGGTAGTATACCTTGACATCATTCATCTTTCTCATAAAGATCAAATTCATTACAAAGCCAAGAATGTACAAAACACCTTGGAGATTTTCTATCCTCCCATCTATAAACATCAACTTTAAAATTCCTCTCCCTATGATATAATAGGTTTATTTGTCTCCCAAAAATACATCACCACTATCATATTCTTCATATTCATAGAACCAATTGCTCACATGAGTCATATGATAGGATGATTCATATTATATAGACCATGCATCATCAGATGAGGTCAATAATGAGGTTGCAAGATATACATGGTTTTCCCTTTTCCACCTTATTTTCTTACATTATTTCTTTAAATTCTCTATATTGTTTTAGTCCTAACATTTATCCATGTACTTATATATAGTATTTGATGTATGGTTATACTTCAATAAATATACCCAATCATTCACTTGCCTCATTCTTGTGATTATCCTTACATGATCAAGGAATTATTAGTCTTATAGTTTTCCATAAACTTGTAGATCATCTCTATTGATTAAAGATCTGCTAGTATATCTTTTGAATTAGATATGATATAGTTTTTGTGATAGCCATCATGAAATTATCCCATGATTTTGGAAAAGATTGCAATAACATGATATAGTTTTCTTCATCATTCATCTTCACACCCATGTTGTTTAACCCTTTTATCATATGTAGGTGGAGAATGGATCTCTAAGGGTTATGAGAGAATAACTCTATAAAATGGAGAAAACTATTCTACAAGTAGGATAATTAATTAAATTAAAATAATAAAATATGTCAAATATGAGAATATGCTAAATATAAAAAATAGTAATTTGAAAGAACCAATATGAGTAATAAATTGTACCTAGTTTATGCATTGATGATAAAACATATATCTAAGTTTTGTAGTGCAAGAATAGTTTGTCTAAAGATTCAAATCCAGCCATTGGCTTCTATAAATATACTTTCTATCACATTAGAAACTTGTATTGGCCAGTGGACACTAGCA
>JARHVA010001333.1:3577500-3596664 GCA_037957365.1 Torreya grandis
ATTATGTATAGAAGGTTAGATGAATATGGTTCTCTAAATTCTACATCTTCAAGCATTGAAAACCTACCTTTCAAAGAAATCTCTTTTAGAGGGTAAACAAGTTTACTCCCATATCCCTTCCAACTATTGCATACTTAAACTTTCAAAATAATAAAAGAAACTAATACAAATGAAATAAATGAGATGAGATCTCATGGAATGTGAGAATTGTAACCTATTTAAGATGTGGGTATTTTCATGAGGCATTTAAATTACTTCACTTTATATAATGAACATGTTTCCATCTTGATCAATTCACCTTTGCCACCATGCTCCACGAAATTACCTCCTTGTCACTGAGGGTCACAAAATTGAATCATGAGAATTTCTAATTTTCATATCCTAATCTACACAAAAAAATATCTTATTGTGAAAATCAATATAATATCATCATCATATGCTTATTAAAATAAATATTCTCTATGCTTCAAATCGAGGAAAAAAAATTTGATTTATCAATGTAAACAAGTCATAAGAATCGTCATTACCTTAGACTCTAGGACCTTGCTAAATAAGTTGAAAACATCATGAATATTGTTATTATTAGTAGTAGAGGTAATCATTCCCACAAATCAACGATACTTAATTGTATAATAATACATCTTTAAATAAGAACCTTACCAAATAAGTGAGAGAAAATTATAGCTATAATTTAAATAAATTATCTTTTTCATTGTATTTTATGGATGCCCATATTTTATTATAAAGTTCCTATTTTTTCAAAATATGGTGGTATATAAATAATTTAAATACCACTAACACAAGCAATTTCAAAATTCAACTAAAATTTATTTCTACTTCCAAATTCATTGACATATATAAATTTTTAGTTAGATTAATAAAATCAAAATATATGCATGCATTTAAAATATTAATTAATTTGTTAAAATATATTTATTTGATGTTACTATTTTATATCAACATAATATTATTAATGGGAACACATTTGATGTAAAAAAATCATGAACAAATAGTAAAGATAAAGTGGCATTCTATATTAATTTTTCCAATAGTGACATCATATGAGAACGTATCATACAATGGCATTACTCCATTCATTAGGTTACACACATCATGACATATAAACAAAATCTAAAAGTGTCTACACATTTAATGGTGTCAATTTCTTTCACCTGTGAAAAATATTTATTTTTCCTCAATTTAAAAAAGTGCAAAATTCTCAAAAATAACCAATGCAAAATCAAGCATATTAGAAAAATGTGTTAAGTACACTCTATTTTTTAAGATTTTTTTTCACCTCAACATATGGATTTGTTTCCCATTGGATAATTTTGAAGTTTATATATGAATTCATAACAAATACAGATACTTCATTAAACCCCTTTATCATTTATTATCGATTCTAGTATATTATTTTATTGTAAATTAGTTCTTATTAAATATATGCATTGAAAATTCAAGGTAACATAAGAGTGAATGCAAATGTCCACTAATAAACTGAAGTAAATACAAGCACGTGGGTAAAATCATAATAGTGTGTCCCATTATTTGTCATAAAGAGGCCACATACACTTCTAATTTCTCCTAAAATTATCTTGAGTTTGGGTAATTGATATTAATAAAAAATATTTATTTTATATTATATTTAATTATGTAGTGTATCTACAAATATAAAAAATCATTAAGTTCTTTTTAAGATAAATATTTTTCAAAATTTTATTGAACTTTTTCTTGGCTGCCTAGTGGGACACAATATTATAATTTGACACATGTGGAATGGAAATAAAGGCAATGGGTTATGTAATGAACATGTGAAATAACATATAAAACATTACACAACACATTATGTTACTCATTCGATTATATAAAAAATGTATTATATTTTTGAATTGTGGTGTTATAAATTTGGGTTGAATTATCCCTACTTCATATTAGTTAAAAGAATTATCCTTAATGAAAATATATAGACCATGAAACATGGCACATTTATGACAAGTCACCAAAACACACTTTTGACATCAAAAGCATGTTAAGCACATAGAAGACACATAATAATAAAATTTACATCAAGCAAAGAGTCTATAAGCACAACATGTTTTCACTCGTCCATTAAATCCTCCTCTTGCTTTCCAAGGGAATGACTATTACAAATGAGGTGAAAGAAAGGGTCCTATAGGCTTTAGATCCAATATAGAGATCTTATATGTCAAGGATTATTATGATTGAAAGTTCAAAAAAATGACATCCAAAGGCTCCTATTTATTTAAAATCACATTAAGTGCATATGGCTTACTTTCCACAATTGTTTTATGTTTTGCCTATGGGACTATAGGAGCTATAGTGACTAAGGATTTAACAACTAGTCATTAGATTGACACAAATGCAAGTGTGGTTAGGGCAGGGTTTGTGGTGGGTGACCTACTAATTCATTCATTCAAATTGTTCCTTCAAACCATATCTTTCTATCCATCATTGGATCTAATAGGGGTTTAAGTGTTCTTAACTATGGCATTTACTGGTTGATTCAAAATGGCCATGATATCACAGTCCTTGATACTATGGTTCTATGATTGACATTCAAATAAAATGTTGGGAAGGTTAATATACATCAGCCATTAGGTGAATCTATAATCTATATGTTGATGGTCTCACAAATATCTTGTGTGAGGTTAATTTAAAAAAAAAAAGTTGTTGTGGCTTGGTTACAAAAATAATGTTGGTTTTGAAGAAAATGAACCATGCTAAGGGATTGTTAATTTATTTCAAAATTTTATAAATTTTCATAATAAATCCATAAAACTACCCCCAAACTAGGACATTATTCTTAGCCTTCTTAGAGAGGATGGAGTCTCGAGTCTAGGGATATAAAATAAGCGATGAATAATACAACATGAGTTATGATTTTGAATGAAAGCATAAGGTTCAAGGATTTAAAACCTAAATAGGAAAAAATGTTTATCTAGGTTTTTTACCCCAATGAGCTTGATACTACAAGGCTATCATTTCACTTTCACCCAAATTTTTATTACAGACTTGGGATTCAAGCCATGGGTGTGCTTTATCAAATTTAGGAAAATAAAATAAAACATAAAGATGATTTTTATTAGAAGGGGATACATTAACTCATGGAATATATCTGTTCAAATTTATGTTATTTCTTTGTCATCATTGTTTCTTTATCTAAATTAAGCTACATCTGATACTACAAGCTATTATGGGGACCCCATTAAATAAGAAAGTAATTACCCTAAGAGAAAACTTCCAAATTACAAGGTATTGAATATTATTAAAGAGAATTGAAAAACCCTACAAAACCAAATAGAATGGTGGTAGAATGATAGTAGAGAAAATCACTAAATTTGATTAGTCCTCCAGAGTGTTTCTGTAACCCATTAATAGTATTGTTAGTGGAATCTATCTTCTAAATATCAAATTAATGTCTTATCAAATTTTGTTACATCTTAGGTGAAAACTAAAAATATATATGACTATTTGAACTAATAAAATATACACCATAAATATTATAACTCTTGGTATTAGAGAACCAAAAAAATGTAATATATAACTTTAAACATTGAATAAATTTGATGAATTCTCAACTTAAATAAATAAAATGTCAATGAATTTCCATAATTTTTTATTTAGAAGTCATTATAAGAACAATAATATCATGTTGATAAGATAATATCAATAATTAAAACTAAAACAAAAATTTGATTAAGTAGTGTCAATGAATCCCATCAAGTCATACTTATAAATATATTAATCATGTGAAATGATTGGTTAAAGGCTATGCATACGTTGAAAAATTAATAATTGTGGGGAACCTGATCGAAAAGTCAATGATATCTTGATGTAGACTTGAAATATCGACAATAGTGGTGACAAGAGAAAAGTCAATTGACTATAAATGGAAATATTGTATATCCAAGTTAATTAATGTTTTAACTATAAGGAGAAATTCCATTCTCTAGTGGTCTACATAATTTATACAATTCATTTCAAATCCTAGTGAAATATATACTACAATGCAAACTCCATGACCCCACTACAAACTCAATGACCCTATGATCACTTAGATTATTACACATATCTCATCCTAGATCACAAAAATTATTAAAATGATATATGTATAATGATTAAACTTTTTATCACATTTATTATTTATAAAGGGTAATATGATCAATTTCTATATTGTGCAGTTATGAATGGATTCATGGGAAAAATTAGGATAAATTCATAAATTAATAGGTCTGCACCTAAAACAAAAATGGACTATATAAACATATTACTACATAACCACTAAATAATTTTGAGATGCCACATGTAATATTTAAAGTCTGTCATTAATAAAGTGATCCTTTTGATTTTTTGTAATCTATTGGCCTAGGATTACAAGGTGTGTTGCATGCTTTGGCCATAGGAATTTGGTCTTGTGTTTGAATTGACACACTTTTTGACTATATGAAAATTGACCATGAGAATACCTTTCAATTTATTTAAATTGAACTTTATTTTAATCATGTTTTTTTCAAAGGGATGCATTGATAAAGTAATGAGTCTATACATTTATTGAGGCAAAATCACCAAATGGAGGGTTATGTGAATTGAAATTTATGTGATACATGAGATAGTGCCACATGGAAAATTTGCATCAAATGTAATAAAAAAAAAGACAAATTTCAACAAAGCCACCATAAACTACATGCACTCTATGCATTACATTAATCCATGGTATTAGGAGATCAACACATGGATTATTTTTACCACAATTTTATTTGAGTCTTGTTATGTTATTTAAATAATTGTGGATTATTTATTTTTCACATATAGGTGGAATAAAGATGGGTACATGAAGAATATAAAATGAAATGAAATTAATAATTCATTTGTACACTTCTTAATGGATCATGTAGAGCACAATCCATGGGAGCTTGATCTAATCATGGCTTACCATGTGACATCATGTTATTGGAAATTTTAAAGAAAAGGCCACGATAATAAGATGTCACCTTGTAAATTAATATAATAGGAGCTCAATATGTGTCAAATTTTTAACATTTTAAAAGAAAACATAATAGCATATCTAGATTTCAAAGCATACCTGAATATTGTAACTAAACCATGTGACAAAAAGAGAAATTGATCCCAAAAATATATTAAGAGGCCACTTATTTCTATCAATAAATCTAAGATACAAAAATCACAACAAAAATACTTAAATGAACATCAATAAATTTAAAGGGGCCTCTCTATGTTACTCTAAAGTATATGCATTGAGAATGAAGAATTGTATTATAAGGGGGAATTTTATTATCCTTTGGTTCATATAATTTGTGCAAGTCTTTTGAAAGCATGATTAACTCTTTGTCAAATTTTAAACTCTATGACCCTAAGGTCACCTAGTGTATGACATTTGTAAATCCATTGATCCAAACATTCTCAAAATATTATATGGATAACAAATAAACATTGGATTGCATATATTTTATATAAATTTTAGCATTATTGCTTTGTGTATTGTGAAATTAGAAATGCACCCATGGGTAAAAATTAATATAAAATCATTAATAAATATGATCTAATCTAAAATAAATTTGACTCTGTAAATACAATACTCCATGAAAAAATTCTAATTTGTAGCTACCATATTTAACTATAGAGTAGTCATGAAAAATATAAATTGTGTAAAAAGTCTAAGTGATCTCAATTAGAGTTAAATTCAAAATAAGAGGTATATATTCCAACCATTGTAGATGAATTTGAATTCCATGCAAACTAATCCCCATGACCATTAAGAGGCTACCAAGTGGTAAATTTTTCTTATTAACAAATTTGATGGAGATGTAGACCTAATATGAAGAGAATGCAAAAAAACATTACCCTGTGGTCACCAATATGCAATGAAACTAAAATTTAAAAGTGATCCCATGAAGTACAAGACATGTGATGCTACCACATAGAGCTTTAAGATATTATATTGGTGCTAAAAAAAATTACATCACTGAAGGGTGAATAATGATATTCACACAAAGGCATTTAGATTCAGAATTTAAAATCAAAATTGATTGGCACTGATCATCTAAAATAAATAAATTTAAATATTGGTTAAATATGAGAGGCCAAAAAGTTGAGATTATTTTCTAATTATTTTTTTATGTTAGATAAAGTCTACTTTAAATCTAGGAGTATATTACTAACTTATTTTAGGACATAATTATGGAGTCATTTTCAAGTAACCATGGTCACATGTATAATTTTAACGTATGGTTGTGGCATTTATTTTAGTCTATCAATACAATACATTGTGAGTTTTATTTTTTGAAGAAAGATTTTTGATAATTTTCCAAGCTAATAAATACCTTTAGATTTTTTATATGTTTAACATGAATTTTGTTCTTTCTCACTCAAACATATATGTTTTTGTGTGTTCCTATTTTAGAGTTGCATAACTAATATCTATATAATTTCATTTATAAATAGTTAAATTTACTACTTTTAAGTTAACATTTCATTGGATAACTTTAAACCCTCATAAAATCAAGATGTAAATGAGATTTTACATTCTCTATAATTAATAATATGGTAAAGTTCTATCATGAAACTTATACATAAAATAATTAATCCTTAGATTGCATGAATCTTGTCCACTCAATTTAGAGTTAAAACTATATTTGATAGATGATCATTATTTCATTACAAATTTCAATCATTATCTAATCTAGCATTAAAAAACAATTAGTAGTCTCACTATCTTTACTACTATATCCTTTACCTTTATATTTATATAAAAATAATGATCCAATTCTCACCCAATGTAACATCATTGTGAATTTATTCACCTTTTATTTAGTATTATTTTTTTCTTAGAGGATTCACTAGGTTGATGATAGGTAAATTTCAGATGCAAGACTTAAGCCACATTACAAACCAATATTCCACCATATTCAACTCATGCACTAGATCTAATTTTTGAGATCCTAAAATGAGAAGATCTATCCCATCACTTATTTGATCTTATTCACAAACTTGGATAAAAACATACCATAAAGTAATTGTTAAATCTAAAATTTTCTAAATTATTGATCCCCTTTTCCCCTACATTTGTTTAAAAATATTATAAGTATAGGATCAAACTCATGGTTAACTATACTACAAAACATACAATATTACATGCAATTTGACATTAAGGAATATTTTTGGAACACCTAAAAATTAAAAATAATATTGGAATGAACTAATATAAATTTAATATTTTTTGATCGAACATGGATATATTATATATATCCAAGTGCCATTAAATATAAAAAGTGCATTTTAGTATTTTGATCATAATAACCAAAGGTGAATATCAAAATGAAAATAATGCCTTTCTATTTGTTACAAATTATAATCATATCTTAGTGGTTATAAACAAAATTTAATACAATATTATTGACTAGAGTTAGTGATATTAATGTTTAAATCAAAACATATTTTATTATTTGATAATGTTAAAAGAGGTTTTAAAAGGTCCTAAAGCCTTTTAAAAAGGAGTAAAAGATGAAACCTTAACATTGAAATGGGATGCCTTTACTAATGACAAAAAAATAGGTGAAAATAAGTAACACACATGAAAATTACACCAAAATTCAATGAGAAAACCTATCTTACTTTACTAGGAAGCTTCCATGAAGTTTCTTCCAAATTTACTTGGGGGGGGGGGGGGGGGTGCTGATCCCTTTTTCACTTGTTTTCTAAATTTCAGCACAGGGATCCCTTGAGTGGAGGGACATAAAAGAGGGATAATCCATTGGTTTTCTTAATTTTTCCCTTTTTTGGACCTCATACCACCCTTAATTATTTTTATTAAGTTGGGCTAGTGAAGAGTTTACAATTGGAACACATGGATGGGATTTATTTTTTGTTGATTTACCATTAATAGTTTCATCCCTGGGTAAGTCAATTTCTATTTTATCCACATAGGATGGATCACCAATTTAGTTTGGAACCTTTCTTAGAGAGATTAAATTAGTCATAAGTTCTTTAAAGTCAGGATGAATTTCAAGGTCCTCATTTGTAATAGGATATTTTGATGAAAAGGTGAAATCCTTACTATCAAAATGAATCACTCCTTATTCAGAGCCAACACCATAATGATTTTTAAAATGAAGTGGTTAAAAAAATAAGAGCCCTTACTTTTTATTAGGAGATTATTTTTTTGGTTAAATGTCTAGTGCCAAAGCAACTATGGAAACAAATCAACAAGCCTTCATATTCAAGGGGTTGAGACCAGGTTTAGTCTCTTACTTGCAAAGTGACTTATTTAGTAAGATTATTGGAGGTATCTATGTTCTCCAAAATCCTAGAAAACATAGTGAGGAAGAAGTTTTCAATATCTAGGTGCATTTTCATAAACTCATCTAGTGATTTACAAATAGCCTTGAGATTAGATTCAGTCCAAAACTATAGTGGGAGATGGGATAGATGAACCCATATGGGTTTAACATGTTGAGGTTTAGTGAGGAAATTGAAGTTCATGGAGAATTATTTTAAGACCAAGGGGTAGTGTTTCAATCTCCATGATTTGTTTTGAATATTTTCCTTATCCTCAATACTGTGAAAAAATAATAATAAAGAAGCTTTTTTTGCACAAGGTTAAATACCAAGTTTAAATGAAAGGAAGGTTGTAAATGCTTTAAGATCCATGCATTAAGATCATGAAATCATGGAAAGTGATCCAAGAATATATATATTAATCCTCTTGCATAGAAGTATTCCTTTGATTTAAGTACTCGCCTAGATTCTTCCTCATCAAAAACCACAACAAGGTTAGAAGATGTAGGAATAAGGGGTTTGGAGTCTACTCTAGAAGTTGGATTATGGGATATAACATCAATGAAATAACTTAGATTATGTCTCTCCATATCCCCAAATTTATCCTCCATCACCATTTCATCCCAACCCTTTGAGGATAATTGATTAGGGATGCCATTCCTAGATTGAATGCGTCTAATGGGAAAATTGGTCAACCATTTCTTTAGATTATAGAAATAGCTTAAGACACTGTTTATCCCATCATAAGGAAGATCAGACCCAAAATTTATATGCCATGTGTCTTGTATAGACCTATTTTGGGGGGAGACAATCAATGTCAGTAGGTTTCGAATCATCAGATCTGGGTGAGCACATTCATGGTTAATGGAATCACTTAAATTTTCTAAATTGGACCTAGGTGGGAGGAATCCTATGGAGTTATTCAAGCCATTCATCCTTGATATTTTCAATAAAATGATAAATTAATTAAATAGAGGTATTCCATGTTTTTAAAGAGGAGTCAATCAATTTATCACCAAAGGTAATTATATTTTTGATATATACTAGGGTTGAATGAGTCCCCTACCCATAGATAAAGAGAAGCACAAAAAAGTTGGTGAGCTTAATTAATATTAATTGATAATAAAAGATTTTGATCTAAACTAAGGCATGACTAGTCTAAATATCATTCCATACAACTAACATATACCAAAAACAAACATACTAAAAAACCAAAAAAAGCCCAAAAAGGTTAAAAGCCTGCCAACAAGACAAAATGAAAAACTAGAAAGTTTACCAAAAAAATAACCCCATAGCGATTAGACTGTGTCTTCCTTATCATAAAACACTACTATCTCCTCATTGTGAACTCCAATGATTAAATAACTCTCAACCACTTTCTTCTTCAACCCCTGAAGCCTAGGTTTGGCACCACCCACTGAAGCTACCACATTATTACTTTCTTGGCATCCCTACATATCTATTGCAGCTACCTATCTAGGAGTCATTGGAAACCAAGGATGAGTTTTATACATGCCCTAAATCAACATTTTTTGGAAGCTTTATAGCTTCCATGAGATCTTGATTGTGTCTAGCTTCCTTCCACCAAGTCAATTCTAGAATGGGGTTCTTGAGTTGAGCTAGAGGCGACATGGTCAAGAACTAGCCCTCTATATAATAATTGCCATATACCTTCTTCTAGATATCCTCCACAAAACCAACCAAAATCATGAACCTAGTTTCTAATTCTCTAAAATCTAAGCGTGGCACAAAACCATTAGTTTCTAAGATGGAAAAATGTAGTTTGGGAAAAGGGCCGAAATCTACCCTTCCAATCTCCTCCTAGAGTCTAAGATGATGATCAAGCATAAAAAAAAATTCCATTATTTTATAAAACACATCTTGGTCCACCATTAGAGCCATAATATTAGTCATAAACATGGTGGTCACCATATAATTGACTCTACTATGCATATTATGGACCATGTAATCATATCCTATGACTGCCAAGATGGTCTACACAATCTATTTAGTACAAACCCAGAGGATGTGTTTGATTTGATCCTTAGAGATGATTCCATCAAAAACCATTTCCCTTGTATAACTGATGTAATAGATAACTAGAGTCCTAAGAACTAATGCCACCTCGCAATCCATGGTGTCAAAAAATTAGACACAAATGAATGCCAAATATTTAGCAAAGAGGTAAATGAAATACATAAACAAGGCCAAAGCACTTTATTTCACCCAAAATGCCATTAATGAAAATAAATTACACTTTGGTTCACATGAGTTAGGACATTATGAAGAAATGATACAACCTATAAACTGATGATGGAAAATAAAAATAATTTAGATCATTGCCAACCATGATTGAAAATTAATCAATAGATTTTGAATTTTTTTAATTTCCCAAACTAATGGCAACAATCTCTAGAAAAGTTTATAAAGAAGACGTATGATTTTCCACCCACAATTCCTCCCTTTGATCAATCCCATACTTGGATAATAAATCAGCTACTAAATTGGATTATCTATAACAGTGCTTGCACTCCCATAAAGAAAAATTATCCAATGAACCCAAACATTATATGAAATATTTTCCATTTTCTAAGATATGGATGAATTTTTATTAAGAGTAGAGATCAAGATTTGAGATTCACCTTGAATTATGAGATTGATGATTTTACACTGCAAAACTAGATCAATCCCAGTTGAAATAACCTAACCCTCAACTTTATTATTTATTCTATCCATTAATTCTCTCAGAACTACTTTGATCAAAGAATCACTATAGTCCCTTATGATACATATTGCTCTAGAAGCACCCATATTTCCCCTTAAGGCACCATAAAAATTTAATTTAAACCACCCTAGTGGAGGAGGAATCTTGATATTCTTATCATTTATAACACTTTTACCTAAGCTTACTAATTCCCCATGAATGGGTGGATGGAGATTAAGCCTCCATTTTTCACACATTTTCATATCCCAAGTTAAAAGACAACCATTCCTATGTCTAATATGAGAAGAGATCATTTCAAAAATTATAACCTCTAAATCTATTAAAATTTCAACAAGAGGTTTTTCTTTCCCTTCAAAAAATTGTTGGTTTCTTTCCTCCAAATCATCCACATAAGAATAGTAGGACTAAATCTCGAAAGACCATATATAGAATTCTTACAATTGATAATAGGACATGAAGATAACACATTAAATAAAGAGGATGGTAAGGCCCAAGATCATTATAGTTTATATCATAACCAAGCCCAACACCAAGAAGCAAAGGTACATGCATAAGGAAGATGATTGGTTTCTTTTTCTTCTACTTTGTAAAGAATGTAATAGGAAGGGCCATGAAAGCTAATTTTGGCCAATATATCTTATGTGAGGATATAGTTATGGATTATAATCCAAGTGAATCTCCCTACTTTATGAATCCCAATCTTTTCCCAACATAAGAATCTTGCCCAAATCAAGAAATCAGCAATGACCACTCCCATCTGATAGCCAAAATTTACTATATAAATGCCTGATTTGGATCCAATTTAGTGAAGTGAGTCCTCTTTAGAGTTTAATAAAATCTTAAGATTCCTCAAACAATCTAAAAAATACAAGCGTTGTTCAAATTGGATCTCCAAAGCCTTAAAATTCTTCCAAACCCAAGAGGATAACCTATTATTATGATGAATTTCTAAATAATTCTCAATCAAAACACCCAATGTAATATTAAAAAACTATCTAAGATCCTCCAAATGCAAAATATTGTAAATAGGTTTATTTAAATTCAAATAATCATCCCAAAACTTTGTTGTCTGACCATTATTGTTGGTCCAAGAAATATGTTCTAAAATTGAAGACCTATAATTCAAATTTTTTTTTGAAAAGTGTGAACCTTTTGGGGGTTAATAATAGAAACCAAGCTCCATGGGTAATTTAAATAAATATATTTACATCTCAAAAGCCTTCACCAAGGATAATTGGGTTTTGAAAGCATTCCCCAAACTAGTTTGGCTCCAAATGCCTTATTTTGGAGACTCAATTTTTCACACCAACTCCTCCCATATTCTTAACTTTACAAATCCTATCCCATTTGATCAAGGGGATATTATTATTGATATGATTACCTTGACACATAAAATCATTCATGATTTTGTTCAAAATTTTAACCACATGTCTTGGTGGTTGAAGAACTGAGAGGCAATAAATAGGAAGGGATCTCAAAACTAACTTTATGAGAGTGATTTGACCAGCCATGTACCACCATCTTCCTTTAAAATAATCCAAATGAACTTTAAAAGTGTTGACCAGTCCTTCCTAGTGAATGATTTTGGACGTTATGGAAAAAAGAGGAACTCCTAGGTATTTGGATGGTAACTTTCCAATATTAAAATATGGAACCAAGGAGATATCTTATTGTTCTTGTTCAAAATAATTGATAAAAAAATTTAATATTTTATAACATTCACCATTTGACTAAAGGTAGATTCATAGATGGAAAGAACTAATTTGAGAACTTGAGATTCATACAAAGAAGCTTGACCAAAAAGAAAGTGTCAACAACAAATTATTGATGAGTAAGATTTTCCAAGCCTTTTAAAAATTGAATACCCTATAAAACTAAGTCATCCTTAGATTTATTCACTATACAACCCAAGATCTCAGTGAGTAAAATAAAAATACAATGAGAAAGAGGATATCCTTGCCTGACATTCCTTGAAGATTTAAAAAAATAGTCAGACTTCCTTTGATCAAAATAGAATATTTAGGTCCAAAAATATAGTTGAAAACCCAATCACACCAATCTTTTGCTAACCCAAATTTCTCTATAACTTTAATCAAAAAGTGCCAATCAACCCTATCATAAGCTTTACTGATATATAGCTTTAGCAATATGCCCTTCCTATGGGTAGTAGTTAGAGAATGAAAATTTTCGTGGGAAATGATTATACCCTCTTGAATATTCCTTCGTAAAACAAAAGCAACTTGTTCTTCTCAGACCAAGGAATCCAAAACAAGTTTGAGTCTAGCTGCCATTGCTTTTGAAATTATTCTATAAACTATATTGAAAAGAGAGATAGACCTAAAATTTATAAGATTTCCCTGAAGGTCCCATTTCAAAAGAAGAGATATAATATTAAAATTTTGACCATTTATTACATTTTTCCCCATTCTATATTATTCAACCATTTGAAGCACCTCTTCACCCATAAGCTACCAAAAAATACTAAAAAAAAGGTATAGGAAACCAATTAGGGCCTAGAGCTTTATCCTTATCTATAGCAAAAACCATAGATTGAACTTCCTCCAAAGTGAAAGGGTCTAAGAGTTTCTCATTTTATTTAGGATAAACCAAACTATGAATGTATTTGAGGTTGTCATTCTAAGCTTGTAGATCTAATGCCTTGTCATAATTAAGTAGGTTAATGTGGAAGTTAACAGCCTCACTCAGAACCTATGATTATGTATTGAACACTTTCCCTTTATAAAAATGAATTCTATGAAACACGAAAGACATTACGCTTTATAATAGAATTGTGGAAAAATTATAGTTTCTATCACCTTATTTTGACCAATCTATTATCAATTTTTTTTATAAATTTTTTTATTCTATCTTAAGTAATTCCTCATACTTGGCTAACAATCACTTTTCCATCTAGTAAGAGTTCTCATCCGTCCCTATTCTAGAGATCTTCCAATTTAGATTTTCAATGTCAAATTCAATATGAATTGTTTCCTGAAAAATGTTTTTGAAACAATTGAGATTCTAATGTCAAAGATTCCCCTTAATAAATTGAAGCTTTTTGGCCATATTGAACATTGGAGTGCCAGACTGAATATGGAAATTCTTCCACCAAAATTTTATAAGACTTGGAAGAGAATGATCCTTAAGCCATATATTTTCAAATTTAAAAGGATAGATATTATAAACATGATCCACATTGATATTAAAATCCACAGGAAAGTGATCCGATCTTGAAAAGGAAGGAGAGAACTTTATGATATCAAATTTTGAGATAAATAATTGTGCAAAACCAAAAACTGGTCCAAACTCTCTAAAATATTATACTCACCACTTATTTTATTATTCCAAATAAACATTCCCTACTTTGGTTGAATATCTAGAAGCTCATTATAAGAAACAAATTGTATAAAATCTAAAGTAATAGAAGCCGTAGATGACCTGAAACCCCATTTTCCAACGAAGATAGAAGGGCATTAAAATCCCCACCCACACAATCTTCAAATTGACAAAGTAAGATAAAAGGGTAGATAATTCATTATAGAAAACAGTCTTACTATTAGACTCATCAGGACCAAAAATATTATAGAGAAAGAAAATCAAATCTATCTTGAGATAAGTGATTCTACACAACTACCAATTAATTATAGCATCCAACATTTCCACTTGAACTTTAGAGGGGACCCAAAGAACAAATATCCCCCCTAGAAGATCCAAAATCTTCAACAAAGGAGTTTTTCCATCTCTACCATCTAAGTTCCATCATACTAGAGGCTTTATCCAAGCTTAATTTAGTTTCTTAGATCATTAAAACATCAATATTTTTGGAAAATAACAGATGCTTGACCAAGCATCTTTTATTAGGGGCATTAAGACCCCTAAAATTCCAAGAAATATGCTTTGTGTAGATAGAGAGAGGATTTCCACCTCTCACTTATCAGGTCTAAATAATTTGGAAAGAGTGAATTTCTTACCCACTAAAAATTCGCCTGTGGCATGCTCCAAAGCAAATTTTATACCTCTTTTCTTAACTTTACCATAGTTAAGATTCTGAAGGGAGCTTTGAGATTGAGAGATGGAAAGAAATTATCTAGAATTCAAATCTTCCTCTAAATCTTAATCCTCCAAATCTAATTCACTATTAAGTACCTACATCATGAGATTGTCCTCCACCTTATCTAAGCAAAACTTCAATCCACCAATAATGACCTCAATTTTTTTTCGAATTCTAGAGAATGGCTCTAATAGTCTGATATAGTTATGAAATAAATTCAAAATTTTTTATAAATGAGTTAGGAGATAAATCATCTCTGTTATCCAATTTATCTATCAGTGCCTCTATTTATGAAATTTTGATGCATGAAGCATTTTACAATTTAAAATTAGGTTCCGAATCTATTTGAGATCTTTAAGGGAAAATTTACTTAAAATAAGAAGGGATCAAACTTGCTTGATAATGAACTTGATCTAACACCAAATTCTTTCCTTTATTCTCATGAATTTAATCAACATACTTAGACCAAAAATTTCCATTATTGCATAATTGGAAATCCGTAGATGAGGATGCCACTAGTTTCTAAACCTTCGAGAAAATTTCCAAACTAGAAGAAGAAAATGTTGAGGATTTCATACATAACTTATGAGTGTGACCATTACATATGCAATTAAAACACCTAAAAGGAAGTTTTTGAATATTAACTAACTCTACTAAGAGTGCCCTAGGTTTTAAGGAGAATGTTTTCAAAAATAGAAACCAAAATTCCTTTCTCCATTATAGTATCAATTTTAAAAAAGTATCCTAACAAATTTTCTAAGGTAGATAAGTAATAAAAGAACCAATATTACAAAGTAAGACCATAAATTCATATCTAGACGGGGTAAACTACCCTATTGTACCAAAAAAAAAATCAAAATTTGGTTGCCATCTTTGAAGATAGAGGCCAACACCTCATATGAACCAAAAAGGACCATTCAAAACCCTACTTTTTGAGTATAACTTTGTATAGATGATAAAAAAATCCTTCAACATAAAATTTACCTCAATATCCTTCCCCTAACTTTCCTGCACCCAAGACTCAATTTTACCAATCATCAGCCATTTCCATGTACATTTTTTATTAGATCCCATTCTTTCGTGAGTGAAATAGCTTGAGAATATTTGGTAGATTCCCACATGAATTTTTTGCCTTCACCAATATTAAGACCATCCCACACTCTAAATCTTGATCCACCAAAACCATCTATGGATTTTTTAGCTACCTTTTTGTCCTCCATAACACAACAAGGAACCAATGGAATGGGATCCACTCTATTATTCAGATCCTCATAAGTCTGTAACTCCTTTTCCCTATACAAAACTTTTAGAACCTCCCAAATCCTAGCTTGATTCTAATATCATAACCCTACTACTCTTTTACCAATAGAAAAACCTAGCTATTCATTCACTATATGAATTTATTCCTCTGTATTCTATGGATCAGTCTTTGAATGCCTTCTCCATAACTATAATGCAGGATTAAGGGAATATTTCTTATTTTTTCCTATATCACATGCCATATTTCACTATTTTATAATAATATATAACTAAAGTTGATTTTTAGATTGGATATAAATTAAATATATAATAATCAAGGTAGATTACTTCATAGGATCATATGTGTCTTACTACAAGCCACCATTGAGTACATACAAAATAAGATGAATTTTTTCTATATTTTTTTTTCTATTTTTTATTTGAAATGCCTTACTCTGCTTACCAATTCAATCTCAAATTTCATAGGGACTAATTATTTTTATTATAAAAGAGCATGCATTAAATTTAATGATATCAACATGAAATTAATTATAGTAATTTGAAGGGGAGTACCAAATAACAATCATATACTTAGGCCTTCACTTATCTAAAGCATTGGAGTCCTCAATTATCAACATGTAAAACTAAAGGCTTTAGTATCCTAGATCTCAACAAATAAAGATAAAATAATTAATTACCAACAATTGATGTTCATATGTCTATGTTATTTTCATTAAATACATTAATATTTTTTAGGTAGACATCAGATTCCAAGTGAAATTTAGGGTAGACAATCAAAAGTGTAAATAAAGTCACATAAATAAATATATATGACACAATATATAAATCCATAACTATAACTAACATATTTATTGAACAAAAGGATCCTTATTGAATGTTGTCCCTACATTTTCCATATAATAACATGATACATCCCTTAAATAATGTAATATAGATAAAAACGTAAATATAAATAAATTATATAGTCATAAGTACACCATCTGTTATAAATCACATTATCTAATTTTATAAATGAATGGCTAATTCAAAATAATCACGATAGGAATGCCATTATGAATGGAAATAATATAATTAAAAAAATTGAAATCATCAAAAGCAATTATTTTTACCACTCCCCAAAATTATACATGTAAATCTATATTAAAATTATTAAAATAAGAGTTGAAGGGTTTCATCCCATTAGCTTGTTATAAGTTTTCATACCCTTAATTTTAGATTTGGGTGAAGGGAATAAGGAGGAATAGATGGTGTGAAATAAAAAAAAATCCTATGAAGGCACCTAACCTAACCATTATGAACCCATGCTATCATAAATGAGAGCATAAGGAAGGATCCTAATTGGATTTGATTATAAGTAAGATGAATGGTTTGCAGAGGTGTGACACACTTTGACTAAATTTTTGGGTGATTCTTGTTAGATTATCCTTGGTAGAGGATTTATTTTTGGTTTGTTTTGTGTTGTTATCCAACATTATTGTCTTGTAGTGAGTATTTTGTTTTTTATTTTACATTGTATATCTAGATGTTAAGAGATCATGTATAGGGTTATGGGGGCCTTTCAAAACCTTTTTACTTAATAATATCTAATAAAATAAAAATTTAAATAATAATATTATGAAAGGCACCAAAAAATAGTAATGAAGTTTGAGTTCCATAAAAGACACATTAAAAAAATCTATAGAAATACAAGGCTTAGATTTAAAAGTAATTCAGTAAGTAGAACCACAGGACTTAATCATAATGCAAAATTGGATATTTTTTTCAAAACTAACCATTAAGAATGTGGTTTAATGGGAAAAAACCTTAATTCAAGATTCTAGGTCCATGGATGAATAAATTACGTATAAAAAATTCAATTACAAAATACCCAAATGATTGTATGAGTGCACAACTCATAAAATATAAAAAGAATCGATTGTTGAAAAAACTATATATTGACATATTATTTTATTTATTTTGGGATTTTAATCAAATATCCTATAGAATAAATAATTTTGAGTGCATTGATAATAACATTTAGATTCATACCATTTCATGCAATATTTGAAAAAAATTGTAATTATTCATGTGCAAGAAATATCAAAATAAATGTAAGATCAAGAGATTTTAGAATTATAAGAAATCATATCTTATATGACATTTTATTTGGATATGTCACATGTATTATAACTCCTCATATATTTAAATCCAAATTTGTATTCCATTTGATTGAGTATTTTCTTATTTTTTAGGTCTGAACACTTGTGTCGGCTTGGGGACACTTGTGTCAAGGTTACTATCCATCACTTGACATAACTATCATATAGAAATACCCATTGTATAAATATGCAACTACCTATGTTTTTATGGGTTTTGTATTGCCTTTTTTTATATATACATTGATTAGATGCAAGAGCTTTGTAAATTTTTTCTATAGATTAAAACCCTAAATCTTCAATTTTGACCACCTCAAACTTAATAAAAAGGGATTATCACATGATTCAAGGTAAAATTAGAAATTTCTAATGTTGTTATTTAATATATTCATAGATATAATCTAAAGAGGGCCTCAGACTCATGTAATTCTACCTCTTAGTTGTGTGTGTAATGGTGACTGTGTAACTATATTCTCCTTCTCGTATAACAACCCTTGTTATACATTGAGCAATAGTAATTTTTTACATTTTGTAGTACTTCAAAAACACAATGTTATGCATTATAGTGTAAGGTTTAGTTCAATATCCTTTTGAACAAATATGTATGTGTTCAACTGAAACTTTATTCATGGAAAATACAATGTCCTAGATTGGTAATTATAGTTATCATTTGAATT